>JAQJVL010000655.1:0-467122 GCA_035578905.1 Stictocephala bisonia | reverse complement strand
AATAATATCAATAAAATATCGTATCCATAATATTGAGACCATTATCATATCGAGATTAAAATATCAATATTTTTTCTCACTTACAGTTACAAGTACAACAAATACTCTTTCCCTTTCCCTATGGAGGGGTGGCGTGACAGTGCATTTATACATATACTAATTTGTCTGATTGTTTATAGTGTATTTAAAAATTATTTGTTGATAATAGGCTTTTGTTCCTAATTGTAACCTCAGTATGTGAATAATACTTATATTTTCAATGATTGTTAAATAATTCTTTCCATTACAAAAAATTAATGTAAATTCTATATTTTGAGACAATTGGTATATTAGTTCAGTTTTGAACAGTGATGATCTGGGATTTAGGTTGGCAACACGGATTGGTTTTGTGTTTGACAGTGGACAACGGCGCAGTCAGTTATGGCAGGAAAGAAGTAGAAATGAGGGAAAGTACGGGGCCAGAGTGGCAAACTTCAAGTACATAAGCTAACCCTTGTCATTAGCCCTGACTCAGCCTGGTTTACTGTCATTCAAGTACGATAATCCAGAGCAAAATATTTGAGAAAATATCAAGTAAAACGCATTAAATTAAAAATATTGTTAAGACTGATATTATTGAACATAAATTTTGATATTATCAAATAAAGAATATCGAAAAGAAAATACTGATATTTTGATAGTATCGGTATCTCATCCCTACCTTGTTCCAAAGGTTAGGCATGGCATAACCAAATGTCAAACATTCAATAATAACATAAGTCCAAAGTAAAATTCATGGTAGAAATCTCAGAACCATGTGGAATTAGAACTGGAGTTCGACAAGGAAATAGAATCTCTTCATTACACTTCAATCTAAAACTAGACAAGGTCATCAGGGAATGGGGAGCTAAGCTTATAGAGGAAAACATGTGGAAATTAATAAAACTTGGAAGAAAAGTAGAAGTTAAATGTTAGGCTTTCAGTTTTTGTATGGCCCCACAATTTTATCAGGACCAGAACATCAGACAGCCATATAAATCAAAACCATCAAAGAATGTGTGGAAAACGTTGAACTACAGAAGTCTTACAAGAAAACCGAGGTTTTCTGCATACAACGGGACGGACACACAGAATCTACATACACAATACAGAAAAATCATGATCAGTGGCTGGTATATGAACTAGCAATACAACTACAACAACTCACAACAAACTAGGGCTAGCTTCAGAAAGGCCTGGGGTAGAATCAGGAAGGGAGAGCGGGGATTGCGTCGAAGCCTGGAAATAAACAAACAGTAAAGTCATGTTCATATTGACAGTTTTTTTTTTAAATGACTATAGCTACAATAAGCTACTTAAGTAATATTTATTTGCATTTTACAACATAATTCAATAACTTACTTAATATTTCAAATACTTGTGTATGTGAAATATTAAGTACAATCAACGCTATATATTATTTTACCACGTTTAGCGTTTACCGTGCTACATAATGGATAACGGGCCCGCTATTTCATGACGCTTACTGTATTGTTGTAGTGTAACTTTAAACCCAGCTGATCTAAACATAACCTAAATGTCAAGTGATTGTGTCCTATGAAAACTGTATTCGAACATTTACATTTCTCCTTGCTAAACATCGATTAACAGCAGTTGAGATTTATCATAAATCTCGAACATGTAATCAATTAAAACAGTATCTTGTTCTTCATATGTTATAGCTTCTAAAGGTTAAAATTTCCTCCATAACATACGGGAGTAATAAGAAGTAAAGTACAAACTTGAATGAGGGTTAACTTTGCATTGTCTTCCAACGGCTTAGCCATTTAATTAAAAAGAAGATTAGAAGTATAACATACCTGTTCTAATTGTGTTATATAACATTGATAGAAAATATAAATAAAAATGAAATCAGATATAATAAACAAGTATGACAGTAGTAATGGAAATTGCTAAAATAGACACAATTCAGCACAGAACTTATAAAGGGGGAAATTATTTATGTAGAGCTCGAAATAAGGATTTAAAAGATCAGTTGATGAGCAGAAAAAGTCTATATGGTCTGGAAGTGTGCTACCCAGATGCTGAATTCGTACCATGGGACTATTTGTGGCGTAGGAGTTAGTTACAGAGGGTTTTACAAAGAGGGCTTTAGATCTTGTACTAGAAGGTACTTAGCACAAGATTGTAAACAGGATTGTTAAAAAACATTTGATTTAGCTCTAAGTATAACGTACATTTCAGCTATGGAACTGCAAAAACTATTTTAAAGAAGCTTCTAGGATAAAACATAAACGTTAACTTTAACATTCAGGGTTAGTGTTTAACGTATATTTTGTGAGATTGCAAAAACTCCCTAATATATTCTTTTAATTAAGGTACAAATATTTTTATATTGCATCAAAGATAATTAGTAACTAACTGTTATTTTGTACCCACCCACCCACTCTTACACCTGTGGAGGTATGATCCATCCACTCATCCTTAAACGTACAATGATAATGTCCCACCTATCCACCCTTACATGTACTGTGGTAATAACAAAATAACAAACACACCCATCTTTACATGTACAGTGATATTGAAATGTTAAAACAAATAAAATCTGGTATTATTGTAAGTCATTAATTTACACTGGATTGTTTTACAAAGCATATCACTGGATGAAAAAAAAGTTATTCTTTGTAATTTAAATCAATTTTACTTTGAAAGAACATTTCAAACATCCGCCATTTTAAAACTAATTCCTTTAACAAACTTGGGTTTTTTATCTAATATACCTTATAAATACATGTACGGTAGTATTTTGCAAAATTTAGAAATGTTCGGTCAGTTATTAACAAAATATATTTAGTGTGAAATAGAGACGGGTGGCTGGGTTATTAAGGAAAGATATTTGGATTTATGTTTATAGGAACTGTTTATCCTAACATGGAACAGTTTGTAAACACCTGTATATCAAATGCCCTAAAATCGCCATTTTTAAAATGAGCTGTTTAAACATAATCATTTTATAAATATTCAGGTTTTTATATCAGACTTTACCCTGACGCTTGCTCCGCTCGATACAACTCTGCCTCAGCATGTGACTTTTGACTACAAATAATAGTAGATTACCTTTATAATGTAAAATCACAATTTTAAATTTATTTATAGTATCTCACTCTTACTACTTGTGTTGCTACCTATTTATTAGCATAAATACCCAATAGCCTAACGTGTTCATTTCATTTGATTTTAGTTATCCTATTTAAGACCTAAAGAAACAGTGAACAAAATTTCTTCTCTCTACCTACATGGGAAGTTGGAGAATTAATGATGAGTGAGTGAGGGTTTTGCCTTTTATTTATAGACCAGGGGACACCCCCGCACGATTTGTGGGCCAACACCGTCGTCACTCGCTACGCTCGTGATGTAAGCTAGGCCTGCAGCCTCGCTTGGGAACTCTCTATCTTTAGGCCCTTTGTGGAACTCGGCCTATGGCCTCGCAGAATAAAGTTCGGCCTGCGGCCTCATCAAGACACTCTGCTACAGTCCCAATTTTTAGATCCCGCCATGTCGCCTCGAGAGGAGGATCAACCTACAACCTCACCAGGATTCTTAAGCAGTATTCCATGAATTTTGTTTTTTGGGGCAGTGGAGCCCATAAATATAGTCTTTTATAAAATCTGATGGTATGTTAGTAAGTAAGAGAAGAATTCTTTTAATTATACAAGTATATCCCACTTGGGTGCATTACTTGAACACTACACAATTTTTGGTTTTGGAATATATTTTTGATTTGCAGGGGGGCAATGGCCTTAAACATCATCTCTCCCAAAATATAATGGTATTACGTTATTTAGAAGATAAATACATATAGTTTGATACCCCACTGGGTGTTTTTATTTAATATTACCATTTTTATATTTTAAGGGATTTTTTGTGTTTTGGGGGTATATACCTCTTATTATTTGCCCTTTTTGAAATCTGATGGTATATTTGGATATTCGGGAGAAAAATAGCTTTAAATTGATTCCCCACTTGAGTAGATAAGATCAGTTTTTAAAATTTTTATATTTTCAAACATTTCAGTTTTTGGCCCCCCAACTCTTTGAGTTATTAAGCAGAAATTCATATATAAGGTGCACGTTTGTTACCCATGTAAAACTGTGAAGGTTTGAAAATTTAACTCAAGATTTTCCTCAACTTAGGTAATAAAAACTACTTTTTACTGATTTTCCCTTAAGAAATACATTGGGGCAGTTTTGGGGTAAAAAAAGGCCGCTAACGTGTTTATGAGTGAAAAAGTAAACTTTTGTGAATTTCCCTGAAGGTTTCAGACCGAGAACTTCAATTCAAGTATATACTTCATGGGGGTAGGACGCCGGGAAGTGCCTCAACATTTAGTGTCAGTGAGTCACTACATCGAGCTTTATAGTATATAGATTGTATATATATATATATTTTTTTCTGTTTCAGGAGTTTCAAGATTGCTTAGTAGCAACTTCTGGTTTGTATACTAACTGTATACAAAGATTAAACCAAGTGATGGCGGACATACGAGAAGGAAGGTCAGAAGAGACCATTCCCGAGTTAGAGTCAATGCTTCAGAATCTATTTGACAAAGAGCAAGTGCAGTAAGTAACTTTTGTTCTGGTGTCAATAACTTAATTCATGTAAATTTCATAGTTGAATTTTTAATATTTGAGATAAATGTAGGTAATATTATTATAGTAAATTATAGTTTTTGGACGTTGCTTTTCGAAACACATTATATTGAAATGAATTGAAAAATTACTTTATTATACAACATTTGTAACAATTTGACGAGATTAGGACTAAAATGTACTCTTTTATACCTAACCATTATTACTATAATGGTTACCATTAAGGAATTGTTGTATAAAGAAGTTCTATGGGGGAATTGAAAACAATGAAGATCTGTGCCATGTTTTCCAAGTACTGGTCTCAGAAATATAAGAAAAAGGGGATCTTTTCCGTTATACGTATACCACTATTTAATGTCGGATCTTTTCCGTTATGTGTTAGCAATCCCAAAATATTTCCATATACATCGCGCCGCGGCAGTTATGGTTAGGTTAGGTTAGCATAGCCTATTGTAGAATGTTTTTACAAATTACAGGTTCATTCTACAATATAATAACCTAACCTAACCATAACTGCCGCGGCGCGATGTATATGGGCGGCCTCGATGTATTGGGATTCTAAAGGTTGAAAATGAGGAAAACATGTTTTAAATCAATAAATTGAATACCGTGTTCCGTTATTTATACCAAACAATGGTTAAAATGTATTATTCAATATATTTAAATAGTGGTATACGTATAACGGAAAAGATCCGAAAAAGGTTCAAACAGATAAGTTGGAGGATTATTTTGTAAAATTGAATACAATATAGTGAAAATATTCAGAGTTCATTCAACTTGAGAAGACATAGGTTGTTAAAACACGGTTGTTGTAACATAACCTCGTTTAAGATTAAAAATAAAACGGATACAATAGTTTTGGGCACAATGCAATCCGTCTGAAAGCTCAACCAACATGTTATTTACCAAAATGTCACAGTAGTCTTAAGTGAAATTCTTTACAAGCATCACTTTCATGTTCAATGAGAGAAAAAGAGCAATATTTTTAGGTTGTGATTTGCCAGCAAAAACACTGTTACAAGATGTAGTAATATTTTAAGACCTACTTAAGTTTGTTGTTTTTGTTTAACAGCATATTCTCTCTTACATATTATGTATAACAAATTGTTATTAGTGTGAGTATCATTAACATACAATTAGATTAAAAGATAGAATGTTATAAAATGCTATAAAAATATAGTGGTTTTAATTTTTGGCCTATAATAATTCATAAAATTGCTGTATACATTTTTATTTTTTTTCAATGCCAGTGGCACTTTTTACTAAGTATTTTAAAGTTATTATAGGATAACGATCCAAACCCATCTACCTACATTTGGGTACAATATATTAAAAATACAATAAAATGTTATGAAATAATAACAATAAGAATATTTTACTATCATGTCAGTTATAATAAACTAAATGTTTGACCAAACAAATTATTAAAACTAAATGTGATTCGAATTAATGGTGTGTGGGTGGAACTATTTATTTATTTTAATTATTTTAATTCAAAAAGCTTTCAGTATTTAATTTTGTAAATTTATCAAATAAGAATAATCTTTATTTGATGTACAAATAATAAACTTTATAACTGTTACGACTAATAACCAAGTGAAGTAAATCTATTTTACCTGACATATTTGAGTTTTATAAAAACATTTTATTTAGAGCTGCAAGAAATGTAATGAAATTCAAGCTCTTTCAAAATATTGTTGGCTACATTTTCAGTTGAATAACATTCACTATTAGTATAACAATTTATTTGCATATTAGAAATCAAACAAACCAAAAATAGAGCATATCTCGTGTATAGTCTCAAATTGATAAGCTCCAAACTTTGGCCATTAAGAATTGATAAAAAATAATCACGAAGGGACAGAAAGATTCGGTGAAGTCAAATCTAAATAAAAATTAGAGAATGCAGTTGTATTACTTGTAAAAATTAATCTAGGTGAAATGCAACATCTATAGTTATAATATAAATGATTAATGAACTACCTTATTAGACATTATATCCTTTATAATTCATTATATCACTTTTTAGATATGTAGGTAACACTCTCCAGATACTGATGCAGATGGCTCTTCTATGCACAAAAAACACACAAACAAGAACATTCCTCCCACTCCCCACCCATGTACAAATTACAATGACGTAATTACTAAGATTGAACCAGGTAGCTTATGCCTTGAATGTGAAGATGAACAATCAACGCTACTATTGGACTTATAAATTACAAGGTTAAAAATTTGTTATTTATAATAATTACTTGAGTAAAATTATTGTCAACTTCTGTTCTTAATTTACTAATTGAAATTGATTAGTTTGACCAACTCGAAGGTTCTTCAAATTTATTTGTTTATTTTTGTGAGTTAAATATTTTACAGGACAATCATCAACTTGCGAAAAGAGCATGAATACAAAATGCATAGAATGACGAAACGAAAAGAAGACTGCATCAATTTTATTAAATTTGAAATCAAACTTCTTAAAGCAATTAGGCTGCAACACAAGGTAAGTTTCTGTTTTTAAGATTAGTTGTATCCTTAATTTATCTTCAAAATTGAATTTATAGTATGCTTCTTATAAAATGTTTCTTAAATGCATCTTTTAAGTAGCCAAAGTAATTGTACTTGCCAAAAACAAAAAGGTTAAAATGACAACATATAATACAGCAGCAAATGAGTCACTCTGACTTATTGGAGCTTAGTTCTATTTGAAACCTAGCCTCACGTAAACTCCAAGCCCTGCTGAGTATGGAAGCCAATACACCAACTCAGAAGGGAAGAATATTAAAACCTGAATCAGAAAAATATTAATATTTTCAAAAGTTTTATCATTAAAAATAAGTTTATATCAGGAGAAACAAAATAATAATTAAGAGAATGAAATAATTTAGAATAAATATATTCAATTTACATTGTGGCTTACATGCAAAGAATAAAAAGAAAACATATTTTGGCCTAATCAAGAATTAACACAAAGGGTGGTGTACTGAACATATACCAGAAAGGAAATAATATATATATGAAAAATAACAATAACACATACAACAACATTTAGCCAGCAGTATAAATAATTACCATAAAACATAAATAAATATGAATAGTAACAGTAAACCCTTACAAAATAATAAATGTAAGACGATAATCATAAACAATACAAATATAAATTTCAACAAGAAAAACATGCATAGTTTCTAAAAAATTTTTAATGCATCTATTTGGGCATCAGAGATACAAATTCTTGCATTAGCCAATTTGGAAAAACGATAAAAGAGACATGAAAAATTATCAAGTTATAAATTGCACTAAAACCTACTGGCTAGGCACAGCGGCTTCTGATGGGAGATTTAACATGTTGGATAAATCCCTGAGAACGCCGTCCTTAAAATAAAATTTAAAAAAGGTGGGTGGTTAAGGAAAGGAGAAAAAAGAAATAAAATTGAAAATATTATGTAAACCCTCTTTTTCTCACTAAAAACCACATGAAAGTCACCAAATCACTTTAAGAGGTGTATAAAAACAGAATAAAGTCATCTGGTATTGCAGTAAGGGGAATTGAGTGGCAGTCCCCACTGGGTCAGAAAAAACACAGCAGGCCAGCCTGATGAAACATTGCTGAGCCGCAGAACCTCTTCATCTTCTCCAGGTGACCGTGTGGCATGATTCGTCTCCCTACTTGGACCCTGGAGCTAGAAAGCTTTTAGCTACTAGTCTAATTCACATTATGACGACAGCTAAGAAGCAAAAGTGACAAGCCGAAGCGGTAAACTCAGCTTGAGGTAGCGGAAAAAAGGAGCTGGCTTAGCCAAACCACACAAGCAAAACACACCAAGACTCAGAAAACAAACAAAAGAAGACACACACATACAATATAACATCGAAAAGGAGAGAGGTAGTGATTTAAGAAAAAGTTCAACAGCACAATTTGGATCATATGGAAATACCTGCAAGAAACGATAGAATGATATTGATTTAGGAAGATGCTTGAAAACTAAATTAAAAAATCGTCAACAATATCAAAGTGACGGTTAGACAATATAAAATAAAAATAAATAAATAAATTTCTTTATTTAGTGCAATTTTCAACATAACATTGCTTTTCAAATAACTCAAGTCAATTAGCCTAAAACTACTTACTAATATTTTACAATGCTGTATTTACAAGTTATTTACCATTTAAGTTCTTTTACAATCTTTCTAAATTGCTTGTAATTTTTTGATTTAAGGAGAGGGGGCATAGCATTATATGGGTGATAGTAGTGATCTTGCGCTATAGCTCTTTGACTAGATCGGAAGGGTGTGAGAGTAAAACATATAAAATGAATATTTTTACCTACAACATCTCAATTGCACAATTATTAACAAGCATTGAAAAGGTACAACAAAATCACATATATTTGTGGAATTCAGTGTATGACAATTTATATTTTGTAATATACATTTTTCAATACTGTAATTAATTAATTTTTTTATTTTGGTTTCAGAAAAAAGGTCTAGTAAGAAATGCAAAAATGACAAACCTTGAGTTTCTTTTTGGTAATAGGTTGAACAAAATGTTCATTCAGACCATCAGATTGTTCTCAAGTGATTTGGCTATATGGATGATGTACATCAAGTTTTGTAAACAAATGGTAAGTGAATTTAGATTGGCCGATCTATCCAAAATAATAGTTTCTTATCAAAATTGTAAAACTAGGTTTACTATTCCTTCTTCTTGTTTTTTTTCTTTGCTGTTTTCTTTTTCAACACAACTAACATGTCTAATTAATTTATGAACAATGTTACATAAAGGCCAATGCTCCAAACCCCTCTAGCTAATATTTATTGGACCTCCAGAATTCTTGCTGGGGTGCTATCAGTCATACCCTGTTCTTCATTCATTCACTCCATCCCATCCAAGGTCTCAGTGAGTTGGAGTAATACAAAAATCCTGTGTATGTAACATCTTATTTTTCCTCTACTTCTGTTGCAGTCTCCAAATTGTTAAAATAGATATAATTTTAGGGATTATGTTTCTGTTATTTTTTAAATACGTTTGTCCTTAATCATAATTTGTGTTCTGGCAGAAATTCTTGGCTGCAGGAAGCCGTGTGTGGCAACAACTATTAGAGCAGCATGGTGGCACGAGGCCTGAGCTATTCAAACAAGCCGCCACTTGGGAACTGGAAGAATGTGGCTGTGTGGATAAGGCCAGGAAATATTTGCTCATGGGCATTCATGTACACAAGGACTCCAGATTGCTCCTTACAGAGATTTTCAAACTAGAGTTGTATGATGCTGATAAAAAAAGGAGAGAATGTTCAGGTATGTACTGTTGGAGCGTTTTAACATTATGACTGCATGAAATCACATAATATAATTTTTGTTTGTGTTAAAAAAGTTGTTTGGTTTTTGTGTACCATTTTCTGTTTTGTAATGTTATAAAAATATTTGAAATTAGCAGCCTGAATACTGCAACTTGTAATTCCTGCCATTTTTAAAAATTAACTCTCTAATCTATTCAGACAAAAGTGACATGGCAGGGATTGATGGGTGGTATATATCTTTCAACTGAAATCGACTATAAGTTATCGAAAACAAGAAAAATATATGCCCCAAGTGTCAGATTGCTAGTCCAAAATTCTAGAAAATAAAGCCTAAAGACAGATGACTAAGGCCATTTGATATCAGCAAACTTGATCTACAGTCCTTTTGGAAACATAAATATTAGGTAAAGGGGGAGACAAATTAGTATTAGTAAGTTAATTAAGAATCAAACAGAGGACAAATCTTTATTTGATGACTCATCAAGAGGGCTCGTCCATTAGAGAATGAAAAATCTATGGATGGAGGCATTACCAAGTAATAGTGTACATCAGTCCATCCAAATGATGCAGTTGGAGATATGTAGAGTGCCCAGGGAGATTGGTGGAGGCAAGTATTTCCTACGGAGTGGAGAATTCTTCACACATGACACTATCCATATCACAGCACTAATTCATGTCAAGAGAGGGACACTATTGCATATCATGGTTAATTAGAGAGAGAGAAGGAAGAGAGAGTTAGTAAGATGGAGGTTGGTAGGCCTGTCCTACTGGTTGAACACTTGGTGTATACGCTCCGTGGTTTTCTGTGTTTTTAAATAGGTTTTAGCTTTCGTGAAACCAATTAACTTAGTGAGTTACAACTACTTTGACTATATGTATGTGTTTGTGTAGCTGACGTCATCACAGTGTCTTTACACTGTAAGTATTATATATGTGCTGTACAACTAACCTAAAAACGAACGAAGTAAAACCTGTGCAGCACACCTCGTTATCGAAACCACGGAGCGGCACAACTTATCTACAACCTGGACTCCCACGCTCTTATCTATCTTGTGGCAGAACCGCTAGCGTTGCGGCGTCTCAACCAATATCACTGAAATTGCCAATCAGCCATCTACAGTTCTATTCCCTTCGTGGGACCAAACTTTTTGTGCTGCTTTCTGCCAATAATTTTCTAATTTTTCTATTTTGCGACGAAAAAGAATGTTGTCTGTATTTTTTGCACTTACATATATATTTGTAGATTTAATTTTTCTTAAACATCTGCTGGACTACTGCACATAAATAATAATAATCACACCCAATCTATACTGACTATAGTGACTCTTAAACTCTTAAGCTCTAATAGTTTTGTAATTGTAAAAATATTGTATTCTAAAACAAACAATAGTGGGTTTCGCATGAGAATGTTACACCTTAATTATTAATAAATGTTTTATTTAAATTGCTACAATACCCACCAGCATTGCACATAAAATTTAGTAATTTATTATTTATTGTGCTTGATAATTTAATTTGCAGTGCATGAAATATTGTTGTAGGTCCTGACATTGGTGTAGGTTTAAATGGTAATTGTTTTATCGGTGCATTACCAAAATATTTGTTTAGGTTATAAGTAAAGTTTACCCATTGTATTTTTATTTCTTCTGATTCTTAGGAAACATTTTATGTATATAATTTAGTTATTCTTGCATACGCATCCTACTCTCCAGTCAAATTTCCTATTCAATACATGAATTATATTTTTAATTGTATCGTACGCCATATTTTTTTTTCTTGTTTTGAAATTAAATAATTTATATTTTTATTGCATGCTTAGTTTTTAGTAAACTTGAATAAAATTAGGGGTTTAAACATGGCTTTAACAAGGAAAGCTCTTTGGGAAAAAAAGAAAAA
Source organism: Stictocephala bisonia (assembly GCA_035578905.1). Lineage (NCBI taxonomy): Eukaryota > Metazoa > Arthropoda > Insecta > Hemiptera > Membracidae > Stictocephala > Stictocephala bisonia. Next base: position 455,301 of record JAQJVL010000655.1, on the reverse strand, counting down.
ATTACAAACCGATCTGAATCTTCTTGACCAAGGACTAAATGAATCTGTAGCTGACCATGCTGTAAATATTAGATCTTCTCTCAGCACCATAATCAGCAAATATGGTTCCGAGCTCGTTGTTGACTTCCTTCCTATCTGCGCATCGTTATTGGAGGACTTTAATTCAACGATAACCCAAAAGAACGAATTAAACGAAGAAATGGCATTATTAAGAGATGAATATAATGCAGTTCTAAAGGCTCTAAAATTAGAAAAACAGAGAAGACATGAAGATCTAGAGGTATCGTTGGATTTAGACAGGGACTCCGAGCTAAAAATTAGTAGTTTGAAATCTGAAAACTGCAATCTTCAACAAGCTAATGAAATTATTCAACACGACAACGCTACCAAAGCTGAAATAATAAAACAACTTAACGACAATATTAATGCACTTAATGTGGAGTTGGACGATTTAAAAAAGAAAAACCATCAGTTATCCGGAGATTTACATGTTTTAAAGTGCACACTGGACGAGCAAATAAACTCAAGCTACCCAGCGAATTTGATTGGACATCACATTACTGAGATTTCTGTAAAAAATTCATTTGCACCACTGTCAATTTCTGAAGAGCTCCAACAATGTCAAACAGTTGAAATTGAGAAAGAAAATTCCCAAAATTCCCAAAATAACTTTAAAAAATCAAGTAGGCGCAGGAACAGGAAGAGGTCAAAGAGACTACCTATGAATATTGCAGTGTCTATTTACAGTGATAGCCATGGTAGAAACATGTCTCAAATGTTATCGAAGAAGTTTGGACAAAAGTCGTGTAATGTTAAGCCTAGTTTAGTAAAACCTGGAGCACCACTAAATGAAGTTGTTAGAGGTGTAAAAAATGACTCGCTTAGTTTTAAGAGTAATGATTTTGTTGTAGTTATTGGTGGGACTAATGACATTGGCACAAAGAATGAAAATGGTGTAGTGGATGTGTATGCAGATCTGCTGGCCTCAATGCCGACTACTAAATGCTTGATCTCGACTATTCCACCAAGGTTTGACCTCAGCCCCTACTCAAATGTAAACAAGTCCATCAGACATCTAAACAGTAAAATCAAGGAGCTGAGAAATGTTTTTACAAACTTCAAAATTTTGGACTTAGGCTCAAAATCCTTTCAGATGTTTTCCAAAAAGGGAATACACTTCCACAATAAAGGGAAGCTACAGATTTGTCAAGAGATTAAGCAGATAGTAGAAATGTGGGCAAAAGAGGGCCCTCTTGTGGGTTTAGGAGCCGAAACTGCTGCCTCAGAACACACTGTTTTCAATCCCAACATCCCTAGTACATCTCAATATTTCGCAGCACCCTTGTCCTTAACTCAATACTCTGATTCTGACCTCAGTCCTTCTCCTCGAACACCTGAAGCCTCTCAGTCACCAAATGCAAATCCTATCCTCTCAAAAACCCTTTGTGACCACTATGACAATAGTTTTTTAGGGAGTCTGGGAGTAATATAATAGCTAATACAAAAGATCAAAGTACCCCTGTTGTAGCCCATCTTCATACTAGAGTAAATAAATCAGTTCAGCATTTTGTAAGTGATCAAAACAATTTAACATTTTTCCATCAGAATGTCCGTAGTATTAGAAATAAGATAGGTCAGCTTGAAGTTGTGCTGCATGATGAGAATTATAAATTTGTATGCCTCACTGAACATTGGCTTACAAGTGATGAGGCTAATGCGATAAAAATTAGTGGCTATGTTCTCCTGTCCTCTTTTTGTAGAACCTTCATTGCACGTGGTGGTGCTGCCATTTTTATGAGCGAACAGTTGAAATATAAGATAAAAAATAGGCATGACATCATGCAGCACAGCGTTGAGTTGCATTTTGAGGTGGCAGCTGTTTTGGTTCCTGAGTTGAAAATTGTTATTCTTTGCATTTATAGGTCTCCGGATGGTCTTTTTGCCCTCTTTATTGAAAAATTACAGGCTGTCTTGTCCATTATCAGTAGAGATTGTAGAGATGTATTAATTCTAGGAGACTTCAATGTCAACATCCTAAAATCTTCTAATGAGTCTTTACAGTTCACCGACCTTATAAATAGTTTTAATCTGGTTACCACTGTTCATGATGTCACCAGAAGAAACGACAATGGTGGTTCATGCGTGGATAACATAATAACAAATATTCCTGCAAACTCTTTTACTTCTAACGTCATATTCACCTGCCTCTCTGACCATGAAGGACAGTCACTGAAATGTTTCTTTCCCATAAATAAACCTATCTTTATTAAAAAGGTAAAATATGCTCGAAAATTCTCAATCAAAAATAAAGATAAATTTCGAACATTTCTTCAATCCGAATCATGGCAGTCAGTACTAGAAAGCCTTTCAATTGCCACAATGTTTCCTACCTTTTCTGATATTCTCATTAAATATATAAATGCCTCGTTTCCATTGGTTAGAACAGTGGTTACTAAGCCAGGGAGACCCAAGTGGCTCACTGAAGAAGTTCGAAAGAGTAGGCGTAATGTACAGGACGCATACATTCTGCAGCTGGACGGGAACACCATGCTTAAAGCTCACTACAACCTTCTGAAGCAACGTCACGTGAACCTTATTAAAGCTTCAAAGTCCAGGCAGGCAGAGCGATCTATCTTAGAAAGCCGTAACCCCGTGAGAGCGACTTGGGAGGTGATTAACAGTTGCAGGCCATCAAAGAACGCTATCAACCATGGAGTGTGTGAGCTGGAATGCGCAGGCGAGATGGTTAAGGATCCTGAACGTATCGCCTCCATTCTTAATGAATCATTTCTAAATGTTTCTGAGCGTCTACGCCAATCCTCGAAGAACTCATCACACGCACGAATGGATACTGTCTCAAATGTACCTACTATATCCAATTCTTTCTTTCTCCGTAAAATTGACTTATCAGAAACCTTCCACGCCATTAATTCTTTAAATAATAGTTATTCTAGGGACATATTTGAGATTTCGTCGTCCTTAATTAAAGAGTTTGCCATGGAGCTAGCCCCTATACTGACTAAGCTTTTCAATGTTTCTTTGTCTGAGGGAGTATTCCCTGAAGACCTAAAAATCACAAAAACTATTCCTTTGTTAAAATCAAACTCAAAAAGAACAGATCCTAATTCTTTCAGACCTATATCTATTACACCGATTTTTTCAAAGATATTTGAAAAAATTGTACACAACAGACTTTACAACTTTTTAGAAATGAATGATATTTTGTCTTCCTGTCAGTATGGGTTCAGACCTAACAGGAATACCGAATCTGCAACTGCTTTTGCATTGAAGAAAATCATTTCCTCCTTGAATTCTGGCGAGCACACTCTGGGATTATTCTGCGATATAAGTAAGGCATTTGATGTAGTTGATCACCAAATCCTACTCAATAAGCTTGAAAAATATGGAATTCGTGGTGTAGCACTCAACTGGTTTCGGTCCTATCTGACTGGCCGTGTACAGTGCGTCCAGATTCACAACAATGAAACATTATATATATCAAAGTTTTCAACAGTCATAACTGGAGTACCTCAGGGATCAGTGTTAGGACCTCTATTATTTTTGTTGTACATTAATGATCTTCCTGATTTCCTAAAAAATGAACAAAACAGACTTTCTCTTACTGTTTCACTTTTTGCTGATAATACCTGTTTGATTTTCAATCACAACAACTACCACATCCTATCTCAGCAATTTCTCGCAACTTCAAATCAACTTCTCGAATGGTTCACTAAAAATAAATTATATCTAAATCTCTCAAAAACAGAACTCATAGAATTTCAATCTCAGACAACACAGAATATTCCCAGTAACTTTCTTCTCAGTAACAATCCTTTAAATAACGTCCTAAACACAAGATTTTTAGGGGTCCATATTGATTTTAGTCTAAAGTGGAACACTCACATAAATTATCTGGTAAAACAGCTTAATTCTACAATATTTGCCCTGAGGTGCCTCTCGTCATTTGCCTCCCAAGAAACTCTCAGGCTGGGCTACGTTGGATTGTTTGAGTCCAGAGTGTGCTATGGAATAATTTTCTGGGGATTTTGTAGTGCATCCACTTTTGAAAGAGTTTTCCGTCTCCAAAAGAGGGCTCTGAGAGTTGTCTGGGGATTGCAACAGTCGCAGAGCTGTAGGGATGTCTTCTGATCAAGTGGTACTCTCACCTTAACTTGCCTTCTAATTTATCATTCAGCAGTTTTTATTTTTAAAAATAAGAATGAATTTCCTGTCTTAGAACACTGTTATAACACAAGACACAAAAATAATCTGGTAATCAATAAATTTAGATTGTCGTTGTTCAAAAACTCACTATTTTACTTAGGACCAAAAATATTCAATTCTCTTCCACATCATATAAAAACCCAAAATAGCTTAAAATCATTTAAAACTATTTTAAAAGACTACTTGATCGGGAGAGCTTTTTATAGCCTTCAAGAGGCTCTCGAGAGGGCCCCATTTTGAGGCATGCAGATCGAAATGTCAAATGGTAATTGATGTACATAGATTTTTATTTTTATTTTAATCATTATTGTGATTTACACTTTACTTTAATTATTTTAAATTTGTTGTTTATATTATGTATTTACTGACTTGCACAGAAAACTGTATAATGTTCAATTGTGTAAATAAAGAAATTGAATTGAATTGAAAAAGACCGTGCAAGACAGAAGTTTTGGTTGCAACTGAAGTGCTTTCCATAAAGCATGTGTCATCTAAAGGATGGAAATTAAGGGCGTTTTTAAGAGTGAGTGAAGGGTTTCAGTCAGATTGTATCTGGTTTTCAGTTTGTTCATAGTGCTCAATATAATTGTTTAGATGTCTTGCGTATATGTGATTGTTGACATTGAAAGTTTTACAAATAGTTAAAAAATAATTAACTGAGCTGGGAGACAACTTCTTATTTTATGATCCTAATTAAATGAAGTAATTTAATAATCGGTATGCAACAGTTATACAATATTGAAATTGAACGGTATCGTTTAACATCAAATTGGAATATCATTCATTATAAATTATCTTCATTTCCAAACATAGCAGAAATATTGAAATGCAATTATTACTTATTAACATGTTACTAAATTACTAACTAAAATGTTGCATAGTCGACAAGAATAAGATATCTATGGACTTGTATGATATCCTTTTTCCTAGTTAGTTATCTCTTAGTCTATAATATTTTAAATTTTATAACTCATCATATTTTTTTTTATTTTTTAAGCATATTTGTAATTTTATATGCTTTATATGATTCTTTTTTATGTATACAAAATATATATCTTAAAATATAAAAACGATTCCCTGAAATTTGTTGTCATTCTATCACTTGAAAACGGCTTAACACATTTCCTTCATCTTTTTTGAAGTTTCCTAATTTTTTGTAGAATGTTCTTCAGGAAAGAAATAAGAAAAAATTCACGAGTAAATAGGAAATTTTTGGAAGAGTAACCGAGGAGTTTCAGTTTGATTCGTTTACTAACAAAACAAATTTAAATTTGAACATTTTAAACATGCAACTTATTTGTATTTTGTTTATATAAACATCTGTAGTATTTTATTTCTAGGTGATAAAGTGGTTACTAAAATACACTTTTTCATTCAGTCAAAAATAAATACGCTGTACGAAATTTTTAATTTGGTTAAGAAATGTTTGTTATTATAATTTTTTTTCAGTAGAGTATATTAATTTTTTTACTGAATGCAATGCAATTATGTCAACGCTATTTATATTATAATCCTGTTCATCGTATGGGGCAAAAGTTGTAGAGTTCACTCCCGAAAAGGTTTCTGGTGTATTTTTATTCATATCCGATTCTAGGACTCAGCCCCACTGGCCTTTAGAGTTTCAGTAGTATTCTTATGGAGTTATTTCATTTATTCAATTAATCATCAGCTGTTAAAAAATGTAATTGAAAACTTTTGAACCACATCCAACAGAGGTGTAAGGTTAAATGTACTTTTCTCCTGATTCTTAATATAGCATCATATTTTAGAAAAGACTATTTGGAGGTTCCACTGCTCCAAAAACCAAAATTCATTGTGATACAGTCCAAGTGCCCCGACAAGGCCAAGATCCACAAATGGGGTTTTACAGTGTCTTGGCGAGGCCGTCCCCATGAGGCCACAGGCTGAGTTCTACAATAGGGCCTATAGTAAAGTGTCTTGGCGAGGCCGAGTTGTAAAAAGGGGCTAAAGGCAGAGCTTCTCTCATGATTATAGCGAGGGACGAGGATGGCATGGGAAGCTAAAACATTAACTAATAAACTAAAACATTACTGTTGGTAGCGTAGTTGGTTCAATCCCAGCTTCATGTGCTAAAGGTTCTCAGTTCGATCCCAATCAGAGTCAATACATTTTGAGAATGATCAGCTGATAACCACCGGCTGTTCATTTGTCATTGGGCTATTAATTAATGACACTTTCTAAGGAATAGTCGGCCTTAGTTTGTAACAATGACTACATTCGCTCATCTACACTCATCACACTCATTCGAAATCCATATTCGCCCATATCTTGACGATCGGCGTCTTATGAATAAATAAATAAATAAAAATATATGTTATTCCCATAGCAAGGCAGGGTAAACAGCTAGTATATCTACATGAGTGTTAATAGTATTTATATCTATTTATAAATAAATATTTTAATAATAAGTTTTTTCTAGATAATAACACACCAATTGATCCTACTTGTGATTTTCTGACCGAAAGGAAAGCTGAAATCATTTATGATTGTTCATTGAAGAAATTGAATGATATAGAACTGCTCAACGACCTCATAAACATCTGTGCCCAGTATGACTTTGCCAGCAAACTGCTTGCCAGAATTAGTCAGTAAGTGAACAGTGGCTTTCGTAGTCAATACTATAAACTAGTTCTCCTATATCAAAATATTATTACAAATTTGTATATAGTTTTCAAATGTTATAATAAATCAACTTTAGCGATAGTTTCAACACAACCGAATTTCACAGAACCGTACACTTTAAATAGTTATATAACACAACTGACAGTGAAGTAGTAGTTTGTATTATTTTCAGCACTGATGTCATCAAAAAAAAGCAAAGCTATGTATATTTTTCGTCGTGTGTTGATGGAAACATGTACAATAGACATTTTTTCAAGATTTTAAATATTTTTGTGTTACAATACAAGAAAAAACTTGAAAATGGTTTTTCTTGTATTGTATTGTACTGGCCCACCCATACGCAAACGTTGGTATTGACTCACCCGCCCGCCCATACGCGAACTTTGGTATTGACTCACCCCCCCCATACACTAACAGTGCTATTGACCCACCTGCCCGCTTATACGCGAACAGTGGTATTGACCCACCCGCCCACCCATACGCGAACAGTGGTATTGACCCACCCACCCGCTCATAAGCAAACAGCTGGTATCCCACTACATTGTCTATGTGGGAAATTTGAAGACTGAATCATTTAGTCTCGTAATGTGCGGCCTTAGAGCGATGCAGGCATTCCATCTTTGGGGGTTCACATTCCAGCACAAAGGATGACTCTAGCATCGGAAACTAAATTCTAAACTTGGTCAAGGGTAAACGAACTGGACTACAAGTCATCTAATATGCCTGACACACCAGCTTAGATTCGCCAAGCCGGTCAGACTCTACTGCTTATTGCTACCGAATCAACTACAATGTGATAAATGTTCTGACATCACTTTAGGTTCACCCATCTCGGTACACTGTAAGGTTCGATACTTTCGCTATTTCTTCTCAACAAGCCCTTAAATCATTCATGTTTTAACATGTCTCAATATTTTGCTGTTCAAAACCAATCAGCTTTGCTTTGTTGAGGAAAATGTTTGTTCCCACGTAAAGTATTTCATTAAAAAAATTATAATTTCATTTGTAAGCTCTGTAGGTATAGGTATTACTGTGTGCATGTATTTTTTAAAATAAATGTTCTTTTTAATGTGTGTGTACAACATTCATTGTGTGCAAATTTATGTGTTTAGTAATTTTTAATTCATATACAATGTATTACTTATGTATCACAGAAAATGGGTATTCTGTGTTTATATAGAAAAATCAGTAAAATAACAAAACCCTTTAATTTCATTCTGTCCTAGAATTTCTACAGGATAGAATTATTACTCTGAATAGTGAAGTTGAATAAATAAATCACAAAATATTTTTAAAAAGTTTACTATGTATGTTTGGGTTCAAATTAAACCACATACAACCATAAAAGATATTAGTTTCATTAATTCTAAAAAACATTAGCGTATGAACATTAGTTAGTCAAATTATGTATGTCAAGTTATGACTCAATAATCCGTATACAATCTTAGAACAGGCAGTAGAGGTCAGAAACAGCAGGTTTTGTTGGCCGCTTCGCCAGATATCAGCCTAATGTTACCACCTAATGCACCAGTTTAATCCAACTGATCCATATGACTATTGTGAGCGGATAAATTGAGGGAGTACACCAATTTGGCACATTCCTAGCTGCAAACTGGTTCATAAATTCTCTATAAGTCGCAGTTCAACATTGATGACCTTTTAAATATCAACGCTACCTAAGTTATGTGTATATTACTTTTCGTCTGCACTTTTATAATTAACTTAAAATATAATTAATTAGAACTAAGTTATTCTATTAATTTTTTTAATAAAGTTGTTATTCTAATGCTAAAATATAGGCTATGACATTTACTAGAATCAATAAAAGAATTAAAGATGCAAAACAGTTTCACTTGACAATTCAGCTGGGTCACCAACTCACTTGACAATGTTGCTGGAAACCTAGGGCCTAGTATAATATTCTGTACCTAAATACGGAAGGAGTGGGAAATATAATCTTAAGCAAAATAAAGAGATCCAGAACTAAATAAGCCTTCATTTGCAACATATGTGCACACCACACTCTTATGTCATGCATATAAGTAGTGCATTTGCAGGCACTCTTGATAACAACCTGATTTTACTGCTATAGAAATACACTATCTTTATTTTAATCTGATAGAATGAATTCCGAATAGTTGCAATTCAAATAGTTGCAAGGCCATAGTAATCTACTTTATTTATCTGAGAACATCCCCATTAGATAAATTCAATTTCTGAAGTTGCTAAGCCTCTTGTAACTTTAGTTAGGCCTAGTTAAGTATATGTAAATTTACAAATCACTTTGTAATTGTCTCATATGTTTGCAATTGTGACGTTTCTACTCACATTTTCATTTACATTTGCCAATTCTAGTTTTTGAATCAAATCGATCAACTAGAATTTCTGAAATTCATTTAATTACAAATCAATGAATTTCTGAATTGTAATTTTGATGTAAATTTTTATCATACAAACTTAAATGTACTGTAATTAAATATAGTTGTTTTTAGTTGTAGGAATTAAGTTGAAAGTGTGTCTTAATGCGTTGTTATTTGACGTGTCCTATTTCTTTATTGTAAAGACTAATGGAATAAAGAATTCTTATTCTTATTCACACATTAACTTCACAATTTTCTATTTCACAGTTTTCTACAAAAACTAAGACTTTGCCAACTGTTTATCCATTTTTACATCTGCCATTCAATAATATTCTTTAGTAATGTTACATAAAAAAACTAAGAGATGTTTTTAAGTTGGCATGGAGTTTCATATTTGATAGCTAGGACACGCTAACAGCTCAAAACCTTAACCAAGTATTTTTCATGTGGTGAAATGGTCAGAACAGCGACCAGACTCATTTATGTTGTGGGAAGAATCTTTACTTAGTAATGGTATGGGATTAAACTTAGACTTTATTACGTGCAGCATTTAATGAATGTTATACTATAAACTACAAACCCAAAGTGTATCTTGACATTTACAAGTCCAAAAATAATATGGTTAAATTTACATTAGAAGGTAATTACAAAGATTTACATCATGTAGTTACATTATGAATAAAATATTGAATATATGAATATTTGAACAATAATTTTGTTGTACATTATCTAGTAAATTAATTATTTTTAATAATATTTCAGAGACTTATGTGCTAATGAAAATGATGAACGAATGTGGGATATCATTGCAACAAGAGAACTGAAAACTGAGGGCACTTATGTCAAATTGTCATTCAAATCTAAAATAGGGTAAGTACTTGACATTTATGTTCCATTACAACTAACGCAATTTATTGATGAAAAGGTAGGAGTGTTGTGCTTTGATATTTTATACATATTTGGCAATACATTTTTTGGTTGTAATGTTAAAATAAACAAGACTAGTAAGGTAATTGTTACACTTTTTGATTTACAGAGTGAAACAGGCAGTGAAGGTAACCAATAGCATAAATTAGTGTTCTAATTCCATGCTTGCATGTTGTTGTTTAGCAGTTCTAACAAATCTTTTGAAGATTAATTATAGCATTATTTCTTAAACTCACTTATTTTTGTACTGTTTGGGAAAAATAACATCAACAAAATCATGAAATGAAAAACTGCCAAAAATGACTGTATGTATCTCATATTTAATGCAGACTTGCAATTCCTATGTATCGGTGTTGTTATTTAATATTTACAATTTTTTGTGAACTTTGTTTTAACATTTCTCCAAAACGAATGCCAAACCAATGTCAAAAGTCGACAAATGATTGGGATGTTAAAACATTTTTTTTTTAGGTTAGGTTAAAGTGCACTAGGCCAGGACTTAGTGTGGTAGGAGAGATAGGACATCAGCAAACTTACCTAAGAAGCAAGTCCACTACAGTTCGGTCGCTTTGATTGTGACCTTATTAGAGAACCTGTTTGAGAGAGATAAAGCTAGTCATTGAAGTGAGACAGAAAATAAGTCTTCTCCCACCACTGAACCAACGTGCCACTTTAACATTTCGTTGTCATGGATACAGTGTGGAAACCTCTGCTTACTATGTCATCGTGCTAGTTGACCAATGGCGAGCAAGGCACTTGGTGGGAACTGGAATCTAGTACAGCGGGAACATGGCATAGAGGAAAAGGCACTGAGATATGACTGTGGAATCAGCTGATGTAGGGCGGTTAGTTGTCATTACCGAATTTTATTGAGGTTAAATTATAATTTTATTTGCGATATTATTGTGTTTTAAATTAATATTTTATTTGAAATACTTACAATGAGATTGAAATGTACTTACAATGAGACCTTCAAACTGAAATAATATTTATCACTACAGTACAACCTCGGTTATCCGGTCTATTTGGCGAAGGTCAAGCCGGATACAATAAAAGCCGGATAAAACATAAGTCATATACAACTTGGTTTTATTGGAGAAACACGTTTAGTAACTGGTAACAGACAGCACGCGTAAGCTGGGCGTCTACAATTGCATGTGACAGAACATGCTCTGCAGGAATTGTAATGAAAGGAATGACATTTATCACGATCGCCAACTTTGACATGCTTTACAATACAGTACAAAAAATATTTATGTTCCACTCCCCCCACTCTCGCGAAATGGACTCTTCCAGCCACCCACACTGAACAAAAGTAAACAATATTGCAAGCTCGGATCTTCAGGCGCGTTATTAAATTTATCACGCAGTAACAAGCGACCGCTTGTCGAGAGAGGGTGACTACTGACTAATCAATACAGCGCCTGCAATTTGCGAAATGCAAAACTGAAACACTCCTGTACTAAATTTGCATTTCAAAACTGAAGGTGCTTCCGATTTATTGTAATTTTATCTTGTATATAATTTTTATTGTTAACTACTTGCCGAACTAGAAGACATGGACTGCTGGACAAAGCGAGGCCAGATAATCGAGATTGTATTGTACTTTCACTAATGTTTTATTTACATATTACTTATGCAATTTTAAAAGATTTGCTTTGCTAACTGTATAAGTCGTGATAGATTGAGCAAGAACTTAATATCCAATTTCAATTTGATTTATAATTACTACAAAAATGACAATATACAAGATTATGGCTATATTATATCGACTTTTATAATTCAAGCCGTTTTCTCTTCTACCTTTAACATAACCTACAGACAAAAGGAGCAAAGGAGATGAAGTGCTACAACCCACCACAATTTTACCAGCTGATTGTGTCCGTTGTCCCCACTTCCAACACTGCCCCTCACGTCAACTAGAGAGGAAGTGGTGGAACACTTCTCCTCTGCTGCTGGAACCCCTAAATTTATCACGCAGGTCACTTTCAACCTGGCCCAATTAGTACCACAGTAGACTCACTCTCTTCTCATCTAACAAAAGTGCCAGTGGCACAGAAAATTAGTGCAATATTTTACTAATATGTTAGTGTATTACTCTATTTGTTTACTACTTCTGTGATGTTAGTGGACTTGTCTTTTTAGGTAAGTTTGTTGATGTTATATCTCTCCCAATATACTAAGTGATTTTTTTCGGAATGGTTGCCACACAGCTTACTTTTTTTTAATGTGCCAACCAAAAAATAACACCAATCTGGACACTAGTCTCCACGTAACATATTATGATACTTTTGTTGTACAAATAACATAGCTAAACAAACTGTTATTACTTGTCAGAAGCCCTGCATTGATGTTTTATAGCAACTTATATATTTACCACTTTTAGCCAAATATTTAACTACAGTATATCAGTCAGTTTGGTTTTGTTTAACAATGTTATAGGAAGTGTGTAGCCCTATATGAAGCTGCAGTTAAAAAGCTCAATACTCCACGCATGTGGGAGTATTACATAGATGCACTTCTGGAGATGGAAAAGGACAGCTCAGTGTTACCAGTATACAAGCGCAAGATTCTGCTGAATGCATTACAGAAGGGCGCAACAGAAGGCAAGCTTTCTGAGAAACACTACCTTGCTTGGGTGAGTACTGTATATGAATTTATTCTTGCAGTATTTTTTGTAGGACAGAAGAATAGGTTTATTTATGTTTTATTTTTGTAGGGTTTGCTTCTGAACAAAATCCAGGAGTCTAATATTTTTTATTTATTGCTGTAAAATTGAAGATTGAGGAAAAAGAGTTTAAAATCCTTTTTTTTTTAATTTGTGTTTAAACTTGGAACCACTCTGGGGGTTTTTCTGTTGATTGACTGTAAGTTCTTAATTTTATCAATCTCTTAGCCACTCATTTTTTTCATATCTTGAAAATACTAATATAATTGCACGCCCTTCTATAAATCAGGTAGCATTTTATATTGCTTTTATTAACCATTTTATAAAGCTTTGTTATGTTAACAAATATTAACATTAGTTTAATTTTTGAGCTGCAATTTGAGAAAATAAAACGTCTGATAATTTTTAGCTCATAATTTCTGCACATTTCATGGATCACTTTATTAGGTTAAGAACATTCAATTGTATCTATTCAAATTGAATAGTTTTTTGTAAATAAAAGTAAAAACCCAATGTGTGGTACCACTCTTTGTCGGGAAGGGGGTAAAAGTTATTCACATATCAACCCCTTTCAAAGCTCGCCTCCTAGGGGTAAGTACTTTTACCTTCTAACTAGTCCAAACAAATTTATGAAGTCACATTTTCTGTTTTCTATACGAACAGGTTTTTCTGTTTTTAGAATCATCTGTTGACTAGACTATAAAATTAGAAATAAACATAAAATATGCTTTGTAAAATTTAAATGTGACTTCCAAATTAAAAGTTCAGCTCTTTTTAATTTTTTTTTTCAAAGCAAACAATTTATTTCAGATTGATTTTATAGCTCACATTGTGTTCTCTTGAGCTATTTTTCTATATAATTATTGTCATCCAAATTATTGAGACATTAATCATCATTTTTAACTTGCTCTATGATTCTGTCTTTGTAGAAATCTACATTGCAAATCTGGTGTTCATTGCTGGAAAGAGGTGGTAGTTGTGTTGTATATCAAATTACTGGGACATCATTTAACTCTAGTTCTGCAATTGAATGCAAGTGCTTGATTTTGCACTTTTGAACATGAAAATGCCTGCTGCTTGCCTGCTGGTGATAGTGTTGTCAACACTGTCACGTTGGTCGAGTTAACCAATTTTCGGGTTTGCAAGACTACTGTGCCTGAATAGTTACTTCTACTGTTAGCAATTTTGACACATGTTTTTAGATTATATTAATTTAGGGTGTATGTGCATGATAAAACAAATCTTGTCCTGTGACCAGAGTAGTCAAGAAACAGTGTGTTTCTGCATGTTGATAGGCAGTTCTCTCAAGATTAATGATGATCGTTGTTATCACTTTTAACTAGAATTGTTAGTCAGCTTGGGCTCTGTAAATGGATACAGAATGCAGAACCATCTGTGTTCAGTGTAGCCAACAACATAGAGACGTATAATTTTAATGAGAGTATCATTTTATAACTCATGGCTTCCTGAGTTATAAAATCCATAAAATTACCTCCAAGTAGCTGAACTACAACACTATATGATGATAGGTAAAGCTGCTGTATTCATTAAGTACATAGTAAGGTACTAGGTTTCAGTACCTGGTTATCACTTGTATATATCAATTGAAATGAGAAAATGAGGAATAGATATACTTTAAGAGGAATCAACTCCTAAACCAATGGTTTTGATAACTTATATTTTAAGTACAATTTGCACATACGTGCCTAGGCTTATTGATTCATAATATTGCAGTTTGTTATTTCAATATGTATGAATAATTTTTAATCAAGAGTGGGGATGCAACAAAGAAGTTATACTCTCATGTTGTTATTGCTATGTACTGTTCTAATGTTCGACTTTGATATATTATTACTTTCCAAAGCAGTTGTTAACTTTCATAAAATAGACTTTATTTTATTTTTGTATTCATTACAAGCTAGCGAACTGCCATAGTAACAGAACCACCAAGGATGAGATTGTCCATAGTTAAAAATTGGTCGGTATTCTATGTGGTTAAATCCCAGCTTCATAAGCTAAAGGTTCTCAGTTCGATCCCAATCAGAGTCGTAACAAATTTTTAAAAGAATTAGCTGATAACCACTGACTGTTTATTTGTCATTAATGACACTTTCTAAGGAGTAGTCGACCTTAGTTTGTAGTAATTACTACACTCACCACACTCATTTGAAATCCATATTCACCCATGTTTTGACAATCGGCATCTTATGAATAAACAAATAAATCAGCAGTATCTAGGACTTAGCTAACCTTCCCTTGTTGACAAAAATAATTGTTCAAATAAAAAAAAAAAAAAATAAAAACTGGTCATATCACTCAAAATGACACTACAGTATATACAATGTACTTTAATTACACATACTTTAAAATGTTGGTTATATACAAATGTATATTTACCAACTCAACCATATCTTGACAGTAATTTATATGAATTTTGGTTTTATATAAAACTTTTGTTAATAGGTGAGCAAACTACAAGGATCAGAGAAGCATAAAAAACTGGTGGCTGTGCTACAAGGAGCTGTAGAGAGATTACCACAGTCTGTGACCCTGTGGCACATGCTGCTCCGGCTACACCTCATGAAGGGCGATGAAGTACAGGCCAAGTGGGTGTTTGACAAGGGAGTCTCCACCCTCACCACCGAGTCCTTGCCACTGTGGAAACTTATGTTGCAGTTTGAACAGACCAAGCGTAACAACAAGGTTAATTAGTTTACTGTTTTAATCAGCTGATTTTAATTTTACCTGCGATATTACCAAAACATTGTATAATTAACCCTCAGAACACCTGCTGATATTCAGTATTTCTCATGTAATCATATCAGAAACAGCAGCACTTCTTGGCCAATACCAACTGTACAATTTCCTGAAAGTTGATTAATGGTTGGAACATGTTTATAATCTCTGATTGAGTGGAAACGTTGATGGTTTTACCATTGATTTTATACACAGAGATAGATCCCTCATCCAACGTTAAATTGTGCGTCTCTAAATATCAACTGTTTTGAGGTACAGTAGTAGAGTGCGAGTGTAGTCTCATGAAAATGTAATGCAAATCAAACCAGCGACAATAGCGGACCTCACCAACTAACTAAATCGCTGGCATAAAAATTGCTATTACATGATATATGTATTGTAAGTAGTATAATCAAGGGTTTTACTGTATAAGTGTTGAACATGGATTGACAGATATGGTTCATTTAAGGTTATATGTAACAATGTAACCACGAGGCAGGTCAGTGGCTAAGGCTTTAAGACTGCACAGTGTAAGGTTCAAAGTTTTAATCCTCAACTGAACCAAGTTCACTGATGTTCAATAAAGTTCACATACAAACCTACATGCACATATGGACTGGCAAGTAAAGTTTATGTGAAAAAAAAGAATTCAACTCTGAATTTATTGCCAGTATTTTCGATGATGAAGAACAAATAATACAGTTGCCAAATAAGCGATCACAAAAAAAAAAAAAATTAATAAATGGTGTTTTTAAAATTAATTATAGTGTAAGAAAAAATGTTCTACATAAAAATAAGAACATGAAGAATTTTTTTGTTAGTAAAATAAAAATCATACAAAATTAATACCTCTTTAAGTCTTATAAAACAAAATTTAGTTGACAACTAAATTAAAAATATATATTCACATAAATTATTAGCAAAATATTTTAGTTTTCATATAAAAAGTACCCTTTGGCTACATGAATGTACACTCCCTCATAATATATTACAAGATATTTTATTTGTTACATGGTCTGGTTCTTTGAAAATGTACAGTAATGAACAATGTATCGGAGTCACGTAACTTGCTGTTGGGTATGTCTCACTCTTTTGATATATGTACTGGTATCTTGGATTCAGTGTTAAAGAAAGAAGTAATGACAAATGTTAAAACTAAAATTAATACATAGAAAATATACCATAGCAGGAAAAACACTCTTTTCCACAGAAGCAGTACAGTAAATATTTTTTACTTTCACATTTGTAGAATTTTCTTCCTCTGAACTTTATCACATAAATTGATTATTATTTCAGTTTCAACTTATGTCAGTCTACCCATACTAGCACCAATTCAGTAATATTGAATGTGACTTACCTTTGTTGAGATTTTATCTTTTGATACAGATGGAAGAGATATTCCAGAAAAGTTGGAACCAGTGTCCTAAAATATCTGGGCCGCTGAAGCCAATGTATCTGGAGTGGTTGGTGCTGAGTCAGGGAATAACATTTGCCAGAAGAGCTTACGATGCCATGTGTGAATTGCCCACTCCTTGCTTAGAAATGCACAAAAAGATGATATACTTAGAGTCTATTCAGCCAACCATGAATATGAAGAGAATACGACAATCTTATAGAGCTGCTTGTGATCAGTTTGGGAGCAGAGATGTTGGTAAGTCCTCAACTCTAATGGTGGTACAGTGTGGTTGGCACCTAGATGTAACGACTGACAATGAAAAATCACCATGTGCCAACCTAGTTGTAACGATTTGTGGTGGAAAATCACTGCAAGCCAACCTAGATGTAACGATTGGTGTGAAAAATCACTGTTTGCCAAACTAGATGTAATGATTGAATTCAATCTTTATATGTGCATAGTCAATATAGTTCAAGAACTGTTTGGATATAAAATTATTGCAATCTAATATTAATTTAATAATTAAATTTCAGGAAAATGAATAAAAAAGCTCTTTCCCTTAGAAAAAAAGATTAATCAAAAGTTACTGTTGGCTTACATCCCTTTACGATGGTGTACAGCCCTGAGATTCATCTTCCTGTAAATAATGTATAAAATACTTTTGACTTTTCAGATGTATGGATGGAATACTGCAAGTTTGAGATAAGCAACGGAGACCCGGAGAGAGTGAGTGGGATATATTGGAAGGCACAGAAAACCTTGTCTCCAGAGCAGATTGAAACCTTCAACTCCGAGTTTGGTCTCATTCAAACCATTCCCAACCCTATGGTCTGAGTAATACAAATAGGTCACTTCAAACTGATTTGTATTTGTAAATACTGTTTGTACCAATTAATTGTAATAGTAACATACAGTTTTATCTGTATGAAATACTAAAGATTAACTTTATGAATTGTTTTAAAATTAAATCTAAATTGATTTTTATTTTATAGATGTTTATTTGTAAATTTACAGGACATATAAATTAAAGACAACATTTTATTCAATTAAGTTTTAAGTTATTTTAAAAAACGAGTAAATTATAATCATTTTATGCAAATAATAAAATAATTTGTTTGGGACAGTGGTAAATTTTAACTATGAATAGCATTGATAAAATAAATATAATGCCATACAAGATATAAACGTTATCAAAACCAATTAACTAGTTCATGTTTTGTAATATTCCAACAGTGATTGATTTATTTTACACTTATTTTTGTACATTAGTTTTTGTTTAAATCAATATACCTAGGAATTTATTTCAAACAAATAATTTTTTTTTAAATATATGTTTAACTAAACTAGTAATGTCTATACTATAAGTAAATTGTGTTAGCTGTTAAGTGGATGTATAAAACTGGCATAATGAGTTCTCAGTAAACTATTACTAAGATAATAAATAAGAATAAATGTTGATGAATACTATGTCTTAGTTTTATTCTTAATACATTCTACATTAAAAGTTCCTAGAACTTATTCTGAAATAGGAGACACTCCTGCATGCTTGGTGTGCCAACCCTGATACTTGCTGTGCTTGTGCCTATCTCAATGTTTGGATTCTGCCCATTATCCCTAGCTTCACTAGTTGTGTTCAATGTATATCAGCTTTTAGCCTCAAAACAAAAATTCACCAAGAACGAAAACAACAAAACAATGAACAGGGGATTGGATTTGTTTCCCATTAAAATGAATACTTGTTCCCATATATATTTAAAATAGGGGTGTGCGAGAAGTGATTTTTGAGTTCGAGTCGAGTAGTTGGCACTTTTTCGAGTATCGAGTATTTTCGAGCGAGTATTTACAGAAGGATTTCCTGTTCATCCAAGACAACTGTAAAAGGCAGACACCATCCTAAGCCTATGTTAAGTTTTGCCAGATTCGTAAATATATACATCTAAACTGAACACAATAATTTTGATTAGTTTTTTGTAACTGTAACATTAGGTAAATAAAACTTTTTACTTCCTACATTTTTATGTGGCATTGTTTTGTTTAACCTTTTTCCTTTTTTCATAACTAATATTATGAAAGAAACTAAGAAAGTATATTATTAATTGAAACAATGTGGAATTTAAAGATTTAATCTGTTTACTCATATCACAGATCATATTTTCTATGCAAGCCAATTATGCTGTTTCACAGCCGGCCGATATGTTTATCTGGCGGTTCAGTTCAAAGTGTACCGCGAAAACGTAGCTAAGCTTGTTGGCAAAAGCTGCATCCCACCAAACTGAAGCTAAAATTCAGGTTTCATCGCCAAATGCAGTCATTTGCTTTCAGAATTGCCTCCTCTCAACAAAAAATTTATTGTGTTCACACCAAGAAGAATGGATCTGTATTCTGTGGGTATTTAATTCAGTAATACCAAGGTTACAAGTAACCAGAAAGAAGCTGTGAATTATATAATCAAATTTTAAAATCTGGATGACAAAGATTGTAGTTAAATCGATTGATAATAATAACTAAGCAGGTTTACTAAAAATAAATTTTAAAGTCGCTAAGGATGAATTAGTTTTTAGATTATGATCCGTATTGAAATGTGTGCAACTTGAAACTACTTTGATACATGAGGTTACACTGAACAACAGATAAATAATTATTTCATAACAAGAAATTCACGAAAACCTGGTGTAATCGAATGAAACCATAGACGTAGTCGGCTAATATAATAGGTCTAGCCGATATTGGTGACGAGATGCAGTCTGAAATATAAACTTAAGAATAAAAAGCGAGACGTTTGATAAGGCTTCGGTTCAGTAAAAATTATTTTCCGAATCTCTAAATTCTTCGTATTTTGTTTAGGAAAGGTCTTCCAACATATTTCTCCCTCAGTTGGGTTGATTCGTGATTGTTTTACAGTTTACATCGACGTCAATGTGAACAGGGAACCGTTCAGTGAGTTTACGAATCAAAATTATCGTACTTTACCTCCTTTTATACTCCAACTGTGTTATTGTCTAACCTAGTCAGGAAACCGTTCAAAAAACTGACAGGAAAAAATATCGTATGCGCAAATATTACACACAGTTTTGGCGAACTAAGGTGTTTACGGAATAATAATTAATAGATGTTCGTCATGGCTATATATATATATTTTTATTTGACGGAAAATAAATCAATAATGTTGTGTCACACGCTGCTAGAACGCCATTACCATATTTTATATGATACGATACGGTATTTTCTTACGTCAAATCATTGGACGATTTCCTGCTCAGATTAAAAAAGAAAACAGACCTCAATCGACTCGCAAGAAATATACGATAATTTCAGTTCCGAAAAGGAGGTAAATTTGCACGTGCTTATACTACAACCGACATGAACTTTCGCCTAGAAAAGATGGGAAGTTCGATTTTTGGGATCTAAAGTGACCCGTTCTCGGTACCCTTTTGATTGAGCGGTATTATTGATATGAACAAAAATATGCATAATTTCCACGACTTACAGACCATTAGATTTGTATCAGTAACAGGTATTTTTGAGCATCTTGAACCGGATCTCGTCCACTTTCTTGTTTCATAAAGACACTAACCAGCACTTCTGTTTTATTCACGCTATTTTAGGTTAGGTTACAAGTGACTAGTAGACTCGGACAACCAACATGTGTGATCGCTTCCTTCCCAGCTCTGTTGTTCACTTTGAATTGAACTAGTTCAATCCATTATGAACGAACTCGTTCACTACGTCGACTAGTTAATTTGACTGTCGTCGTGTACTACCTATTCTTAGGCGTATTGTTTAGTTCATAATTATGCATACCAAACTGTTAACGTATGATTAAGGGTAAAATAAAACACAAGGAAGCGCACATTTTTTATTCATATTTTATAAAACTGTTTACTATTATACTAAATTAAGATGTAAATCTGATATTTCGTGAAATACAACTACTCGATCGAATTTCGAGTTGTTTCGGAAGCTTTGAACCGAGTTCGAGTAATAAAATACTCGATCAAATACTCAAATTTTCGAGTACTCGCACACCCCTAATTTAAAAGAAGATAAAATTCCTTGTAAATTATGGTTATTAATAAAATGCATTATAATATAATGGCTTTATGTCTGGGGAATATTATTTATTTTTATATTTTTATTTAGTACAAAAGTTAAAACTGTACTTTAATTAAAAATGAAAGGAATAAACATAATATTGAACATTTAATGAATTAATTGTAAGTATAATACTTGTATTAAAGGAAAAACAAGCAATTTCCTACATAAGAACAATTTTTAAGAAAAAGATTATATTTCACATCTATTTTGTTAAAAGTTAACTAAGAATTGTATTAGAATAATCTATTCTAAACCTTAAAAGGCATGAAAAAAATTAATCTATTAAAATTTATTAAAATAAATAAAATAATAAAAATTGCTTTATATGATAGGTTAACATTATAACTGATATTCAAAAGCACTGGTAAGCCATCCAGGTCATTAAGCCTCAATCCCCCATTCTTGTCGACCCACAGCACCAGCAGTTGATACTGGCCCATCCGCCCTCCCATACACATACAGTGGTACTGGCCCACCCATACATGATGTACAATGGTACTGGCCCACCTGGCCTACCACACACGTACGTATACTGGACCACCCGCCAACCCATACACGTACAGTGATACTGGCTCACCCGCCCTCCCACACACGTACAGTGGTACTAACCCACCCGCCCTCCCATTCACATACAGTGGAACTGGCCCACCCGCCCTCCCATTCACATACAGTGGTACTGGCCCACCCGCCCACCCATACATGTACAGTGATACTGACCCATCCGTCCTCCCATACACATACAGTGGTATTGCCACAGCAGTTGATGGGCCGTCCATGTGCTAAGTAGAACTAATATTTAAACCAATATTCAAAAAATAAGACTAAGAATACTAATATGAATAAAGTTATTGCATGGTTAGTTACATGGTTCTTGAAAACAAATGTAAGCCATTGCAGAAAAAAGAAAACTCAGAATATCATATTGTCAGCTGTTTAATTTTAGTGCTTTGTACAGAATCAGCTGATTAACGTAAACTCTTTTATATAAAAGGGAGTACAAGATGATAAAATAAAGAATTTTCAATCATAGAATCCCTGCTACCAGATTTCTATGTTGGCAGCACTGTAGCTTATCCAAGCTATGTAGACCACCAGTATGAAAAATAAATCTGAGTACATAAGAAATGGTGCAGGACAGCAACTATCCTGTCTCAGATGACATTTGTTAAAATTCCTAACCAAGTACAGAGTTAAAAATCTTGATTTTATTACCATATTTATGTTGTTACAGTTTGATTGTAATTTACTAATATTATCGTATCATTAAAAGTGAAACGAAATGAAAAAGGCCTTTATTATATTTCTTTTTATACATATATATATCGTATGGTTTGTTATCAGCTACGCTTTGTTAATTACAAAGCTGCAATGTAATTAACAGCTTTATAATCATCCAAAAGTCATGATTGTATATTCATTGATAATAAAATGTAAACTCCTGTCACAAAGCTAAGTCCAATCCATCGAGCCATCTAATACCTGCCTCACTGATTCTGTGAATGCTGACCAATCCCTCCGTAAAAGAGAGCAGGAGGTACTCTGTAACTGTTTGATCCATTGTTTGGATAGACTCCCCGCAATCACATGACTGATCTAGTGTCAATCCCCATTCATACTTCCAGTAATTGTATCTGCTAACGCCAGTTCGGAACCGAATCAAGAATGTCCACTCCCTACGAGGGAGGTTCATCCCATCTACAGGTATTGATGGATCGTTAATACGTCCATCAAAACTGTTTCACGCTACGGCCCAGCTGGTATTGTGCAAGAAGGTTGATCTGCTCAAATGGAAAACAGCACGTAGAGGTTGGTTTCGAGATTTTATGCGGCCGTTCTGACGTGGGAGATCCTGTATAATGGGTAGGTGCGGGGCAATCAAGATCCTATCGAATTATTTGAGTAGTGCCTCCTGACTTCTTATCTCTGGAGGAGATATATTGCACAGCACTGGGAGCCAAGGAAGTGGACATGAGAGTGCCACTAATAGCTCTCATGACCCTATTAAGTTGGACATTAATTGCTTTAGTGTGAACACTAACCATACAGGAGCACCGTATTCAGCAGCTGAAGCAATATCATCTGCATATATAAATTTTCTAGACTTTGTGATTGGGATATCAGTGGTGGGATATCACGTTGAATAAAATTTGAGCTAGTACAGACCCCTGTAGCTGCCCATCCTTCAGCTGTCTAAAAGAGCTAAACTTCACGACCGAGATAAACTTTTATTAGCCTGGCACTAAGCATTGACTCCAAAAGTCACAATAGAAAGAGACAGGGAAGGAAACTGTAGAACATAAACAACAAACCTTTACTCCATATTGTGTCAAAAGCTGCTATAAGATCAATAAAAGCTGCAGATGTTTTCAACTTCTTTCAAACCCATTTTCAATAAATTATGTCAGAGCTAGGATCTGGTCACTACAACTTTGGCCAAGGTGAAACCAGCCTGCTCAACTGGAACATTAGAATCAAGAATGGGTGATATTCTATTGTATAACAGCATTTCTAGCAACTTATAAAAAACACTAAGAAGAGATATTGGGCAATAACTTTCCACTCATTTAGGATCTTTTCCAGGCTTCAGAACAGCTTCTACTTTTGAATGCTTTTGGCAAATTGCCTGTAGCTAATATCTTATTGTAGATTGTTTGAAGACATTGTTTCACTTTGCTACCAGCATGCAGCAGAAATTCTGTAAAGATGTCGTCAAGACTGGTTGTTTTCCCTGATGGTATAGCAGAAATGACTGTCTATCTCTTCTTCCGTGAAATTTCTGGAGACTTCCAGGGGTGCTATTTGACCCTTTTTTATTTTATTCAACTTTTAAAGCACATGTTTGTCAGAAGGATGGTGGGTCAACTTTGATAAGCTGACTATCAATTTTGCTATATTACAGGCCTTTGGGCAGAGCACTTCTCTTTGATTTGGAGATTACCAGTAGAGTGTTTCCTTACAAGTGACCACACTTTTCTACTGCTGTGGGTTTACATCTTCAATATTTTTAAACCATTTTTTTCTTCTGGTACCTTCAAGAGAGTGCAGCAGCAGATTAGCTGTGTTGGAGTTTTTGGTAGCATTAAACTCTTTGTAAAGGTCATCTGATTCCTTACTCCATCCTGGTATATACTCCTTTCTGTATCCTCTTGATTTGCAAGCTTTAGCAATGGACGAGACAAGATTTGTAAAACGATCGTAATTTCTTTTTGTAGGAGGTATAAACCTGATGCTATCGTCTTTTTATACAGTTAACTCTTGATTATCCACGGGCGGGGTAATCGCTTTGCAGACTATTCACGGGAAGACCTAAACGATTCTTGTTTTTACATTTTCAAAATTTTTTATTTAAATATGTACAGTCTTTGGCAATAAATGTCAAACTAAAATCGATTTATGTTGTTTAACAAACTCTTAACGACAGTGTGTACATTGTACAAATCTATAGAATCAACCAAATCAATGTTCATGCTAGGGCATGTGCTGCGTAGCACTAACTGTTACAGCGCCTACTAGTTACAGGATTGGTAACGTGTTGCAGACACCCTGAATTGTGTTATCAACGTGTGGCGTGACCCGCCGGCACTTATCACCACTGTTCTTTCTCCCGCCTCCCTTCTGCTGTAGCCTCCTATACTTTCTACTCTACCATCACTTACCAGTCTGTTACTGTCTGCTGCACTCTTTACTTTTGCGTTAGTGTCACTGCATTTTTCTACATCTCTTGACACAAATATTACATAATACTGAGTGTATAATTTTTATTTGGTTATAAAATCTGTGCTACTTTTCTTATTCTGAGTTATTCCTTCCCGTTCTTTAGAATTTGCGGATCATCCGCGGCCACCCTATTCCGCTATTAATCGGGAGTTGACTGTATATACAAATAGTGAAGTTAGAACTACATAGTTCTCTCTTACACCTAACCATTATTCAGGCTTGGGACTAACGATTAAAAATAATTAACGATTAAGTTTAATCGTTAGTTTTTCTGTTAACTTTTCAACTTATTCGTTAGTTTTGGGGATGTTTAACTTTTAACTTTAACTAGTTAACAAATTCACTAACGATTAAACTAACTCAGTTAGTTTTACAAACGAGGTACGGTTTGTCCCGTGGAATGTAGACAATGGCGGAGAAAGCGTCCAAAACTTTGGTCAAAGACCGGGCGTTTTCCTCAATCCCAAGTATTCGCCGACAAACAAAGTCATGAGTCACACCCACCCCTTTCCGCCATCTTCCTGCCCTGCCCATAATTAATAGACACACCCAACGTGTCCCATTGTTGTTTGTCCAAGACGTAGTCATAGTGTTAGTGATAATACTGGGAGACTTGAAGGTGGATTCATTTCAGTTTTAAAGTTTGCCGAGTGAATAATAAAGTGTGTTGAATTAGTTTCCAGACGGTTTACGTTATGTATAATAATAAGAGACAACAGTTTTTTTGTAAATAATTGTATGTATTCTTTCATGCCACACAAACTAACTTTTAACTTTTAATTTCAGTTACTTTTTTAAAATTTAACTTTAATCAGTTAGTTTCATTGAACTCTAACTTTTAACTTCAATTAGTTAGTTTAATAGAGGATTAACTTTAACTTTATTCAGTTAAAAATAATTGTTAACTTTTCCAAGTCTGCCATTATTATTAAACATTTTATATTATTTTAACTTTACAAATAATTAATTGATATGAATGATAAGTGTTAAAGTTTATAAATAAAATATATAGTCTTATTGTTACATGAAATAACAAATTTATTTTCAGCAATAATATTCAACATTCAAAACCAAAAACTGGTCTTGCAGTGCTCAAGTCAAAGTAGAAAACTTAGGCCTTTCACTCGTCATCCTCTTCTGACTCTTCTTCTCCCTCGTCTTCCTCCTCACCCTCCCCCTCTTCTTCCTCCCCTTCTGCCTTTCTCGTTATTTTTTTGTGAGCTACTCTCCAATCCTGTTCCATCTCCATTGTGGGGTCCTGAATCTCCATGATTTCTGGACCTAGGTCATACTCATACTCAGGATGTGGGAGCATTGGCACTGAATATCCGTAGGGTAAGTGTTTGTGACCCCATCCAAAGTAGAAGTTTTCAAACTTCCTACAAAAAAAGTGTTGATAATTTATTTTTCATTCGCACTGTTTTTTACTGTAGTGTTAGAATTGATTTTATTCCTAAATAAATGCATTAATTAGACAAAGGAATAACTGTTTATTTCTATGATTTCATAGAATAATGCGTGAGCAGAGTTTTCATGAAACATGCCTTCAATAATATCAGAAATCCTGGATTAGACAAGTAGCTCATTGAGAATTGAAAAATCCAAGTAAGATATTTTTCCAAGTCCTCTCCCCATTGTGTTTAGTTATTTTGTGGAGCAGACTTAAGAAAAATTCTTTCAGTTATATTAATTTATTTTTGTAATTCTTATGTGTAGTTTTCATGACAGGAGCTTAGACTAATGAAACTACACATCCCCTTTAAGTTACTTACTTAGAGACAATAAAAGTAGAGCCAGACAAGTCTGTGACTGACCCTCAGATAATAGCTGATAAGTTTGTCGATTACTTTGCGAGTGCACGTGGCGAGCTAGCGGCGAGACTGCCAACTGGACACGTCAAGGTTTGCCAGACACACTGGTACTATGTTCGTAACTCCGGTTACAACTGAAGAGATAGAGTGCACAATTCATGAATTAAAGAACAAAAAATCAACTGGGAATGATTATTTAACGGTAGCATTAATCAAATTCATAAAATCAGCTATTTCACCAGTTTTAGCACCTATTATAAACATAAGCTTTATTACTGGTGAGTTCCCTGAGTAATTAAAAGAAGCCGTTATCGTTCCTATTTATAAAAAAGGAGGGAGGGAGGAAATTCAGCATTATAGGCCTGTCGCTTTGTTGTCCATTATAGCTAAGATTTTTTTTTAATGTAGACTCTTGACATTTTTAGAAAGTACAACATTTTTTAACAAGAATCAGTAGAGGTTTACAAAAGGTAAAAGTACAGAACAAGCTGTCTTAAATTTAACGGAAGAAATTTTTAATAGTAATGAAAAGTCAGCCAGAATTTTTATAGATTTTTGTAAAGCTTTCGATTTGGTGAATCATAACATTCTATTAACTTAACTGGAGCTGTTGGTAATCAGAGGTCAAGCGGGAAACTGGTTCAAATCTTATTTATGTAATAGACCACAAAAGGTCAAAATATCGGACTGCTTGAGTGAAGTAAATGTAGGAGCTCCCCAAGGATCGGTGCTCTCAGCAACCCTATTTATAATATTTATAAATGATCTTTTAAATAAACCATTAAGTGGGGAGATAAATGCTTTTGCAGACGATTTGTGATTCGATACTCTAATCAAAATTGAGAACTGGTGTGGGAGCAAATGAGTAAATATTTGAAAATTATCTGTAACTAGTGTGTAATAAAATCATCTGTAATAAAATGATAGTTAATGCAGCAAAAACTAAATTTATAGCGTTTGATCTAAAAGGTTTTAAATTTAATAAATTTCTTACATTTCATGACTTTAACTGTTCGGAAATAAATCAAAATTGTAACTGCGAGATCATCGAACAAGTGAAGTTTTTAAAGTATTTAGGTGTGTGGATTGACGAGAAAATATTCTGGAAGATCAGCACATTGATAAACTGCAGGATGAATTCGTAAAAGCATCAAATGTTATTGTTTGAGAAACATATTAAGCGAAAACCTATTAAAAACAGTATACTTTGCACTTATCCACTCTAGGCTCACTGTTATTGAATGCTGGGGAAATGCTGATAAAACTATAATTAATAATCTACAAGTTACACAGAACCATTTCGTACACGTCATTTAACATAAACAAAAGAGGGAATCGGGATTACCAATTTTCAAAAATTTAAAGATCCTGACAGTTAAATATTGATATGTTTATAAGGTTTAAAAATATTCTAAACTAGAAGTGGCCATATAACCTGTGAAAGGGTTTATCAAGGAACTCCGAGCTTTGTTCAGGGTTACCATGTGAGACCTAAAGTCAACAAAGTCCATTTTTAGGAAAAGTTTATCTTACATGGGCCAAAATTATTTAACGAAATTCCAATTACAATAAAAAAACACGAACAAAATAGGTACATTTTTAAAACAGGTGAAAGAATGGCTTTTTAGTATTGACGCAATAGAGAAATTTTTTAGCATATTAATTTGATTCATTCATACATTGTTTTGCTAACTTTTAAGATATTTTAATGGATATATATATATATGTATATATATCCAATAAATCGACTGCAACATCGATTCCCGCATCCAGCCCACTACCCGAACCAGAGCAGACTGCCACTACAAACTCAATACCATCAACTGCTACTGCTGCTTCTGGACCGTGCCCCAGGAGGGCGGAGCGGGCTGCCTCCACCAATCACCCTCCACCCGTTACTCCAACTCCGATCCATCCTCTCAGCCCTGGGACAATCAGGCTGCCATTCGATAGTTATGCCGACGTGGTGAAGCTATCTTCACCTAAATTACCTTTTTTAGAAGACAATGTGTTAACGATAGGATTAGATTAGGGTCACCAGTGTTGACACCCAAAATTAACAAATGTAAAGTAAACGAACCAATTATTAAAATAATTCACCAGAATGCCCAAAGTGCCACAAACAAAGGTGAGGAGCTGTCTCTGCTTTGCGAAGAGTTAAGCCCTGACATCCTTGTGGTGACGGAGCATGCTTTCAATCCGGAGACAATTGGACTATTCAAAATTTCCCATTACAATCTGGCAAATTCCATACACCGCGAAAAACACAAGGGAGGTGGCGTGGCTATATTCGCAAAATTGGGATTAAACTTTGAAACAATTAACATTAATTACAGCTCCGACCTTGACTTCGAAGTCAATAGTATCAGAATTTATAAAAATTGTGGAGACACCATTTTGGTCTTCGGACTTTATAGATCACCAAATGTCTGCTGCAATACCTTTTTTCAAAAATTTTATTCTTTTCTAAATTTCTTGTGCAGAAAAAACAAAAATTTTTGGTTATCGGGGACTTTAATATTGATGTTTTGGACCACGTTCACCCCAAAACCCAGCGGCTTCGCGACGTTTTAGGTTCATTCGGCTTACATGATCAGTGAACACGCCAACTAGAGTCACTGCAACGATAACGTAGTCACCAACATACTCGACTTTGAAGTTTCTGTAATTGACACGGCCATCGCCGACCATTTTGGGCAGCAGGTTATTATCCGTGGATGTAAAACAAAAGTTGACTCCCCGACAGTCAATATTCGTAGGACCGTACACCCTGGGAATATTGACTGTCTAGTTAGAAATCTTCAGAAGGAAAACTGGTCTTGTCTGGACGGTTTTGATGACATTGATATGTTCGGTGCCTTCAATCACTGTCTAGACAACCACCTTAACTTGAGTTGCCCCTTCAAAAATGTCAAAACCAAACAAAAACTGGAAAGGAATTCCTGGGTTACTCAGGAAATTCTTTCGTCAAGGGAGCAACTTTTATTATTCAATTTTTAGAAAAACAACAAACGAAAATTTCAAATTGTTCTTTCGAAATTGTTCTTTCGAAAATTTACCGAAAAAAATTAAGGCTGCCAAAGCAAAAAAAATTGAGGACACTTTGAAAAAATCAGAAAATTTTTCTAAAACTGCCTGGGGCATAATTAATAACGCAAAAAAAACCATCTCCAAAAAAACAAAAATTGAAAAAATTCGTCTGGGAGACAAAGTTATTGAAAATCCGTCAGAAATAGCCCGAGAGTTCAGCAAGTTCTTCTCCCAAGTGGCTTTTTCTAATCAAAAATTAGAAGGTGCCCAGGCCATCCCCCATCCTTCAATGGGTCCCGTGACATTCATGGTACTCACCCCTGTAACCGAGGACGAAGTGGCCTGTGTGATTCAGACACTTAACTCAAAAAAATCGTGTGACCAATGGAATGTCTACATGGTTATTAAAAAAATGCTACAGGCAGATTTTGAAACCACTAACAAAATTAATACATTTTTCTTTTGCATCCGGACGCTTCCCCAACATTCTTAAAATTGCAAAAATAACGCCGGTTTTTAAAAAGGATGACCCTTGCCTGACCAGCAATTATCGTCCTATATCAATTTTACCAGTTCTCAGTAAGGTCTTCGAAAAAACATTTTTGAAAAGACTCTACGGTTTTTTGGAAAAATTCGATATCTTGAGCAAGAAACAATTTGGCTTTAGAAAAAAATAAATCGACCATCAACGCTGTTACCAAACTAGTCAAGATGGTTGTGGACGGACTTGAGAAGCGAGAACATGTGCTCAGCATATTTCTCGATCTTTCTAAGGCCTTTGACTGTGTGCATCATGCGACACTGTTGCGCCAGTTAGAGGCAAGCGGAATCCACGGCCTACCGCTCGAATGGCTTGCATCCTACTTGGAGAACAAACGCCAACTCGTGCAAGTGGAAAATGTCAAATCTGAAAGCGTAGAAATTAAATATGGAGTCCCTCAGGGATCAATACTTTGACCGGTCCTCTTTCTTATTTACGTCAACAGGCTGAACTCTCCAATCCAAAATGGAAAGGTTGTCCTGTACGCTGACGATACGACTCTCTGCATTAAATCTAAAATAATTGACGGCTTAGAGATTGATTCTTATGTGATGCTAAGTTCTTGCATTCAGCATTTTTCCGGTATCAATCTACACACAAACAGCGCAAAATCAAATTTCATCAAATATTGTCTCACTGAGAGGGAGGACGAAGTTCTTCCAAACGTAGTAATAGATGATGCTCTTATAGAGAATGCAGATTCTACTAAGTTCTTGGGAATGTACCTTGATTGAGGGCTGACCTGGGATGACCACATTGATAATGTCTGTACAAAGGTTACCTCAGGCATTTATGTCTTACGTAACCTCACAAAATTTTGCTCCCTCGAGTCTTAAAAATGGCCTACTATGGCCTCATATATCCCCACCTATCGTACGGGATAAGACTCTGGGGTAGCTGCGCTGCAACCAAATTCGAAAGGGATTTTTGGCTCCGAAAAAGAGCTATTAGAATCATTTCAAAATTACAAAACAGAGTCGTGTAGAGACGCCTTCAGGGAGTTGGGAATACTAACTTTGCCCTGCCTGTACATGCTGGAGGCGCTCATGTACTGTCAGTTTAAAACTGAATTGGTCCAGGGCAGGGACGTCCATCAGTATGAAACTCGTGGCAGGGACAATTTCCGTAGAGTCCGGTGTAGAACAATGGCCTTCCTGCGCAGGTTGGGGTTGGATTACTTAATCAGCTCCTTGAAGATATCAAAACAAGCCAGAGTTTCAATACTCTAAAATATCGCTTAAAACACCTCTTGATGTCAAGAGTCTTTCACTCGGTTGGCAAGTTCATGGAAAGCCGCTGGGAATAAAAATTCAAAATTTGGCCCCAATGACACTTGTGTAAAGTATGAATGTAGAATGCCTGTAATTTATGTACGTACGGTTGATAGAGTGGTAGAATAGAGAAGGCCATTATAATAATTTTGAATTTTATTAAAATCTTATTTGTTATATATTATTAAAACACATATTGACTTTTGCAATACAATGTAATAATTGTTAATACTGCAATAAAAAATTGATTGATTGATATATGTATGCTGTTGGAACATCAACCAGGATATAACAATTTTTCAATTAAACATAAACTGTATTGAATCAACCTAGTATATTTTTCTCTTTTCTTTTTATGTAAAGTAAATTAATGTTTGAAGAAGAGTTAGTTGATGTATGGCGTTTAAAGCGTTTTTATTTGTAATGTTTTAAAGTTAATAAGTAAACAATGAGTATAGCCTAGTTTTTTAAGGACATACATACCGTACTGCAGAAAACCGCCAAAAGTATTCAATACCATCATGCATCGATTTCAATACCACTGTACGTATATGGGTGGGCGGGTGGGTCAATACTACTGTACGTGTATGGGTGGGCGGGTGGGTAAATACCACTGTACGTGTGTGGGTGGGTGGGCAGTTCATAGAATTTATGGATTAAATCTGTCTAGATCTGTTCACTGCTTAAGAAGTGATTGTTGTCAATATCACAAACAGGCTCTTTAGTATTAAGTAGGGTCACAAAACATTTTTACTTTTTAGTTTTACTACAGTATTATTGACCCACCCAATTTATATCGTTCCATATAAATTTGTATATGGAACGATACCACTGTTATTTTGTTAATCTTGACTGTTATTTGTAAATATAGAATAATTTAAACAGAGGTAGCCACAATAACTAGTAAAGTGGCTAGTTTATTCCAACAAAATTTCTAAAAATAGTGTACACGTTTATAGAATAAATTAATTCTTATTCTAATGCCCAGTCTTAATTTAACAATAGGCTTTTCATGTATTATCTGTTTGATTGAATTTTGATGACAAGTAAGTAAATTGAAGTTGTTTTTAGTGAAAATGAGCACTAATCAATTTTTTGGAATGGTTACTAAATAAAATCTTAAATGAGCTGATAAATAAACCAACTTTTCAACACCAAAAGTAGTTGCTCCTGGCCACAGATTGGATCTTAGTACAGCAACGGCAATATCACGGTTGTAGTTGTGAGACTTCGTAGCTGTCCATGCAGGCTTGCCCTCAATGGTTGAGTCATCTGACAGAGGCGTCAACAGCGCAGGACCTGTCTCTTTTTCTGCCCCTGCTGCTTCCGCTTCTTCTTCTTCCTCTTCTTCCTCTTGCTCCTCTTCACCCTCTTCCTGTAATGTTTAGTATTTCAAGTGAAATTAATAAATTTACCAAAGGAGATAATTTTGTATACCAAGTACATACTAACATTTATATTAAAGTCTACGTGTACTTATTACCAATAAAAGATGAAATAAGAAATTCTTCTATTTATAAAGAATACATTGTATACATTAATTAAATAGCGTCAACAGGTATAATGAAAAAAAACATTCAATGTATAAATAACAGTCATTTCAATTATTTAATTTTTGTTAATGATATATATGTTAAACATGTTAATAAATCACTTTGTAAATAAAAAAGCCTTCAACTGTGGTCTTTCAATTAAGTATTCCTTTTACAATTTTTTCAAATTTATTAAAGTTTATTTCTTTCTTTATCATAACTGGAAGTAATCTAATTAATTTATTTCCTTTAAAAGTTCTTTTTTTAATTTCAAAATTATGCCTTTCAATTAAATATTGGTTCCAATAACAAGTTTTATAAGTGTGGCAGTTGTAAGATATTAACAGTTTATCTGTCAAAGAACGTTATTTTGAAAATAAAATAGTTTGATAGATATATAACTTACAAACAGAAAAAATTGTAAATCTGCAGAGTCTGTTTCACTGAGTCTGCATTTAAATTTGAGTAATTTTTTTTACATTTAAGTAATTGATTAAGGTTAAATTTTGAAGTGCAGCCATAGATGCAAATACCATACATAATATGAGATTAAATCATTGCAAAATAAGTCAGTTTTAGGATAATGAATCCAATAAAATATCATGCGAGACACTTAAAAAGCGTTGCTAAGATCAATAAAAATACCAGGGACCTTTTTGCCTTTATCAATACTTTCTATAATGCTTTGCACAAACTCAAGCTCCACAGTAATAACCAATCTACCAGACTCAAAGCCGTGTTGACTGTCATCAAGCAGGATAAGGGATTCTAAGTGATATTTCACTACCTTCTCTTAAATCTTTGATGTATTAATTATTAAATTGTAGCTGACAAAAAACGTATACTATACATACACAGTGATATTTAACACAAACCTATTTTTAAATTAATTTGTAAAGAGATTTTTTAAAATTTAACAGAGATTCTAGAGTAGGCTTACTAGAAAGTGATCAGTAAAGTTTCTAGAAAATCGCCAGTATTTTGTAAACTATAATTAATTAGATTATGATAGTAGTATTAATAAAGAATAAGAACAAAATGTTTTGTAGTATTTTCCAAGAGAATGGCGGAATTGACAGAGAAATAAATGGACAAGGTAGGCTGGCAGGGGGAGGGGGGTTGTGAAGGCAGCTGGAAGACTGATCAGGAATAGGAGATGTTCTCCTTTAATTGTAAGAAGATTTTTTACAAAAAGTTATGTACCTATTAGCCACCCGTGCTCCCTTAATTGTTGTAGATATCTCTCCATTAATTGTTGTATTTAATGGAGAGATTGTTGATGGGACAGAGCGACTGGAGTAGCTGTAAAATGAAATTTGTAAGGAGTAGTGTTGAGTGACAAGGAGAGAGATAATGAAGTAGTTAGGAGAGCTCGGCAGGAGCTGTTACTTGATAGAATTGAGGGAGGAAAGGAGGCTTAGGAGTCAATGGCTGAAGGGAGTGAAGGATGGTGTAGAGAGGAGAGAAGGATGAGACTGGTGAAAGAGAAGGGATGCGAAGATAGAAGATGATGGAGAGGCCCCTGAAACCAGCAGACCTGTAGTTATTGGAAACTGCTATTGATATGTAAGTCTAAAAATTTCCATTTACAAAATTCAAGGTTAGGTTAAAGGGCACAAGGCCAGGAATTAGTATATTGGAGAGATACACTTACCTTAGAAGACAAGATCACAAACACCAGAGTAGTAGTAAACAAATACAAAAGAATCACATTTCACAATTGTTCTGTACCACTGGCACTTTCTTCAAGTGAGTAGAGAGAGACTGACATGGCTTCCACTATTGCTGGGTAGGTGGCAGTGGTGGGGGTTGTACATCCATAGAGCAACACTCAGGTATTGATGCAGTTTTTTTTTGAGTTGGTATGTATGAAGTTTGCTGATGGGGAGGGGTTTAAGGGAAGTGGTATATCTTATGTTCAGATTAGGTGGATCACAGGACTTTGTTATCCATTGGTGTGCTAATTCCATCCTCTGGAGTTGGAAACTTTTGGCATGGGAAGAAAGGGATCTGACTAATTTAGTGATGTAACACTGGCCAACATTTTGGTTATAGAGAAGTGTGTATGGGCAGAGACCGGTTTTTCAGGAATTTTGACTTTGCAATCATGTCTATAGCCATTATCTGGTAAGGCCGATTATTGGACAGGACAGTGCTGGGATTGGAGTTGATAAATTAAATTGTTGGAATCACAAGAGTGGTTTCCAGGTATCTTGTAGGTTAAGAAGGTTGTGGAGCTGGTACAAGATGTGACTGGGAGAATAGGGCAGGTTTTGGAAGATTTCTTGTTACAAGGATTGGAACCGGGTGGTTGCTGGTCTTTAGAACAGGTAAGGATGTTAGGATCAGGTAACTTAGGATGGACCAGCATTTGGTGAAGATTTTTGTTTTGTTTAAAAGTGACAGTAGGAGGTTTTTCTAGGAGATCTTTGGTGTGAGAGGAAGCTTTTAAGATTTTGAAGCCATCTTTCAGGATTTTGATGAGTTTGTGTAGGCCATGGTGGTAATTAGTGACAAGGGATAAGCATTGGGAACTAATTCTGGTTTGGGGTTGGTTTTGGGACTGGCTAAACGAATTTGGTTTTTAGTATGGTTCGTAGGGTAACCTCTCTCTTGGAAGGCACTGACAAGTTGGTTATTGTATTTATTTAGGTTTCTGGGAGAGGAAATTATACGTTTGGCACAGGTAGCTAGGCTATAGGGTAGGGAGTGTTTGGTGTTGTTTAGGTGACAGCTGGTATAGTGAATGTATTGTTGTTTATTGGTAGGTTTGATGTGAATATCAGTTTGAAGGACACCATCCTCCAATCCAATTTCAATATCAAGTAAGACTATGCATTCAGAAGAGGATTGCCAGATGAAATTCAGGGATGAACAATTTTACTATGAAGAAAGGTTTCAAGATTGGTGTCAGAGTTCCACCTACAAGATACCTGGAAACTACTCCTGTGATTACAACAATTTAATTTATCAACTCCAGTCCTAGCACTGTCCTGCCCAATATATCGGCTTTGCGAGTGAAACCAGTGAAAACGCATGAATGGCCATAGACATGGTGCAAAGTCCAAAATCCTGAAAAATCTGTCTCTGCCTATACTCTTCTCCACAACCAAAATTTTGACCAGTGTTACAGCACTAAAGAAACCAGATTCTTCCCTTGCCATAGTTCCCAACTCCGAAGGATGGAATTAGCACACCAATGGATAACAAAGTCCTGTGACCCACCTAATCTGAACATAAGATAGACCACTTCCCTTCAACCTCTCCTCCATCAGCAAACTTCATATATACCAATTGAACAAAATGCATCAATACTGAGTGTTGCTCTATGGATGTACAACCCCCTCCACCACTGCCACCTTCCCAGCAATAGTGGAAGCCTAGTCAGTCTCTCTCTACTCACCTGAAGAAAGTGCCACTGGTACAGAACATTTGTGAAATGTGATTCTTTTGTATTTTTTACTACTACTCTAGTGTTGGTGGACTTGTCTTCTAAGGTAAGGTTGCTGATGTACTATCTCTCCAATATACTAATTTTCAGAATTCAAATTTATTTTAGGAAACTCAAAAAATGTTAATTTCACTCTCATTATTTTTACTGTATTCATATAACTTACTAGTCTGATCTTTGATTCATAAGGTTTGAAAATACAAAGCTTTAAATTTAAAAAGGTACACACAGTAAAATAGTCATTTTGGAGCACTGTTTAAGTGTTAGTAAAATAATTTGAGAGTTTATTAATTAGTAAGACGCCGATCGTCAACATATGAACGAAAATGAGGGAGGAATGAATGTAGATGAACTAGTGTAGTCATTGTTACTAAATGAGGTTGATGTTTATACATATGGATAGACAAGGGGGGGGTTCACATTGGTGATACATCTTCTTTTTAAAAATAAAGAAATTCACATTCTCTAAATAAATGTGATATTAAATTAATGTATTGTGAAACTGTTTCCAACAAAGAGCCCTGAATTGGACGAATCAATATTCTTTAAATACAACTTAATTTCTATAAAGTCAGTGATGGAGATAATTTTGATGCCACCGATTGTGTATTAATATGAACATTTGACGGATATAATTAAAAAGGTTGCATTAGGTGACTCGTATAGAGATATATAAAATTAGATCGAATTGGACCCATAGAGACATTTTTCATATTAAAAAATACTGTACCAGAAACCTTTTAAATACTGAATACGTAAAATTTACTGTTGAGTATTGGATTATCAATTACTTAACAGTTACCGGATATGCTGTTACCTTGGACTATCAATTTGACACGATGATGTGAATTTAGAGATAAATTTACTTCTAACAACTTACCTCCCCTGCAGCCGCCTTCTTAGCACCCCACCACTCCGTTCTTCCCTGCTTCAGGATATGCGGAGCGTGATGCACCCACGAAGCTAGACTAGGGTCAATCAGTTCTTTTATTGGGATTGGCTGGAATTTGCTATTTTCCTTGAAGGTCTTTTGGTCACCTGAAATTGCAGAAAATAGCTAGCACTGATTAAAAAAATTTGTTTTCGTAACATTTGATTTTCCAGTGTTGGTTTTGGTTAAAAATTGGCGTATTAGAATGTAACCAATGTATCATGCTATTATTAGTGATTTCATATAAATATTTATCTAATTACTCTTATTTATCTTTTATAGAAATACAAAATTCTAAAAAAGCACAAGCTAAACTTTTTTATTTTATTTATTTTTTATAATATAAAAGAATATATAAAAGAAGCACAAAGTAGAAAATTATTTTTTAATAAATTGAAAAACTGGTTATTTAGTCTGGATGATGTTGATTTCTTGAGACAAATACTAAGATAAATGGCCAGTGGGATCAATATTTCAAGGTACCGGTAGTGATCATAGTACAAAAAAATGTTAACTGAAGTTAAATGATTAACATATAATGAAATACATATATAATAATAAATACTCATAAAATAATTGATATAGCATTATAATGTTTAAATTAATTAACACTCAATTTTTTCTTTTTAATAGAGTAAGTATGTTTAGTTTATTTACATTACTATTAATTAATTTATTAATTAATAATAAATTACTAAAATTACAATCAAGGATTTATTTTCAATTATCAATTGGTAAATATAACTAGCATATTTCTTAATTTTAGGCTGTACATAGAAATTGATAATTTATTACCTGTTCGCTGATAATAGTTTTTTAAGTTTAATTATTTTAAGGAACCTCTAATCAGGTAAATATAATGCCTTAGAGGCTCTATATTTCTCTTTTTTACATACATTTTTTTATTGTTAAATTAGACTTAGTATGTAGGCAAATGTTTTTAAGTTTTATTTTTATTAAGTATATAAGATCTTTTATTTTGTTCTTTGTTTATATTTGGCATGTCACCAATATTATGTTTTAAAATGTGTTTTGTATTTGTTTCTTGTCAAAAAAGTCTGATCGTGTAAAAAAATTGAGAAATAAATTTATTATTATTATAAGCCTTTATAACAACCCTACTCAAAGGGTATATAAGTGGTCATTATAATATAAGATATTAAATCTAAATCACCAACTACGCTACTCTACAGTACAAATCATTCATGACTATTATTAAACATCATCATAAAGTTACATTTTGTAGTAATGGTTTTTGTAATTAGATTTCTTTTTTTAACATTTAATTTGTTTAAAATCCTGATTTATATATTATAGTATAGCCTTAATCGCACAAACCTCAACGGCACAAAAGCTTCGATAAGACAACTTTTTTTAATCTCCTTTAAATTCCCATAAAACTCAGAGTTGGTGGTAGGCCTACCTCTTGTTACCACCTACCACCATGGCCTACAAAAGCTAAATAGTATTCTTAAAGATGGCTTCAACATTCTTACCGCCTCACCCCATACAAAAGACCTTCTAAGTAGGAGGTTTCCTACTGTTACATTCAGGCAGTCCAAAAATTTTAAACAGATTTTAGTTCACCCAAAATTACCTGATCCCACCACACCTCTTAGGCCATCATCTATAGCTCAAGGCTCTTTTCCGTGCAATAAGAAAAGCTATAAAACACACACTATCCATAAGCCAGCCACTACATTTATGAGCTCTTCCACCTCCATTCAATATAAAATTAATGGTCATTATACCTGTGACTCCAGTAACATTATTTATCAACTCCAATGTAATTTCTGCCCATCTCAATATATAGGCCCAACACAGAAACCCTCCGTAAACGTATGAATGGACATAGACATACAGCCTGAAAAACCTGTTTCATCCCATAGCATGAGCCACAACCAGAACTTTGATTCAATGTTTCACTGTTAAAGTTATCAGATCACTCCCTACAAACTACAATAGCTCTCAACTAGAATAATGGAAATTGCACATCAATGGATCACAAAATCTAGAGACCCACCTAATCTAAATATAAGATAAACCCTGTTTCTCCTTCCTCCACATAAGCAGCAGAATGATAAACATTATTACATCATTTTATCATATAATAGCAGCAGAAGTGACATTTAGTGTTTAAGTGCTCTACAATTGGCAGCACCTCATCCACCTATCTCAAGTGTGACTGTGTATCAGTTATTTTTTGACTGAAGAAGAGGCCAATGGCCCCAAAATATTCCATTATTCAATTCTTTGTTATGTGATTGTATATCTACAGTGTAAGAGTCTACCAAGTTTATCAGTATGCTGCTTTCCTTTACTTCCATTTGTACAGACAGTAGTCGGTTGACCTGAACAGCCCTTCCGCTGTGGCAGTATACTACTTGTTATGTGTTACCCTTTTCAATCAAGAAATCAGATTTTTATGGGAATCTCATTCCTTCCATCTCCCCATGAACATATATAAGATATATTAATTTAAAACCATCATAAGATGAAATGGAATATTTAGTAATAAAAATTCTCTAAAATTAAACAAGATTTTACCAGCTTCTTCCTCTTCTTCTGGCACTTCTTCTTCCTCTTCCTCCTCTCCTCCTTCTCCTCCAAATTTGTAGAATCCTAAGGGAGAGATTTGAGTTGCAGCAGAAATTCTTGCAATCTGAGCTCTTAGATAATTTTGTTCTGTTCCTTCAAATTCTGGATAAGTGACTATCTGCAAAAACAATTTTTCCCTAGAAAATTCTTGCTCATATAAAATGTTTTCAGTTAAATCAGTTACATAAGTATTAAAACATATATAGGTTTATTAAAATACAATATTTCTGCACATAGTGGTACTACTTATGCATTAGCAAGTTGAATCATTAGTGTTCAACTCTCTTATGAGACATATAGCTTTGTCTGACTTACCTGGCATCCATTAAACACATATCCAAATTGTGTTTTTAATTATTATATTATGTAAGTATAAAAAAAGATATGTATTTTTGATGGTTACCTTTCATATAGCATTTTATAAGCAGTTAATACTATCCTGTCATTGTAACTGTCTTTTTGTTGATTTTTCAAGACTTATTTTCAAGTAAATTAAACTGAATTTTGTAGACAGTAAACCTAAATAAAATAAAAATTGAATAGGTTTATTTATAGTTTACACCATGCAGCCCATGAAAATATGGATTTTATATCATCATATAGCATTTTTAATTCCTTAGACATAATAATTTTCAATATTTATCTTTCTTGGTTACAATTATAATTATTAATGATTGTATTATTTATATTTTTGGATAAATAATCATTTGGTGTTTTTTTATGATATTATATTTTGTATAGGGATTAAGCTGGATTGTAGATTAACATGGAGAAACCATGTTGCTGCTAGTCAATTAGCAACAACATGGTGTCTGCTCAATGGTTGCTATTGGTGTGGATGGACACTTTTAGAAGCCTCGGGTGTCCATGTTGGGTGGTAGTCATTGTCCGGGTCTTGTGTAGGAGAGAACTGAGTATCAGGCTGGTCAATTAGCTGAAAATCAGACCAATAATATGTGGTTCGGATTCCACATAACGCTGTAGGTCCCTTAGTTTCCCTGGCTATTAGACTATTAATAAATGGCCCTCTCTGAGAAACAGTTGAACTTAGTTAGTAATCAGACTACACAGGCCATCCACATTCATCCTACACTCATATAATCATTCATATACACCTTAAAATAACCTTAAAAGTGGTGACTGTGTCTCGTATGTAAGAATAAGGCTCTTTCACACGTGTGAACTGTGGTTTATACTAATGGAGTAAATCCAAGTATGGTAACAAATTGTGTTGGAAACCCCCCATTTTGTTATTCTTAGGTTTTAGTAATTAGAATTAAAATAATGTTGTTGGTAATTCAAAGTTTTATTACATTTTTTAAATTATAAATAATCACACTCACTTTTATTTATGTACAAAACATACTTCTTGTTTGAATTTATCAACCAGGCTCATGCCTAGGAAATAAATTTACTTCAGGTAGCATATTTACTGTATTTTGATATTAAGTACTATCTACAATTTTTACCTCGGAATCAAGGTCTCCGGTGAAAAACACTTTGATCTGACGAGCAACGTTAATTTGATCAGGTGTCACTGTAGGGAGTTCTTGCCACTCAAGCTCAGGAGTGTTGCAGACAAAATATACCTGCAATCATTTCAATGTTTAAAGCTCACAAACTTGTTACAGTGATGTTTTAGTTTTTAAAAGAACGTGCTTACTTTGTAAATAAAACACTGATCTTTTGGAAATTAGCTCAGGGCACTATGCTAGGAATTACTATAATAGCAGATATGAGGTGTCAGCAAACTTGCCTTAGAAAGCAAGTCTATAAAACCTATAAGTAACAATACATTGTAGTTGGCAAATTAAGTTGATGGATTAAAATGTGAGGTTTTCATGTATTTTCTAGGCCTAGGAGATGGTGGAAATGGTAAACTATTTGGTTAGGAAATGAATAGGACAAGTTTTGCAATTTTTTTGCTGCAAGAACATTTTTAATTTTTCGAAAGCATTTGATTGCGTCAACCATAAACTTCCACTCTTGAAGCTCAGGGCCATCGAATTTTCTTAACAGGTAATTTTATGGCTGAAGTCTAATTTGTCTGACCTGAGTGGCAGCATATAGAGATTGATGACCAATTATCTGACTGGGAACGAGTGACTACTGGTGTGCCCCAAGGCTAATTCTTAGACCCTCTTTTGTTTTCATCCTTTGTGTAAATGATATAACCTCATGTATCTCTCATTTTAAGTACACATGAGTGCTGATGATCTTCAAATCTACTTAAAATAGCCCTGGCATTGTGAATCAATGAAGTATAGAAAAAGATATTTAAAACGCAGTAGAATGGGCAAACAAAAATTGTCTCAGTTTTAACAGCAATAAGATAAAACCTATCATTATAAGTTATGTTCAGCTGAAAAATTCTATTCATTTTGAAAATCTTGAAGACATAAATGTTAATGGAAAGCTGTTCCTCTCTGCAGCAAGGTCA
Organism: Stictocephala bisonia; assembly: GCA_035578905.1. NCBI lineage: Eukaryota > Metazoa > Arthropoda > Insecta > Hemiptera > Membracidae > Stictocephala > Stictocephala bisonia. The sequence goes on along the minus strand of JAQJVL010000655.1, from coordinate 412,930 downwards.
AGATCCTTGAGTTAACTATCAATAAAACACTTATATGGAACGTAGCCATCATAGAAACCTACGACAAGTTGTTTGCACTCTCTGAAAAGGCTGCAAAGGTTTCTGCCTTTAGGCATCAAATTGGTTCTGGCCAAATCACTCATCTTTCCATACTCTACTTACTGCGACTCTCTGGTAAACGATATGACTGTATCACTTAGTGAAGGACTGCAATGCTAACAAAATTACTGCCTCCGTTTTGCTTTTGACTTAGATGATAAGAGCAGACTCTATATTAATTTGTTCCAACAATTTTAAATATGCTGATTAGAGACAAATTCCTTTCAATAACTCTGTCTTTTTATCAGTGCAAACATTTTGTAAATATTTCCCTAATTTGTTTGAATTTGTCTCAAATTAGTGCTAAGAATTCACCATCAGGTTCATTACTCTTATGACAGATCATTTACTTACTGTAACTGCTTGGAAATGCCTTTGGAATTCCCTTCCTGTCAACATAATTTCCATTTCCAGCCGAAATAGACATCTCTGTCATTAAAACAATATTATATGGAGCAGATGGCTAAGGCTGGTTTATCCTGCCTTGTGAACCTGGTGCCTTATAGGAGAGCAAAGGGTTTGATTGTGCATGTGAGTTCAAATAGATATTTAATTTGTATGATTAATATTTTATAAATTTTAAACTGTATATTTGAATTGTTTATTTAGTTAGATTTTTAAGGTTAAGTGTAAGAACCGTGGGGTCCTAACTTTGCCCTATTTACTATTATTTTACAAATAAATAAACTTACTATCTTTTTTGGGGGGTTTATAATCTAGGGTTGATAGAAGCTTCAAAATGTTGAAATAGTCTTTCAGGATATGGTTGACTTTTTTAGGTCATGGCAGTAGTTTATGAACACTATAAATATGTAATTTTTCAAAGCTAAACAAGTTATGAATGTGTAAAGTTTAAAAGAGCACTCATTATATATAACTAACAAAACTAATCACTCATACAAATATTAAAAACAATTATTACAAAATAAATTTAAATTAAGTAACATAAATTACTGCAGTAAATGCTTTTTAACAACAATATTATTACTCGAACATTACTAAGTCGAAACAAAAATATTTCTATTTTTTTTAATTTTTTCAATCAACCTTTTCATAGCCAAGGTAAGTTTTAGTTCGACAATTTAAAATTGTTGTGGAGAGTATATAAGAAGAATTAAAGAAGATTAAGGGGAACTTACTTTCCTGTTTATACCTTGACCTATTTTCTCAGATGGTATTTTTATATTTTCTTTTGGTATCGGTTGTAAAATTGGAGGGATTTTGTATGTAAGAAGTTTCTTTGGTGGTGGCAAGGGAGGCAGGTCAGGATCTTCCTCGATCTCTTCATTGTTTTCTAAATCTTCCGCTGCACTTTTTTCTTCTAGTTTATCTTCTGCAGTATTAATGGACTCGTCAATGTTTTCGTTTTCAACACTCTCAATTCCCATATCTTGTTCTGACAATTGTTTTGCTTCCTGTGCTTCTTCCTCTGCGGCTTCTTCCTCTGCTGCTTCTTCCTCTGCTGCTTCTCCCTGTGCTGCTTCTTCCTCAGCTGCTGCTTCTTCTTCTGCAGCTATTCTCTCAGCTTCAGCCTGTTCTTCTTCCTGAAATTAATAATACGAAAATGATTAATAATAACATTACAATCAACATACATAAACATACATAAAACCTTTGTAGACAAAAATAACTCAAACTAATTACACAAACTTATGAAGAAATACAAAATGAGCAACTATACAAAATTACTCAAACACTAAGAACAACACAAAAGTTGAAAATAATGTAGAGCCCAAACAACAGTGACTGAAATTTCCATCACTGAGAAGATAGTTTAGTCACTGGAGTTTCCATCACTGACACAAATAGTTTAGTGACTGCAGTTTCCATTACTGAGAAGATAGTTTAGTGACTGGAATTTCCTTCACTGAGAAGATAGTTGAATGACTGGAGTTTCCAACTCAGAGAAGCAGGGCCCTGGGCAGCATTAGAGTGCAGGGTGCGGTGCGGTACATGAAAAGCCCAACAGCCAACACATCAGTCAGTGTTGGTAAAACTACAGTAAAGCTTATATTTATTGGTGGAAGTCAGTAGAAAAGAAAAACAAACACATTGTCATTTAAAAAAATATTGTTTACTAAAAATCGCTAATTTTTTAAACAATGTATTATGAAAGAATATATACAATATTTATACTCATTAAATACTTGAACAAAGGCTTGAAAGATAAAGAATGAATCATGTGGAAATGGACAATTAATATTTCTTTAATTCTTTTTAGCGATAAAGACAATTAGATTTCCAAAATAATTTCATTCATCAGTGTCATATTATATTGACAGTGTTGCTAAGAAAAATAGTGTTTCCACAGAGCAACACTTATAAAGTAGTGGTTCTAAAGTTTGTTTTTATTAGTTTTAAACGGAATATGCTCCTTTCACCATTTGCAAACAGTAATCAGGACAGTTAATAAAATTCTGTTACAAGCGTTTCTGTCTATTTATGAAAATAAAACTTTATATGTATATAACCATTTCTAAGGAAGAATTAACAAAAAATGTAACTAAATAATTTGGTTTGTTATAAAATATACATTATCAATCCAATTTACTGAACCATAACCTTCCACGCAAGACAGTAGACCGAATATTCATGTCCTCTATTTTGATTATTTTTTTAAGTTATATAAGCAGTCATTTATAGCTATAAACAGGTTTTTAAAATTGTTTTGTTAAAGGTTTTGAGTATTTTTCAATTTTTGGAATGTTCTCAGTATTTCACAACAATTATAAGCTTTCACTCCAAACCAATCTCTGAACTAAAATAACGTAGACTGTCTCCATATTTATTTATATTTACAAAAAGCCTGTTTTAAGTGAACTACCAACTCATTACAATGAATCTAAAGAATGATTCCAACATTTTTGTAGTTCCACTTCTCTGTAGGGCATTGGTTTACAGGATTCACTACCTGAAGTAAATACATGGTTTTTTGACAGCTACCATTTTATAATTTTAAAAAACCTGTGATATATATTTTGGGTCAAGATCCAAAAGTCATGCCGTATATAATATAAAATAAAAAGTGATCTTCTGTCACAAAGCTAAATCCTATTCATCAAGCCATTTAACACCTGCCTCACTGATTCTGTTTATGCTGGCCAATCCCTCTGAAAAAGAGCACAGTGGGAACTCTGTAATTAAGTGATCCATTGTTTGGATAGACTCCCCGCAATCACATGACTGATCAAGTGTCAATCCCCATTTATAATTCTAGTAGTTACATCTACCCTTGCTAGTTTGGAGCTGATCCAACAATGTCCATTCCCTATGAGGGAGGTTCATTCCATCTGCAGGTACTGACGTTAATAAGGAACCGTAACATGTTCCACGCTATGGGCCAGCTAGTATTGTTCAAGAAATTTGAACTGCTCAACTGGAAAGCAGTATGTAGAGATGGGTTTCCAGATTTCAAGCAACCATTTGACGTGGGAGATCCTGTGTAATGGGGAGGCGTGGGGCATTCAAGGTCTTATTGAATTCTTTAAGTAGTGCCTCCTGACATCTTATCTCTGGAGGAGCTATATTGCACTGTACCGGCAGTCAAGGGAGTGAAGTTTGCCATGAGAGTGCCACTTATACCTCTCATTAACCTCTTATGTTTCGCATCAATTGCTTTAGTGTGTGCACTATTTAGCTATAAGGGAGCACTGTATTAAGCAGCTGAATAGACTAGTGACAAAGCAGTTGTGCGCAGGATATGTGCAATGGCTCCCCAAGTTGTTCCAGCTGTTCCGGCATTGTGATGTAATACATTTACCCTGGTTTATTTATATTTTAGCTTCCATTTTTTTCAGAAGGCTTTTAAATGTCAGTGATAGATCTAACGTTACTCCCAGGTACTACGATAATCATTATGATGGAGTTTTACACCATTTAGAAAGATCTTCAATTTTCGATTAGCCAGTCTGTTACTTAGGTGGAAGCAGGCTACTTCGGTTTTTGATGGGTTAAGATTTAGCTTCCAGGTTCTAAACTATTCTTCGAGGGATGCAAGGTCACTTGTGAATGTTTCTTCAATAGCTGTGAAGTACTTGTGTTGGTAAACTAAAGTATTATCATCTGCATATATTAATTTTCTAGACTTTGTGATTGGGATGTCAGTGGTATACACGTTAAACAAAATGTGAGCTAGTACAGACCCCTGTGGCACACCATCCTTAAGCTGTCTAAAAAGTTTTTCTAAGTTGCTGAATCACTCAGCTGGCATAACTTTCAACTCCATTATAACAATATAAATTCTTCACAGTACAATATAAATTCTTTTTTTTAACAAATTGTTTTCAGTTTGAATGCATCTACTGTCATGGTCGTTAGTAAGGAGAATAGTTTATTGTTTTCAAATTTTAACTTAAGATTAATCTAAAGTTTATTTTTGACAAAAGAACAAAATAATTTTTAAATTATTATCTTGGCCAGCATCTAGATTATTTGTTGTTAATTTTTAATTTAAGATTCAATAAAGAAGTTAAAGGAGTGTTGAAATTTCTGACATTGATCTAAATATTATTTTTAGATTGATAATGTATGCTTAATTTTATGATCCTGTACATTTGATCAATCAAGAATTTTGGAATAAACCATATAATCAATTTTCAAATATATAATATTTATATCATCATAATCAATTAAACTAATTAAGAAACTATTTATATCAAATAAAAGCTAATGAATGTATATATTTCATCCACTTCTGTAAAAAAATAAATGACAGAGATATAATTTTATATCAAATAGAAATATACCTCAGCTCTTCTTTCATATTCTTCTTCAGGAAGTTCACATTCTAAGATAAAATAATCTTGCTTGGTACCAAATATTTTCCCCCAAAATCTGAAACAACAGTTTTATTGCCAAGTTATATGCTGATAAATCATGAGGTAATTTTCTATTTATTTTATGACACAGAGAGGTTTTTTAAGAAAAAAACCATTACTGGCAATACTCCAACATTCAGAAACAGAATTAGGGCGAGGTGATAGTTATCACTCTCTTGGAGTGACTTTTTCAATCGATTTGGGGTTTCCAATACATCTTCGCTCTCTGACCATTCATACGTAATTTTTTAATTGGATAGTATAGTAACTGTGCACACAGATTTGTTTGGTTATGAGGGGGAAGTGTCTGCCAGGATCAAAAAACAAGAGAAAGTGAGGTCATTGTGCATATTTCAACTTACCTATGCACAGAACTGCCCTATTTACCAAAAATTGGTCATAGGCTGGGGCAAGACTGTATAATGCGTAACTTATCCAGCTTAAGAGATTAGAAGAAAAGAAACTCAAAAAAAGGACTGTGATGTTTTCTTGTTAATAATTCAATTTTCACAATCAACAAATTTCATGTACTAGAAATTTGTTGATTGTTATGGTGATAACAAACCAGGACAGCAAACAAAGGATAAAGGACTGCCAAAACTATTCTTTTTATCATTCATATTATTATTTTGTATTGTACAAGTATTCTATTGACACAAATTCTAAACTTGATGTTTAAGAATAAAGCTTCCAGCCTACTGACACCTATTCGTCAATACCACTGTACATGTATGGCCGAGCGGGTGGGTCAATACCACTGTAGGTGTATGACGGGTAGGTGGGTCAATACCACTGTACGTGTATGGCGAGCGGGTGGGTCAATACCACAGTACATGTATGGCGAGCAGGTGGGTCAATACCACTGTACGTGTATGGCGAGCGGGTGGGTCAATACCACTGTACGTGTATGGCGAGCGGGTGGGTCAATGCCACTGTACGTGTATCACTGTACGTGTATGGCGAGCGGGTGGGTGGGTCAATACCACTGTACATGTATGGCGAGCAGGTGGGTGGGTCAATACCACTTTAGGTGTATGGTGAGCGGGTGGGTCAATACCACTGTACGTTTATGGCGAGCGGGTGGATCAATACCACTGGAAATGTATGGCGAGCAGGTGGGTGGGTCAATACCACTGTACATGTATGGCGAGCGGGTGGGTCAATACCACTGTACGTGTATGGCGAGCGGGTGGGTCAATACCACTGTACGTGTATGGCGAGCGGGTGGGTCAATACCACTGTATGTGTATGGCGAGCGGGTGGGTCAATACCACTGTACGTGTATGGTGAGTGGGTGGGTCAATACCACTGTACATGTATGGCGAGCAGGTGGGTGGGTCAATACCACTTTAGGTGTATGGTGAGAGCGTGTGGGTCAATACCACTGTACGTGTATGGCGAGCGGGTGGGTTGGTCAATACCACTGTACATGTACGGCGAGCAGGTGGGTGGGTCAATACCACTTTAGGTGTATGGTGAGCGGGTGGGTCAATACCACTGTACGTTTATGGCGAGCGGGTGGATCAATACCACTGGAAATGTATGGCGAGCAGGTGGGTGGGTCAATACCACTGTACATGTATGGCGAGCGGGTGGGTCAATACCACTGTACGTGTATGGCGAGCAGGTGGGTGGGTCAATACCACTTTAGGTGGAAGCTTTATTCTAAACTTGATGTTTAAGAATAAAGCTTCCAGCCTACTTAACAGAATGTTTTTAAACCATAGCAGTTTCGCATCAATTAAGCAACTGCTAAAGCTCATGAGTGTTTCTTCTTTTAATTTGAAGACCCTAAAGATACTTGCAGAACATCACATCAGGAGAGGGTTTCTCCCTAAAGAACCACTACACTGAAATCAACATGCTTACCAGTCAGGAAAGTCGTGTGAGACTGCACTTAACCATTTGCTGAGGACTTCCTGGAGTAATTTGCATACGGTACACTCTATGAGATTGAGAGTACATTTGACATCACCTCCACCTCATATATTGCCATGATCAAAGCAGGTTTGGAGCCTAGCATCTGTAGATGGATCTCTTCCATGCTGCAGGGCAGAGCAATCCAGACAAACCATCTTGAAGTTATAAAGGTCACAACTCGAGGCTGTTCGCAGGGTTGTACTTTGACCACACCTCTAGAACCTTGAAATGGAGTCCTCTGGAAGTCCTATACATTCATGAATATGCTGGAGACCTGGTATTTTTTGTCCAAGGGTGTTTCCCAAAACCATAGCAGACCTAATAAATAACGGCCTGCAAATAGTGCACAACTGGTGCCTTAAAGAGGGACTTAGAACAATCCTAGGAAAACAGTTGTAGTTCCATTCACCAGGAAAAGAAAGTTAGTCGCGTTTGAAACCCTAAAACTCAGTTGTGTTAAACGATCTCATTCCATGGAAGTCAAGCTCTTGGGAATAACCTAAGACCATTGCCAACCTAAAGTTTGTCGTACATATTCTAACAATTGTCCCTGGCCACTGCAATACTTATAAACTATCTTACCTGCATAATTGAAATTTTTCTGTGACTGCTGGTCTGCAGTGCTTGCTGACAGCCAAGACAAGAAGCCACACCAAATCTGATAGGTAGAAGAAGCGAGAGGAAGGAAAAAAAAGTCACGAACTGTGTGCACATGGTCTATATCAATGCCCACTAAATGAAGCTAAGAAGCTGTGCTGAAGATTATAAAAACTGACGGAATCAGCACATCTTAATTTTTTAAACCCTTTAATCTAAAAAGGATTTAAATAGGAGTTTAGAGGGTAGCTTGTAGCTAATACACTGAGAATTGCTTTTCAAAAAGTTTCAAATTGTGGGATATGGATGGATTTGTTTATGTATCTAGACTGTTGTAAGGATGCTTCAACAAGATGTTGTTCTCTTACAAAAGCAATTACTTCAAATATGTAAATGCAAGGTATTGTTAATATACCAAGTTCTTTAAGAGTGTACAATAAACAATTATTTATGAAACTTTTTTTAATGAAAGTGTAAGCCTTATTACAAAAATAAAGGTGTTTTGGGGACAAAATTCAAAACAATTCTTGATGGAAATATGACTATCTAAGGTGGCTGGCTAGTTTGGCCTTAATAGGTATATAACTCACTAGGAACAAAAGCTGAGTGAAAATCAAGTGCAGTAAGTGACCTCCTGTAAATAAATTTATATAGGATGATTTTACTTAATACAGTTTAACCACTAATACTTGAAGTCAGAAGTTACATGCCAAGGTATCACGAGCGCAGTGAATGACTGGGTTGGCATGCGAAGCTTGCAAGGGTGTCCCCTTAGAATAAAAATAATTCTCTCGCCAAAGAGCTGGAAAACTTAAAGTATTACCACATTGATAAATATTTTGAAATAAAATAAAAATATTTATATCTGGATTTTAGAAGTTGAATAAAAACTGACTGACAGAGTAATCAATGACGCTAAGAACCGGAATGTAGAACTAGGGTAGGATAACAGATGGTCCAATCAAGATATGGATAATTCCAAGCATTACAACCTACGGAGATGAAAGCTGTGGTCCACAAATTGTATATTTATATTCTATTCATGTTAAAACGTGCAAATTAGGACTAAAGTTAAATATGCAGTTAATGGGTTGCCTATATAACAAATATAATCAGCACCTATATCAGATGCATTGCATTTAACAACATTGCACTTGTAAAACTTCCTAGTCAGAGGCTCTCCCAGTGATAATGCAAATGTAACTCATTTTAGTATTTTAAAAATACTCTTTTGTTAAGGTCACAAAAGAAGAATGTATAACATAAAGAACCAAGCTATATATTAACCATCTCCATGCTGTCAACACTCAGTGGGTGATAGAATGTGGATAGTCCAGGAGAAAGATAAGAGATGTTTGAAAAGTTAAAGCATTAGTCATATTAGTTTATAGCTGGTCTCTGGGAGATTTCATACATGTTGTATTGTTGATCACAAGTTAGAAGAATAATGTCAAACTTACTAAAGATGTATAACTAAACTAATCTGAAAACTTTGATGATATAAATGTGTATTTATGTATTCGTCATGATTAAATAATATTTTTGGGAGGAATGAGTTAAAAATAATTAACCACTTTAAACAAAACACAAGATGTATTAATTTACTTTGACTTCCCAGATGTTATAATATAATAAAAGTCAATTGTTCAACATTTCAAAATAAAATACCTCGGCTTTATCAATTTCTTTTCTTCAGCCAGTTTTTTTATGGCAATATTCAGATTAAAAACTTGAATTTCAGGAATAGCAACTCCAGCTTGACGGAAATAAAATGCAATTTCTTCCAAGTCCATTCTTTTGGAGGTTTGTACCCCTTCTTCCTCTTCTCCTGCCTCTGGCTCTTCTTCATCCTCTTTAATACCATATGTCTGCAAAACACAAGATTTTTTTAATTTACTGTGTTAGGATTTTATCAACACATTTGGTAAGTGAGTATGAATTTATTTCAAAAAGTTAAAAATATAGCTTTATAGATAGTAAATTATCTTATTCATAATATCAGAGACCAAGTAAGTACAATATTATGTTTGTCAATGCTAATAGGCATATCATTTGTAATAAGTGAGGATTGTATTCACTCCATCGTTGGCTGTAATAGAAGCAATCTTTTGTTCTCTTTATTAGTGATATAAATCATAGAATCAGTTTGGTCTCTATGAAATGCATTAGAATAAAACTGAGAGTGGACCCTCTAATTGAAAAATGATCTTAAACTTTTACTAATTTTTGTTAGATAGTTCAAACAGTTTTGAAATGTTTGAATGAGTGGAGAGTTTGACAGTTTGAACATTTTAATAGTAGTTAAAAATTACAAATTACCAAAAAAGTTCAAATGTCCAAATTTGAAATTGTTTAGACCATAGGTGAGATTATATTATAGTCGGCACTGGTGGCGCAGTGCTGTAACCCAGCTACATGGGGACAAAGTGTTTGGGAGATTGTAGGCGATAGGTTGGATGCTCGGTCCTCTTAATACTGACATGGTGTCCGCTTGATGGTTGCTATCGGCGTGGACACTACTAGAGAAGTCTGGGATGTCCATGTTGGGTGGTAATCATTGTGCGGATGTTGTGTGGGGGAGATAACTGCGTCTTGTCAATTAGCTGAAAATCAGACCAGCACTACATGGTTCGGATTCCACATAAAGCTGTAGGTCCCTTAGTTGCCCTGGCTGTTGGGCTATTAATAAATTGCCCTTTCTGAGGAACAGTTGAACTCAGTTAGTAACCAGACTACACTCATATAACCATTCATATTCGCCTTAAAATACCAACAACGTTATGTCGCCGTCTCATATGTAAGAATGTAAGAATATAGTTGTAAATATAATTAAGAATCAAATTAAGATAAATTTTAAATACCAATGTTATAATAATGGTTTTTTGTCATAAATGTACTGATATTATTATTGTTAGTTTTAAGAATTAATTTAAGTTAAACTGTAAGCAATATAAATCTTCAAGCACCGCAGACAGCTTTCTAAGTGTAAGGGCTGGACTGATTATTACTTTGTTTTTCTAATGTGAAATAATATATTCCTAAGTTAATCATTTTGTTAAATATATTCTACTTGTATTGAATAGTAAATAAATCATTATTCATTTAAATTTAGATTAAAAAAAAAGCAACGTGTACTGTCGTGGGCTGTCTTCTCAATGCAACAAACAGTCAATGAGTCAGTCCATATTCACTCACCTACTGCCCTGTGTGAAATGAAATCATATGAGATTAGATTAGATGAAATTAAAATAAAAAGAAAACAACTTTATTCATGTGGCGAAGTTAAGACTATTTAGTTCTTTCTACCACTTAGTCCAAGTAATTCCCTTAGGTGGAAAGCGTATAAAAGTAGCAAGCAAAGCAATTTCAAGTTGAATTGAGTTGGATTATGAATATGGTTACCAAATACATAGCTTTGTTGTGTTAATTTAAGAAAATATTCATGCACAGCGATTTCCTACATTGTTTCTTATTTTATCCTCATTCACTGTCGCGGTCCGGAGAAAATGAGTCTCCGGTCCCGACCAGGAGAATGGTCTGCCAATTGACTACTGATATAGATATATATCTTATTTTCGATTTATTATCTGAACACAACACATTATTGATTTAGAGCATGACCTCATAATCAAAGCTATTTATTTGAAATTTCAGTCTAGATTTTGATATTCCAGTATTTAAAGAATAAACTTACATTGACCAGAGAGAGTTGTTGCTTTGCACTCTCAAGGTGTGGAGAGGGGACGTAAACATCTCTCAATGTATCACGTACCAACAATTTCTCCTGTTTAACTCTGCGACTGTATTCCTCAAAATAATCAATCACATTATCTGGCTGCTCTGCAATTATTTTATTTAACACCTCTGTCAGATGAGACCATCTAAAAAAGCCAACATTTGAAAAAGATACATATATATATAAAAGTCTTTACGCTACATTGTATTACAGTTTTATTTTAGTTTAACCATTATTATTAGAATGCATTTTAATAAGTCCAAAGCAAGATAGTATTTTTGTTCTTTATAAAACTAGAAAGCTTATAGTTTGGGCTTAAAAAACCTACTCTAAAATATTGCAACTGGTTCCAATTGAGTAAGGAGGAACTATGACATGTAAGTGATTTCAAGTGAATAAGAGAGGACCATGACATATAAGTGATTCCAAATGTGTAAGTGAGGGAGGACCATGACATGTAAGTGAGGGAGGACCATGACATGTAAGTGAGGGAGGACCATGACATGTAAGTGAGGGAGGACCATGGCATGTAAGTGAGGGAGGACCATGGCATGTAAGTGAGGGAGGACCATGACATGTAAGTGAGGGAGGACCATGACATGTAAGTGAGGGAGGACCATGACATGTAAGTGAGGGAGGACCATGACATGTAAGTGAGGGAGGACCATGACATGTAAGTGAGGGAGGACCATGACATGTAAGTGAGGGAGGACCATGACATGTAAGTGAGGGAGGACCATGACATGTAAGTGAGGGAGGACCATGGCATGTAAGTGAGGGAGGACCATGACATGTAAGTGAGGGAGGACCATGGCATGTAAGTGAGGGAGGACCATGACATGTAAGTGAGGGAGGACCATGGCATGTAAGTGAGGGAGGACCATGGCATGTAAGTGAGGGAGGACCATGACATGTAAGTGAGGGAGGACCATGGCATGTAAGTGAGGGAGGACCATGGCATGTAAGTGAGGGAGGACCATGGCATGTAAGTGAGGGAGGACCATGACATGTAAGTGAGGGAGGACCATGGCATGTAAGTGAGGGAGGACTATGAAATGTAAGTGATTCCAAATATGTAAGGGAGGACCATGACATGTAAGTGATTCCAAATATGTAAGGGAGAACCATGACATGTAAGTGATTTCAAATATGTAATGGAGAACTATGCCATGTAAGTGATTTCAAATATGTAAGGGAGAACCATGACATGTAAGTGATTTCAAATATGTAAGGGAGGACCATGACATGTAAGGGAGGGAGGACCACAACATGTAAGTGAGGGAGGACCATATCATGTAAGTGATTTCAAATATGTAAGGGAGGACCATGACATGTAAGGGAGGGAGGACCATGACATGTAAGTGAGGGAGGACCATGACATGTAAGTGATTCCAAATGTATAAGGAAGGATCATGACAAATGATTCCAAATATGTAAGTGAGGACCATTACATTTGAAATGATTTCAAATGTGTAAGTGAGGACTATGACATATAATATACATAAAAAACAACGACGATCTTCTGTAGATTGCTTCCCTGTCACAGCATACTCTAACAAACTTTTAAAAAAAAGAACGGATGTAATACTTATCAAATTCTCATCCCTAGCAACCAAGAAAAAACATAAACCTTACTACTAAAATTGAAGGAATTCAGACTGAACCCCAACTCAAATACCTCGAACAAGACATCGGGCAGATTAAATCTGGCTTAAAAGAGAATCAGGCAAAATAAATAAACCATAATTAAATAAATAAATTATAGAAAACATTATTCATGCAGTTGCTCACAGACTAATAGAAAGTTGTGGCTATGAGACTTAAAAAAAACTAGAACAGAAGAAGATGATCTTGACCTGAACATTAAATATATAAAAGTGACAACTAAAATAGTTAGGAAAAGAGTTACGCCAATGGTAGCCCATTTCTGTGTATTTTCAAAATTATAATGGATTGCGCTTTAAATTACATGAATTCAGCAATGCTCTGGCATATTGTATTTATGATATTACTATGTTATGTGAAACTAATTTACTGTCGGACATTTCTGATGCTGAGCTTCAAGAAAATGACAACTACATAATTTTATTGTAAAATCAGGACCTTTTGCGTCAGTTCAAAGTCTTTTGGAAGTGGTATGCCGATTGCAGTCAAGAACAATATACGCTTAAACAGTGTAATTACTTACACTAATATTGATAGTATTTGTCTTCCTGAAATGTGAAAATTCCCTGTTGAGCTATGCTTTTATACCTCCTGGACAAACAACTTCTATGAATGAAAGCTATGGACTGGCTGTCTCTACCATAAATCGTTTATATTTAACTCTTATGGATAACATCGTCCCATCATTTTGCAACGCCAAGCAAGGTGACTAAGGAGCTGATCCAATGAATCAGAAAAAGACTCAAGTTTTTCTCGATATGGCAAACACTCATTCTTTACAGCAAGTGAATTAAGGATATTCAGAAACTGTATACATGAATGAATATTCAGCTATCCAGCATATGTCCCAGTCACCCTGGCAGAAGAGCACTTTGTTGGTTTTGAATCTTATCAACCCACTCCCCCCCATGTTTTTCTTGATTCCCATCCTGCTTGTGAAACACCACTCAAAGTACAACACTGGCCCCAATATAAGAAAGTGTAATCTTGAAGCAGCTTTTATAGAACACCTCAACTCAAACTTAGATTTTTTGATCAGAATCTGGACATCATTGAGAAATTTAATCTACTCTCCAAACTTAATCATGAAATATGTGTTCCATACAGCCCCATATTTGAGTTGTAGTATCACTTTTTCAAAATGTTTTTCTAAGGAACTCATTCAACTGGTTATCCGATAAAACAGTACTAATAAGCCATACAAAACAGACTTCAGACATTAATGGAAAGTGTTAACCCATTCATGTCAACTAGAGTATTTTCAAATCGTTGAAAAATCAATTTCGTCTAATCTCCATTGTTTTTGGAGCATGATCAAATCTTGTAATAGACCAGATTGCATTCTAACACTTGTGAGGTTCCAAGGTACCTCATCAGTGAACTCTAGTGTTTCAGCTAGACTTTTTGCTTTTAGATACAGTATTATCTAATTCTGGCCTTTCATCTCAGATTTCATCAGACAATCCATCTGCATTATAACTCTTACATTTTTCTTAGAGGCAGCCAGAAAGAAGCTTGATAATCTAGACATAATAAGCCAAGGAGCAGGATTTGATAATATACCTCCATTCCATCTTTGCTATTAAAGTCTCCTTTTAAACAGACTACTAACAAAATTCTATTTAGTTTCTTAAGAACAGGAATACTCGCTAAGGCTCTTAAAATTGGATGTTGACTATGAAGAAATGAGATATGGCCTTCTACAGAAATATCACATGCCTGAATCAACATGGTTTCTATTCAGAGAGATATATACTATTTCCAACTTGCTTCTATTCATTGAACATATTGGGAAGGCTTTTGCTGAGGGTAAACAGATGGATGCCGCATTCCTAGACTTTGGAAAAGAGTTTGACAAAGTGGTTCATTCTATCTTTCTCACAAAGTTTCGCACCTATGGCGTTCTTGACCATCTTGAGTATTACTTGGCCAGCCTTCCAATTGAGAGTTTAGTTCCTAAACCTCTCCTCGTCCAAACCTCTGGTGCAGCTGAGATATTTTGTTCACGACATGAACAACATTTCTTCCTCCACAAACTTCTCAATGAAATGGTTGATTGCCTTTATTTACTGTTTGAAGTTGACCTCGGAGTGCCTTCCAGAACGCGTTCAACAGAGGTCTTCTCCATACTTGACTAACTTTGAAACTACCAATAAAACAGTCAATTAGCTAGGATGATGTACGATGGCATCATGTAATTTCTTCAACGACAGCTCTAATTCAGTAACCCCTGGTACGCCGTTTTCCTGATGAGATAAAAATTACAATTATGTGCTTCAAAAAGTACATCTTTGGTGCAGGATTAATGTGTTGATTTTAAATGCTTAATCTATAAATATTAACACAAAATGTCGTCCCCAGACTTTTTGGACACTGCATACCATCCGTTTCACTATCCTAAGCTGAGCCATAACTAGCAAGTATGTAGAGACGTTTCAAATAAATATATGGTAAGTAAATGCATTTATATGTATTAGAACATGTTGAAATTAAGAATTATGATATATGTAGGTAGAGAAACAAATTTTATGTAGGGCCTACTTTAGCTTAGTTCAATTGACTAAAATTAAATCGATATAATTTAAATATAAAATACTCATACATTGAAAGATTGTGTAGACCTTGCTTTTGGAGATATAGTTTAGTATATCTGATATCATTTTTCAGATGTGAAGGAATTTCTTCCATACTTTTTAACGATGAATTTTTAGATTGAGATAATGATGCACGACGTTCATTAATTTTAGTAAAAGATACTTTAGCACTTCTGGATTCTTTAATATCTTTGCCATACATTTCTTGACGTAATTCTTTCTCATGGATAGTAGAAAGTGAGCCTAGGGGATTTGAATTGGATAGTGCTGCTCTTGATGTAATTGCAATCAAAGATGCAGGCTTACGAAATGGTCCATTTGTCTTGGAGTTTTTTGATAGTTGGCTTTTACTATTTGCCTTTGTCTCTGAGACATTCTCAACTGTATTTTTACTTCGTTCTTTTATTACACTCATTTTGATTAATAATGTAGAGAATATTTATATTTTTTATTAAAAAAAAACTAAATATTAACCCTTGATAACATAAATAAAATCAATGTCATAACCTCTATTTCAACTAATTCAAAACTATTGTGAGGTCAATAAAAACTATTTCCTCGATCATATGATTTACCCAATACAGCCACAACTGTTTATACCGTATTCGTGTACAAAACCACGAGATACTTCTTTGTCTATGACAAAACCCTGCCATTAGTTGTTCTTACCAATAGCAAATCTGGAACGAATTGAACCTACACGTCACACACTAGCACGAAAAACATATGTTTCCTGTTTACCAAAGTAAGATATTCATTCGTTTTTAATTATGTATGTCGTCTGCTTTTACAATTATCAATAGTATAGTTTTTAATTTGAAATGAAATGAGCTAGCTAGAACAGTGTTTACATTTGTAAAGTTTTCCTTTTTTTAAAAGCCTTTTTATCAAATGTTGTGTATTTAAAATTACCTACAATTTTTAGAGTAAGTTGCTTAGGTTATACTACTAGATAAAATGAACAAAATAATTAATTGTCATGATGACTATGATGTCTTTAGTTGTTTATGACCGTTATTTTTATATGCACTAGTATTATGTCTTAAGTTATCTTATAAAGTAATATAGATGTAGATATGATTACATGGTAAATAATAATCATGAGTTAACTGTAAGAAATTAGGTCAGTTTTTTTTTGTAGGAATATAAGACCATTCTTATTGTATTTAAACCAATAAATGGCAGTGGTAACACAGTACTGGTGCAACATTTTTTAAGAACAGTTCGGGCTTTATTCCTAATAACTATAAACCTTCCAATATTTAGTGAATTCATTACATATCATACGTCATTTTCAGCATAGGTAACTAACAAATATTTACACAGGCCATATAAAATTCATAAGAGTATTCTGTAATTTAATTTACTTTAAAAAAAACTTTCCTGATATGTTGGAATATTAAAAATATAGAATTAATTTCAAAATATGATAAATTCAGAAATATATCAATTGATTACATAAATTTGCAATTACAATACATAACATAGCTATATCATGTAGTTAAAACTGGTCTACAGCTGTCGCTTCAATTAAAGCCAGCTGATTTTGCTGTTATAATAAATGTTTATAAATACATCCCACATAGTAACAATATTTTTAGATGGTCCAATGTGATGTAATAATTCATTTTAACATATCATAGAAACAAAACAATGCCAAAATAAATTTTTAATCACAGTATGCGTTTTTGAAATTGTTGCAAAACGTTGTATATCTGGCGCTGCCATTTAGACGGCAGGCACTTCACTGTGTATCCACCGTTTACCAGTTATTGGGTTGGCTTAGTATTTTTATGGTTAATATATTAATTAAGAATTTTTACAATTGAAGTCTGCAAAGCCAAACTAATTTGAGAGACAGCCTGTTCAGAATTTGAGAATTTTGTACTATCCAAGAATTAGTATAATAATTCACAGCATTCCTACAAATCTAAGGTTTAGTGCAGTTGTTAAATGTTTCCTGACAGATTAGAATGCCTCAATGGAGCTAATGAATTATTGGGCAACAAGCAACATTATGTCGCTGCGCCCTCTTCTCAAATCTCAGGTTGAGGTTGATGACTAATGCATAGTCAGTTCCATTGTTTGTATTAACTAGCTAACTTACTTATATTAAAGATTCAAGATTTGTATTGTCATAAAACATATAACAGTGCATGGACAAAAGTCAAGATTTTTACACTAAATTTAACAAAATAAAATAGACATAAATACAATTCAATATACAAAATGGCTAGAACAGTAAAAACAATTAAAAATAAATTAATGTAAGACTGCATATTAGTAATAATGTTAACATATAATCTAGGTCATAATTCTAAAACTAGTTATGGCTTTCCCAATTTACAGTTAAAAAATCATTAATTTTATACAGACATTCATCCAGCAGAATATCCTTGATTTTTTTCTTTAAAATTTAGAGTGGGGCAGTGATTTAATTCTATCTGGCAATGAATTATACAGTTTAGTACAAATATATAACCAGTTTTTCTGTGAGCTACTATACTTAAACTGTTGAACTCTTAAACAATCTTTATGTCTTGTATTATAAGCATGAAAGTCAGCATTGATATTAAAGAAATATAAATTTCCATGAACAAAACTGAGTATATGGAATACATAAAGAGAGTAAAACGTTAGAATTCAAAGTTGTATAAACCAAGGTTTACAAGATGTTAATGCAGGTAAATTGCATATTAATCTAATAGCCCTTTTTGGAGTATAAAAAGTTTAATACAATTACCACTAGATCCCCAGAAAACAATTGTATACAGTTTATTATAGTTTTTATTTACTGCATTTTATGTTATGTAGTACATTGCCCAATTACTGTAACATAGTCATGAAATATTTTATCATTACAGTAGGCCTACTTTAAACAAGTTCAGTGTTTGGTTTCTTATTTAGTATGTTGTTTGTAGCAATTTTATTCTTAATATTGTTTTAGAATTTGAGAGGTCTGTGAAAATGTTCTTGCATGGGAGTGTGGTACGAGTTTACCTTTTATGCTCTCTATAGTATATACGAATGATAAAGAAATTTCAACTGTTATTTTCTATTAATTTTACACTATTCAAAATTGTGGTTATTCACTGTATTAAAACCACATAAAAGGAGAAAAGTGGAAAAAGTTTCTTTTCAATTTATTATTTTATTTACGGTTGATATATCATATTTGCCAAAAGCTAAGATTGTTAGGGGCTTTGTTATATTATGTTAAATATGGTTTTTGAAACTTGTTATTTTATATGCTTCTGTAGAGCATAGCCTTCTCCATACTCAGTTAGACCTAGCACTAGGAACATCTACTTAGGTTTTTCTGGTTTGAGTCAAGTTTATTATGACTATACCATTTCCATAGTTCGGGTGAGGTTGTTAAAAGGGTGGAATTCGTAAAGGGTGGAGTTCCAACATTTTTATCAGTTATTAAACCTTTATTTTAAATCTATATTGACTAGAATAATAAATAACAGAATGGTATTTCATCACTAGTAAACATCTGTACTACAAATAAGCATCTGTATTCAGTGTTAATTATTGTAATGATTTTGGATACATTTTCATAAACATTCTAGAGTTTTTAATTTCAGATGGAGTTTTGACCATACATTTTGACAATACAATATCACTGTACGTGTATGGGTGAGTGGGTGGGTCAATACCAATGTACGTGTAAGGGTGGGCGGGTGAGTCAACATCACTGTACGTGTATGAGTGGGCGGGTGGGTCAATAAAAATGTACGTATATGGGTGGGCGGTGAGTCAATACCACTGTACGTGTAGGTGGGTGGGTGGGTCAATTAAGTAAAAGTAATTAAGTAAATATTCTTTGAATTATTTAACGTTGATTTATTTAACGAATCATACAATTCCTGGCTCGTTTTATAGTATAAGATATAGTAATATTTGTTGCTATAGGAACAAAGACGCGTAAATGCGTCCTCAGCACATCACATTTATATTTGATGCTATGTGCTGAGGACGCGTTTTTGCGTCCTTTTTTTTTTTTTGTTTACATTGAAAAGTGTTATATTCTTCTTGACTGATGTTATAAACAATACAACTGGTCCAACACCGTAGTAATTGTAATGGAGTAATGGAGTAATTGGTATTCTTCGTTTTGTTATAAATCCTAGAGTCTAATTGATTGGCTATTAATTTTAAATTGCAAATCATTTTATTTCATTAAAATTATGGATAATATATTAGTATTTTAATACTATCTACAAGCAGTTATATGTTTTAATCATTATTATAATTTATTTTTAAAAGTAACTTCAGTAAATTTCCTTTTATCCGGATCCGAAAAATCCAGATACTGGATTATGGAAATTGGCTGAACGATGTAATTAGTCTAATAAGATGTTAAGTCATACGCTACCACAGTCACATCTCATAGTCGCGACAAAGTGCCTAAAAGCCTCCACGATGAACTCAAGCTGTGCTGCTTGCATAGGATCATAAATATTGCAGGTCCAGTGAACAATAATAATAATTGATTGCCAGTAGCACAGGTAGGAGTCAGTCTTTGTTTCCTTAATGCATAATGTCAATAACTGCCTGAATTAAGCATGTACATGTGAGCATGGGAAAATTAGGCAATATCAACTTAATTCCTCAGTCGACTGAAGCCCCTGATAATATGAGCCAGGACCAGTACCTTCTCTATGCATCTTTCCTGCGTAGCCTACATTGCTTTTACCAACATTTATTTGATTTTACCCTGGACTTTTTTTATCTGCACTCGTAAATGTTAAGATCACGATACCGCCACATCAATCTGGATAAAACGAAGATTACTGTACTATAAAATTCCCATTAAGTATAGTCTGACGCACCTTTCCTAGTACTATTATCTGTTACTTGATAACATATGCTCTTACAACATAAGTAACTAATCAATTATATCCCTGTTCTTGGCCGATCTTATACTCAAAGGTATATCACGTTTGTCTAAGCAGATTGTTTCTAAAACTGTCATCTTATAAAACTCTACAACAAGTTCATCAGTCAACAGAACAGTTAAAAACCAACTATCAATTGTGATGTTACATTTTAATCGTAAGTCATTAAGTAAGAAATTCAACTACTGGTAATAAGTTTTAGAAGGAAAAAATTCATTTTTATTAATACATAGACCTTATATTTTCTATAATGCTTAGAGTTTCTTACAATCCAGTCATGTTATTATGTGCCTTAATGGCCCTATATGCTTGAATTACCGTTATACATCATGAACATTTAGTAATAAATCAAATACCTACATTATTTTCTGTTTCTATATCTATCAGGCAACCCTTGGTATCTCAGTAATTTTGACGAAACATGTTTGATTACTTCCACTAGATTTGGAAACTTGTTTAGGTTTAGGTGATGATTTTTTATTTGATTTTTTTTAGTACTGTATAATCTGGGTTTTCCTGTGCTTCAACACGTTGCTTCTAATAACTACACTTTAACTGAAGAATGATTGTATAAAACTTATAGAAACATCTGGTTTGGGAGACTGGTGTTAACATTTTTACCAATAATATGTTCCTTATCAACATAAAAAAGTCAAAACCACGTAAAATGCTTTATTTTGTTTATAAGTTATTGTACTGTATTTTAAAGTACCGGAAGCGTTTTTAAATTTTTTGTGGATTTATGATTTAAAAACCACAAAACTCATATCTAGCCCTATATAGTTAAACAAGTAAAACTTATATTTTTTTTTTTGTTTGGGATAAAATTCTATTCATATGAAGAATAGAACACAGTAGGACCTGATAGTTTGACACTCAATACTTTGACAGTCCTCATAGTTCGACACCGGTAATGGTGACATGGTGTTGCAAAATTACTGTTCATGGAAGGTTGAGTGCGAGTCAGCCCGGTGTAGATCAATGAAATAACACCGTCAAAGTTAATGACAGCTAAAATTACAAATTTTTTAACATTTAGTTACTGTATATTTTAAGTGTACTCTACTGCCCATATTTTAATAACAATTATTGTAACTCCAGACCAATTCAGTACTACATACATTGTTACAGAAATACATAGCTTGTCTTTACTTTTGTTAAATTGTTACAAATTCATGAAGAAAATACACCACAGTTTCTTTATAAAAATATATTTTTTGTTTTATGTTTACCATACATTCCTTATAGTTCGACATTTTGATACTTCGACACCCCTGTAGTCCACAAAATGTCGAACTATCGAGGTTTTACTGTACTACTATTTTACATTATAGTATCAGTAGGTAAATGCATAAATGGTACAAATATAAGTAATTACATATATCAGTAGGGCACAGTATTTAATCGTACCAACTATTTTAACTGTTTGTAAGTTTTGAAACAGTTAAAATACATTATATAGTGATAAAATTGGACTTGGTACTGGCATTCTTTATTGTGTTAATATAAAATTATATTTTTATTGTTTAAATTGTTATTAATTGTGTTTTAATGGATACAAGTAAAATTGACTACAAATTACTTGTACTTGTTGAAAGTATTCACAACACCAGAAAGTAAATAAGATTTGGACACTGATTATTATTTTGAAGATTCTAATGTAGACCCAGGCTGATGATTTACTAAGAAATGCTAATATAAAATTGAATGAGAACCTTGATTCAGATGGCAGTTATATTACTGAAGTTGACCAGCCTAACTTACTAAAAAAGATTCTTGAGAATTTTCATGTCTTCTTCATTCCATAGTAATTTCATTTTACATTCAAGTTTACTTTTTTATCTTTTTTCTTTAGTTTGTTTATACAGTAGGTCGTAGTAATCCGAATATTTGTTCGCAAAGACTTGTTCCGGCTATCAAATTGTTCTGACTATCAAGGTTTGGGAAATTGTTCAAAAAAATCACCATTTATTTAATGACAGAATAAACTAGTATTTTGTAAACAGTTAGACATGTACAGTAATTAAAATATCAAATTATTTACATACGTATTAGATAAAAATTCTGAGTTCCATTATAAGGAAATGTTCATATATTTAAAAATTGTTTACACAGAAAGTCAAAATTAAACTAGTCAAATTTAATCTAATTATTAAAGTAATCTGTAATTTTAAAGTTGTGTATTTACGTTCTTTTGACACGTCTGTCAGTGTTATTCCGAATCCAAAACTAACAAGTTGAGACATGCAACAAAAGCATCTTTTTGCAAGTGGCTGGGAGGATCTTTCGGATTACCGTGTGATTCGGACTGCTGTGGGTTCGGACTACCGCAACCGTACTGTAGTTACGATAGAAAATATATAAATATAATTTTTTTTTATTGTAAGGTGGATGTTTGAAAATTTTCATAGAAAACACATTCTACATGCACTTTCAGTAACTTCCTTTTTAAATATTAAATACAAGTTTTAAGTTCATGCAGAGTCGTTTTTGTGATACTATATATGAGTAAAACAAAAAAATAATTTTAGATAAAAAATTGTTGACTACAAATTTTAATTAATTAACAAGTGAATGACACAACACAAATTGACTAATTACATTATAAGTACAATTGTACAAAAATGATGGTGATTGATTTCTGTAAATCATGTTTACCTTTCTTAGACTATCACCATAAATTTGTATTTTCTTTTAATGAAGGTGCTCTATTTAATGTGAAATGTCTTAAATGTGCAGGGCTGCCAAGAGTCATGACTGGCCTCGGGGTAAAACACTGGCAAGGGCCCCCTCCAACCCTTTGTACGCCCAATACTGTTCTGATTTTAACATAGTGCCACATTAAACAAATGTTATTGTTCTATTTATTAAAAGCTATTTTTAACTATAATAAATGGGTTATGTAAACACGAATTTAGTTAATCTTTAATTTAAAAAGAAAGTAGGCATAAACCTTGAGAATAAAACAAAAACTTTAAAAGCAGACTGGTATATTATTGTTGATCACAACCTAACAGATTATCTTGATTTTGCTTATTTCTATATTTTACATCGTCATCATTTTATTTCATTAAACTTAATCAGTAAGGAGTAGGAGTAGTCATTAAGTTTTTTCTTAACTAATTGGCTTTATAGTGTGGTTGGGGAAATGTAAATTGATTAAATCGTGTTAACGAATAGTATTTTATTACATTCAGCATGGCTAACCTAGCAACAATACACTGAGAAAAAACACCTGAAATGAAATGAAATGAAAAATGTATTTATTTCCTCCTTATAACATATACAAAGAAATATATACAAAATTACATGAAATTGGTTCCCCACATGGGCGGCTGCCTGTGTGTGGGGAAACGAGTCCAGAACAGTCGGAATGTTGTCGGCCACTACTACTAAATAACATAAAGAACAATATAACTTAAAACTAGTTTGATATAAAAGAATATCATATATATGCATGCGCAATAAGAAGGGACAAATAAGCAATTAATATTTATTGTATCAGGAGCTATTATTAGTAGAGAACTTCACACCCACTCACCTACCATACAAACACACATTCACAGTCACATTTGCACTTACTCACATCACTCCCCTATCACACACACAGACGCACCCTAACAAAAACACACACTTACACACACACACACCCACACAAGCACAACGCAGACATGCATATAAAACACACACAAACACACACACGCGCGCGCGCGCACACACACACACACACACACACACACACACACACACACACACACAAACACACGCGCGCGCACTTCATCATTCTGAATGTAGTCTATTGTGCGATACTTACGTGTAGGAAGAACGAAAGTAACTTTTAATTTCCGCTCTACCAATTTCAACAATCCACTGGTTGACAGATTTCTTATAAACATTTATGCTACATGGTATAGGATTCTTAATGTGGCGAGGAGCTTTAGAATAAACGATATTTGCGATATAATGAGAAGATGTCGTCGTTATTGTTTTAACCAATCGAGGCGCATTAATTCCGAGATTTGTGGAAGTACGGGTTAGATATGGGTGTTGAATCTGATTGAATATGTTGTTTTTATTTTTGAAAATGTACATCAATAAACTTCTAATATACAGTTGAGATAAATTTAGAACTTTGAACTCATCAAAAAGTAAGTCCGTTGGGAAACGTCGATTTTTTTGTAATGCTGATTTAATTATTGTCTTCTGAGGTATTTCGAGAGGTGAAAGAATAGTTTGGAAGCATCCACCCCAAGCTATAATTCCATATTGAAGCTGAGATTGTATATAGGCATAATATACAGTTTTTAGTAAATCCGGTTCAAGTACTCTATTAAGATAGGAAAAGATAAATATGAATTTCCGGAGTTTATTCCTCAGATAGTTTATATGACTCGACCACCTCATGCGGCTATCGAAAACAATGCCCAAATATTTGTATTCATTAACAAGCTCCACGCATTCACACATCACACAATCATGCTGTCCACCACATGTATGCAGGCGCAGATTGTAATCTACAGGATCGCAGTCGGCTCTTAAGGAAATAGGTAAACATTTTGTTTTGGAAATATTAACAGTGAGCCGACATTGATCAAACCAACGCTTGACAGTGAGCAGACCGCGCTCCGCCAATCCAAAAGCCTCCCTCCAACTGTCGCCTTCAAACAAAATGGCAGTATCGTCGGCATAGAGAAATATTTGGCCCCCAGCTAAATTTATTTTACCTAGATTATTTACAAAAATTAAGAACAAGAGAGGACCTAACGAACTTCCTTGCAAAACACCGTACTCTATTTTTTTATTTGAACTAAATTGGTCATAAATTGACACTGTCTGATACCAATCACTGAGATAGCTTCGAAACCAATGTAATGCCGTGCCCCTTACTCCTATGGATTCAAGCTTTTCGATCAACAAACCCCTGTCCACACTATCAAATGCTTTGGCAAGGTCTATGAATACAACTAACGATTTTTTATTTCGCTCAATAGCGTTATGTATATTTTTTGTAACCAAAAACAAGGCGTCATTTAAATTGTGGTCATTCCGGAAGCCGAATTGATTTTGAAACAAAATATTGTGATCGGTTACATATTTTTCTAATTGGCTTCTTACACTTCTTTCGATTAGTTTAGACAATACACTAGTTAAAGTAATTGGTCTGAAACTGACACATTGGTCCTTTGGGCCACCTTTATATATTGGAATCACTTTGCCAAGTTTAAAAATAGTTGGGAAAACACCTTGATTTATACTTAAATTAATTACATGAAGTAATGGGAGTTTTATGAATTCAAAAAAATTTTTAATTAGAGATGCCGGAATGTTATCAGGGCCGGGGGCTGAATTACCCTTCATGCTTGAGACTATATGAAACAGTCCCTCCTCCGTCACCGGTTCCAGCTGGAAGTCGGAGTCCACTCGAAACTCCCGGTCGCTCAACACTGTCTCGGATACAGGAGGAACAGCTCCGGCTAGGTTGGCTCCTACCCCTACGAGTAGTCGTTTAATGTATCAGCGACGTATTTTATGCCTTCAATTTTTGGAATATCACTGTTTTTTAAAAAATGCTCCACAGGAAATTTATCTTTACTTTTGTTTAAACCCATGACTTCAGCCACGTTTTTCCACATTTTTCGTTTATTTTGACGATTCGTTAATTAACCTGCGATAATGTAAATGTTTTGCGGATTTAATCAAGGTTGTTAAAATGTTCCGGTAATTTCTAAAGCGAATTTTTAGTTCAATATTAAACGGTTGCTTTTTCAATCTCCTGCTCATCGCATCTCTGGTCCGTATCGATCTCACTAATGCTGTAGACATCCAAGGTTTTAGTCGTGATGTTTTTGATGAAACTTTTTTTACTTTCATTGACATATCAATAATACTTTTGAATAGTTGTACAAGCGTATTACTGGCCGAATTGGCGTCAGTAGCGTTCATTACCGGGGACCAATCCCAACCAGAGATAAGACGACCAGCTGAATCTACATCAAAGAAAGAAGTTTTATTGCTGAAAGGAGACTCGTTTGAGTATTTCTCAGTGCAAGATTGGTATTGAGCGGCTATAAAATAATGATCGGTTAATTGAGACTTAATCACCGCGGATTTGATTAAACTAACGTCGTTTACGTCTGTAAATACATGATCTATACAGCTGACTGAGACATCTGTAACCCTAGTTGGAATATTTATACAGCTAACAAATCCTGCTCCATAAAGTACATCGAGGTATCTTTGAGCTAGCGGGTCCACAGTTCCAGGCAAAATACAACAATTAATGTCCCCAACCAGCCAGTACGAACTCCTCCTGCACCGATCGTCCAGATAAGACTCAAGGTCATCGATGAACAGGCCAAAGTCGCTCGATGGACTCCGGTAGACAGACAGCAGCGACAGCCGATCACTGCCAAGCATTATATCTGCTTTGATACATGTAGCACCATGCAAACTCACTTCCTCAGACCGCACACACAAACATTTACTTACAAACACAATCACGCCATCATTCTGGTTTTTACTAGATTTATTCACAATCACATCATACCCATCCATACTCGCATTCGCGCAACTTTCATCTAGCCAAGTCTCTGTTAGTACAATAATATCAAAATTATAACTATAATTATTTAATATAATAAGTAACTCATCTATATTTTTGTTATAACTCCTGATATTCACACTTAAAATAGTTATGGAATTCTTTAGGTTTGCATTTTTTTCTACAAAAAATTTAAAATCATCTGCCCCCTCATATACGCATGCATTGACAACTCTGTAATTCGCAATCTCATCTATTACATCGTCCTTAACAGAAAAAACATACTAATTTTTTAGTTACCAAGTAAAATAAATCACAAAAATACTTCCAGAACATAGTTAAATTAGCACTTTTCTGGTCTTTTTCGGCAAATATTTGAATCACAGAGTCAAAGCTAATGCTTCTAGCCAGTTTGGACTCAATTGATAAATTCCAAGATCAGTCAACCTTTGCTGATCCATTGTGGACCTTAAACAATTTTTATCCTGGTTAGGACACTAAAAGATCTTTCTGTCTAGGCAATAAAACTGGAAGGCAGCAAAATATTCTTAATGCTACACATACATTTGGAAAAAGATTTACAATTTTTAACTTCACCAACTTATTTAGAAGTTCAAGGGTTGCCTCTGACAAGATGTTATCCCATTTGTTACGTAGTGTTTGCATGTGTTCTATTAGACCGTGGATGCTGTTTATTTCAACATCCATGGTTTGAAGTAATAGGCTGCAGTCATATATTGGCGTCCGAATGATGCCATCAAAACACACACAAATGTTCCAAGGTACTGTAACACCCGTTTGAACAAAAAAGGCAAAAATAAACCAACATCGATTATGAAATTACTGATAAATTGGCTAAACATTAACAATTTATCTTTCTGAAAAATGTACGATAATTTCATAGTTTTCCACATAATTGTAGCCTCTAACCCCCATAATTTTATGTTTGAAGTCTGGCAACACTGCGCAGAAGCATAGCTGGTGGGGTGAGTCCCATGCACAGGTGCCGGCTTTAGGTTTTCCGACTTCACATAGCTTAGCGTTTATATTTTAATGTTCAACGGTATCTGATGAACGTGGAAAAAAATTTTTGAGAACGTGATTTGAGAAACGTGGTTTCCTTTGAGAAGATTATGGTCCGGACGGTCCTTCCACTTCCAGGCAACATATCATTCCCTTCCGATAGGTATACGTACACTTGCGTCAGTGATCTTCTCAATGGAAATCGATGTAAAATATTTTATCTCTACGTTCATCGGATATCGCTGAAGGACTCGATGGGCGCAAGTGAAACCTTTTCTCCGTGCACAGATCAGAATAAAATCCTCTTTGTCGAAATATTATTATTTGTTATGTTATCATGAACTTTAAATGCATTTTAGAATCTTCTATCTAGGCTTATAAAATATCTGACATTTTAATTGTTGGTTCTACAGCTGCATTACATTGTACTAGCGGTAAATACTCTCTACCTTTGCGGGGCCCCTCTGAGCCCGAGCCCCAGGGATTTTGCCCCTCCCCCCTCTCGTCGGGCCTGCAAATGTCTGACAACCTCCTATGATGTACCTATTTATTTTCATGAACATTACTACGCTAACAAATATTATTAATCAAATCAAAAAATCTTAATTTATCAAAGTTTTTGAAAGTATACAACAAAATAGCATCAGCATCTATAACACTTATTTACATATAAACATTACATAATTAACTATACTTAATGGCTTAAAGATGAGAGATTAATTGGTTTCAATATTTTAATCAAACAGCATTTTAGCACTTGAGAAACTGCTTGGTTAATACCAAGCACCGTTGTGAGTGTTTAAGACTGTCTTCAGTAATCTACCTCCAAAGCACAAATTGGGAATCATTGTTATATTGTGTTTAAAGTCATTTATTAGACTTATTTAATTTATATTTGTTAAATTTTGCTAAAATTTAACTCTCAATGTATTATATATTAAAATATAATTTTACATAATATAATATACTGTAAAATATTTGTATCAAAGAGCTTAGCAGAATACATTGATAAAACTTTGTGTTAGAAATAATGTTCTTAGATTCACATTATTGGCAACAATACTTCCCATTACCCTACCCAGACCTAGGTCAATTTCAGGTTTGTTAGTGAACAATTACCAGACGTCTTTTATTTATCCAGTATGTTATTTTAAAATAAAGTGGAATAGATTAATTAAATATAACACTATTCTTACCAACAAAAAAAACAACGCTAGTTTAATAACAGCTGCAATAGTGACCAGATAACAATTAAAAGTATCATGTAAAAAATTACATAAAAATAATATAAATCCAGTAAATATAAAACTTAGCAACATCTATAAACCAATGATTACTAACACACTTTAATAATCACAATATTTTATTTGACACACTTTAATTTTCACAATATTTTATTTGACCACCACTTTATTGTAGAAGATCCAGCTAAGAACTAATAATTAATATTTTACATAACTGTAATTATTTATTTAACATATGAATTTAAATTAAATCAAATTGTCAATGATATTCTCTTATACTATGTATTTTGAAATAATTTACTGGTATATTTTTATTTCCAGGAACTGGCGAAACATAAGAAAAAAATCATGGGCAGGAGAAAATCAAACACAGGTGACAACACTGCTACTCAAGCAAGATTACAAAATTCAATAGAGAAAAAGTTGAGCAAAGATGAATTAGTTATATGGAAGAACCCTTTACAGACATTGACATATTTTTGCAAAGAACTTTTTTACCAAAGTAAATGTTTCATAACAACCCTATTTCAGTATCGAGTTTACATATTTTTATCAGTATTTATAGTCGTAAACCTCATAGTATTGACTTATATAAATGGTCCTCATCAGTCGATCATTGCATGGTGTTCTAAAAAGTTAAAATGGTGCTTGTATTGGGTAGGTTTGGGTGTTCTGTCGTCCGTTGGTCTAGGAACAGGATTGCACACATTCGTACTTTACCTGGGGCCACACATTGCTTCAGTGACTATGGCTGGATATGAATGTGGTAGCCTCAATTTTCCTGAACCACCATATCCTGATAAGATTCTTTGTCCCTCTGGAATCGACCCTCGGTGGGTGACAACCATGTGGAACATTATGAAGAAGGTATGGCTAGAAGCTACAATGTGGGGTGCAGGGACAGCACTGGGTGAACTGCCACCTTACTTTGTCGCAAAAACTGCCAGGCTAACTGGTATCAATCAGTCAGATGATCTTAAAGAACTTAAGGACTTGGAAAAGAAGAAAAAGAACCCCCAGAGTTTGGATTTTGTGGATCGTGCAAAGCTGTTAGTTGAAAATTTGATAAAACGAGTCGGATTTTTTGGAATATTAGTATGTGCCTCTGTTCCTAATCCACTGTTTGATTTAGCAGGAATCATGTGTGGTCATTTTCTAGTCCCCTTTTGGACATTTTTTGGAGCAACTTTGTTAGGTAAAGCAGTGATCAAGGTTATGATTCAAAAAGTATTTGTAATTGCAGCATTTAACGACTCTCTGGTCACCAAAGTACTGATGGCCGTGAAATACATTCCTAAAGTTGGTGCTGACTTACAAAATATTGTAACTCAATACTTAGTGAAGCAAAAAGAAAAATTACACAACCCAGTTGATGATGACTCCAAAGGCCTTTTAGATGTAATTTTTACTGGCTTTATACTTCTAATGTTTTTATATTTCTTTGCATCAATTGTGAACTCTCTTGCTCAAGCTTATCACAAACGTAAAACCAAATCAAACACACAAAAAATGACCAAAAAGAAATAGAATTCCTGTTTTGTTATCTTATGTATCATAATTAGTAGATTATCCATTCCATTTTAAATTGATTGTTATGTTCATTATGAAGTATTTTTATTTATTTTTGTTGTTACCTTATATATTACTGAATTTTTTCTGTAATTTGTTTTGTTTTAGTCATGTGTTTTTACATGAATAAAGCTTTGTCCTGTTTACTGTTTAAAGGTGTTGTTTAATTTTTGCCACAGTTTCATTTGCAGTTGGATAGTCCTGAATTTCATAAGCATTTTATACAAATATGTAAAGGTTTACACACATTAACAAAATCATAATAATTGAGATTTACATCATCCAAGGTATACCTATAATATAAAATTGTGACTAAAATATAATGCTGTTTGGTTAAAAAATATGGTAGTTATAGAAAGTAAGCTGTCTTACAAAATTAATTTAAATTAACTGTACACAGGAATACTTCAATACCTGGATATTATGCTAATACAGACCGGGCCATGGTTCTAGGCGAGTAGGAACCACACTTCTCCTAAGTATATTTTGTACAGTCTGTTCAAAATCTTGTTTAGGTTGGCTGCTATGTTTATATAGTTTGCTCGATGGTGCTTGTGTTATTGAAATTTAGCGATTTAAAATATGTTTTATTTACTCATTGGACATGTTTTTTTTTTTTTTAATTCATAATTGAATTGGTTTCTATAAGAAACTTTAGTTTAAATTGTAATTTTACAGTAACTTATTCGATTACATGCCAGGAGAAAAATTCAAACAATCATTAAATAATGAAAACATATATTTAGAAGAAAACAAAAAACAGCTGATTTTGTTCTATCCGAGAACACTGGAACTTAATTATAAAATATGGTAGGTATCACAACAAGGCTGTGTATTAGACTGTGATGTCACATGGACCAAGATGTTGCTATTAAATACTAGTAACTAAATCTACCAATCACATGGAAGTATTTTCTAGGACCGAGATTTTTATTTTTTAACTTGAATGTACAACTGTCATTGGAGAGGGAATATGCGCATGCTCAAACTGTACACCCAGAACTATGGACTGATTAATAACCAGGTACTGCACCCAATGGTTCAATGGACAGTAAGTAGATCTCTGTTCTAGAGTATTTCGTTGTGAAATCTTTAGTGATGGAAAAATCATCCCTAATAGATCATATAGTATAATTCACACCTAATACATTTTACTAGGGTATACCCCTGCACGTTACGTGTGCCAACCCCGTCACCCGCTGCGCTTGTTAAACCTTGGTCAGTGACAATTGCCTACAAATAATAATAGGTTAACTTTATAATGTAAAATCACATTATTATATTTATTTCAGTATCTCGCACATAACTTGCGTTGCTATCTATTTTGGCAATCATTTACATTTAAACAGCTGTTATTTCTCGATTCATCTAAATCTCACTCATGTTATAATCGTAAAACGCACTTTGAGGGCTTCCCTTCAGGGTGAAAATATTGAACAATTAAGACCTTATTGAACAACTATGAACAGAGGCAAATTTTTTGAAGCTCCAACCATTTAAATTGGTCAAGAAATAAGGAAGGAGTTGTGTCGGAAAAAAAACGGCTTAATGTATTATATATAAGGAGAATTTATTTCTAAATATACTGGTGAGTGTGTAAATTGAAAGAAGGTTCGGCTAATAACTCTAATGTCATACTTCATTTTCTTTACTGTCACCAGGAACAGCAGATCTAAAGCCCTATCAAATAGCTCCAACCCCTATTTTTGATGGAGGATCCAAATGTGGAACCAATTTTTTATGATAAAACTCTTAATAAGGTTAGTTCGTTTTAATTCATCCAAAAATAAAAAAAAATTATATACTTAAAAATCTATTTTGCAATTATAAAACAAATAAATAATCAATAAGTAATGTTTGTCTTGTGATATAGACAAAAGCATTGCTTTTATTTATGTATAAATGGGCAAAGCTTACCATCAGGGTTGATGGTCAGTGAACTGTAAGTTGAATTCAACATGCCACCTGTAATATTCATGTTGTCGTGCATTTATCTGGCCTAATCATTCATCTACAGGGTGTTGAGTAAAAGTGTTCCCCTGTAACAGTTCCTGTGTCTACTTTTTTAGAGTTTAGTGGTGTGAATTGATTTTTTTTAGCTGAAAATGCATTAAATTTATTTGGTAAAGTATTATTTTTAATTTAGAAGAATAGTTTGTACTTTTCATGACATTTAAGTTAATTGAAATGAATAGTTAACTCACATTACTTCCTCCTAAGATCACATGGTTTCCTGTGTTTATGAAATTTATAGTTTTTTGCTGCAGAAACACTAAACATTTGTAATGTGAAATCGCCAAATACTCAGGCAGGAAAGATAATTTTACATTCTTAAAGAGAAATATTAATAATAAGATAGCTAAAACTTATTAATATTGTCTTGCAACTGTCAGTTAGATATACTACACTAATCAACTATTGACTTGTTCCACCTGTTGACTTTCAAACAGCTGTTGACATCAGTTGCAATTACCAGACATGTTGTGCTTACTTCAACTATTCCAGTCTGGACTGATAATAATTGAATACATTCATATATTTTGGACTGCAAACCAGTATTGGACCTTGACTTGAATGTATGAATATTTTGATATTGCCCATTTTACCAAAATGTTAATGAATTGTTGGGATTGATAATTTATAAAATATAGTATTAATATACATATAATTAAAGTTCTGATAAATTATAAACTGTGGTAACATTAACAATGAATAGTTCATTAAATAAAAATAGTACAAAAGTTATCTTTTCTATTTCTGATTTAGTTTTTGCAAAACTAAAAGGTTTTCCACCATGGCCAGCAAAAATAATTAATATTGACAACAGAACTTTTAAATACACTGTAAAATATGAAATATACTTTTTTGGATCCAAAAATACAGCCAAAGTAAATTTGCCTGATATTTATCCATATAAGGAATACAAATGTTATTTTACAATTGATTCAGTTTCAAATAATCATAAAGAACTGTATCACAAAGCACTAGCTGAGATTGAAAGTTGCATCATAGGTGAAAAGAAGAAGAATGATACTAAATCATTAAATGAAAAAACCTCTGCAAAGGTAAAAAGCTCTGCCCTAAGTTTCTCTACACCAGAAAAATCTCCTAAAAAGATTAATGTTGGTAATCCCAGCATGGTACTATCACAGGATGTAGGGGTTAATACTCCGGTATACTTAGATACAAATTATAAGCTGCATTCTCTAACTGATAAATGTATTGAATTAGAAAAGAGTTTGCTTGAAGGAACTAAAAAAATACACACACTTGAAGAGACAAATGATTTTTATAAAGAAAGAACTACCCAACTACAACATGAGCTAAGGGAGGCTTTCGAAAAAAATAAACTAATGGAGAAAGAGTCATACACACATACGAATATGTGTAAAAAATGTACTATATATGAAGAAGAAATAAAAAACATGTTACATGCTTTACGAATTTTTGAGGTAGAAAATTTTAATCTTAAAAAACAAATCACATTTTTGGAAAATAAATACAAGAAAAATAGAAACGAATTCACCAACTACAAGACTAATGATAACTATAAAGCACTAAGCCAACGCATACACACTGACTTGATTATGTATAAAGAGAACTTTAAAAAATCTGAAGAAAAAAATCGAACAATTCAGGATCAGTTTTTTAAGCTAACAGAAGAAAAATCGTCTTTAGAGGCTGCGATTCAGTTCTTGGAAACAAACAAGGAGGAAGAATCCTCATCAAAACCAAATCAATGGAAAGTCCCTAACTCATTTTTGTATACAGACAGCCTACAACATCTTGAATCTGGACATGTGAATAAGATCAAGACAAATAAATTAGCAAGCTGTTTGTACAGTGAGGAACAAATAACTAAGAATAATTACAATAATACATACTGTAAAATAAAAAACCGTAAGGCTAAAAATAACAAAAACAAAATACTAATTCTAGGAGACAGTCATGCCAGGAGGATTAGTGAGAAGGTAGGAGACAAAGTAGGAAATAAATTTAAGGTAACCACAGTAATAAAACCTAATGCTACTTTTAGTGCAGTTATTGAAGACCTGGAAAATCTATGCAAAGGTTTCACTAAACAAGATTATGTAGTTGTTATTGCAGGTACTAACAACATAAATACTAAGTGGGAAGATAACATTTTTAATGATACAAAAAGAGTAATAAAACTAACTTCACATACAAACATTCTCATGACTGGAGTCTTGTGGCGATTTGACAGAGGTGGAAGATGTCTAAATAGGCTAATTAACAAAATAAATTATGCTTTATACAAATTGTTAGATAAGAGTAGTAAAAAATCAAACCAAATAGTTAAAATTAAAAAAGCAACATACTGCAGACAAGATCATACGCA
The DNA here is from genome assembly GCA_035578905.1 of Stictocephala bisonia. Classification (NCBI taxonomy): domain Eukaryota; kingdom Metazoa; phylum Arthropoda; class Insecta; order Hemiptera; family Membracidae; genus Stictocephala; species Stictocephala bisonia. Next base: position 377,861 of record JAQJVL010000655.1, on the reverse strand, counting down.
CCATGGCCTTCACCTAAACCATAAGGGAAAAGAAAAACTGGCATCTCAACTGGCAGAATCAATTATGTATCACATAGGAAGGAAGAGTGAAACAATCACTTCAAAATACAATAAGTCAGTTAATGAAGACAACCAAACAATAACCTGGGATGGCAACACATTACTGACCAACACAAATCAAGAAGCAGACTTCAATAGATCGAACACATCACTGGCACATCTTCTGAAGGCAGATAATGGAACATCCACTTCTTGTCTAACACTACAACAGAGGCAAATAGAGGAAAACCTAGCAACTATGACTCTGGAGGACGCTCGCAGGCCCAAACGGATGACAACAGTGTCACTTTAACACCAGAAATCCTCTGTTAAATGGCAACAAGGATATGATTGGGATTGTTTTAGAGTAAAAAAAAAAATTAATTTAATGATACAGATGGTGGATACAAGTACAATTCAAATTTTAGACATAATTCAAATACATAATTTTCATTACATTGTATAACATACAACGCATTGCTAGTAAATTTAATGAATTTGAAATTTTTCTTGAGTTATGCAATATTTTAAACATAGAAATAATTTGTTTAAATGAAAATAACATTAGTCTATGAATCAGAGTTTAGTCATCAGTATTTGTATCTTAGGGTGAGTGCACCAGTGAATGACCGTTTAAGGTTGAGTTTCCACTTGAATCTTACATGGTAAAACAGGCATTTACCCTGCAGTGCAGGGAATAGTTTAAACGTCTTGCCCGTATTCTCCTGTACTTCCTAATGGTAAAACTTAATGTGTTATGTTAAAACAGAGTATTGAAAAATACAATTTACCGAACATAAATCATTGCACCAGTGAATGACCGCCTATCTACCAGTGAATGACTGGCGTTTCCCCAGTGAATGACCGGTCATTCATTGGTATCAGAATCCAACTAGAATTAATTTACCAGTGAATGACCGTTGAAATAGAATTAAGACAAAATCCACCTTATCCTAAGAAGTGTTATTTAGTCAGCTGATGACGAATGTTAATCAGATGTTGGTGTTTACATCTGCTTAATTGTTGTTTTAAACACAAATAACTTCGAGTGGTTTCATCCTCAAGTTGTTTTTCTCCTAGGAACTTGCAGTGTAAGGTAAGTTTATTTGTGTCTTTATGATACTTATCTGATTGTTAACATTTTTATTTTGTAGCTATAATAAATATGTAACTTAAAAAATAATTAATCTGAATATTTTATTAAAGCAGTTCCACAATTTTAAATATATATTCATTCTAACCTTTGTGTTACTGGGTATTTACTGGACTTTGACCAACAGAAAACACAGTAAATGACCGGGGTTAAAGCAATCGGTTTGTTTGCAGTGTTGTTACAAATGCCTAGGAAGCCTCGGATGGTTCTGTAATTTCATGTAAAAAATAGTTATTTACTAAGTTAATTATGCTATCAGGAACGCATTACAAAAGCAGTAGGCCTGTTGTTTGCCTGTCTATATTTTTGTACAATAAGTATATTTTAACAGTACTAGGGACTACCCTGGAAACTATTTTAAATTGATATTTTATCGGTATTGTTAGTATAAGCTTAAAGGTGAATTTTAAGTCCTTTCCCCCTATTTCATTTTTATACAGTATAAATTAATTAGAAGATTTAAACTCCGCAGAACTAGGTCAGACCTAAATGTCTTGTTTTTCATGGGCTTATTGACTCTCCGCCTCCAATGGGGGATGGCCCACGTGGATTAAGTCGAGATTCTCAAAAACATAGGCGTTCCGTCGGGGGGCTAAGAGGGAACACGTGCCCCCCCAACTTTGGGAATTTTTTATACAAAAAAGGGTTATTATGGTGTAGAAGTATTTAAGTTAGGTTTATATGTATTAAATTGAATTAGGCCAGGTTGCATATAGACTTGTATTTTCCAGAGGAAAACCTCCACCACCTTCATAGTGTTGATATGTTTTTCGTGCCCCCCCCCCCCCCCAAACTTTTGGTCACGGTACGCCTATGCTCAAAAATAAATACAGTGTGATATGTAGATCAAATTAAAGGTCTTTGTGAGTAGAATATAATGCCGCAAACCGGATCTCAAAAGGTTCATTGTATAGGAAATTGCAGGGGTTTAACATTTACAAAATTATGAGTTATTATCTGCGTAGTAATGCGCTACTTTTAAAAAGTTCATTATTTCAAAAATATTCTTTTGCTGTTTATTAGGAATTTTGTAAATAAACTTTCTTTTCTTGCGTTTAATGATTTTTAGGGATCACTTGAAGCCAAGATCTAGGCATAACTAACAGATTTAATAAGAAAATGGTCATATTTTGTAAACTTTAAACCCCTGTAATTTCCTATAGAATGAGCCTTTTGAGATTCGGTTTGCGGCATTGTATTTTACTAACAAAGACCTTTAATTTGATCTACATATAAATCTATGCTTACATTTAAGAATCTTGACTTACTTCTCGTGGGCCGTCCCCCATTGAAGGTGGAGAGTCAACGAACCCATGAAAAGCAAGATATTTAGGTCAGACGTAATTGTGCTGAGTTTAAACCTTCTAACTTATACCGTATAAAAATGAAAAAGGGGGAATGTACTTACAACTCACTCTGTGAATAAAATGCATTCATATTCTCATCCAAGCATATTACATATATACCGGTTTTTCAGCACTATGAATCATCAAGAGGAGGAAGAAGTAGTGAAGAGAAGTTATTGTAGATTCAAATACAAAGTAAAATACTTGAAAAAAGCTATAGAAGAAGTGAAGGCAGGAAAAACTTCCATCAACAAAGCTTCTCAGGTATACAGCATTCCCAAAGGTACCTTAGTTAATAAACTTAACTCCGATGATCCTCTTTTAAGAAAAATGGGACCACCAAGTGCTCTTTCACAAGAAGAGGAAAAACGACTGAAAGATTGGATTCTTGGTAAAGCCAAACTTGGTTTTCCAATGCATGAAGAAGATTTGAAGGACGCAGTACAAAAAGTACTGAATGATTCTGAAAGAACAACTGTTTTTATCAACAACAGACCTGGGAAAAAATGGGTCAAGCTTTTTCTAAAAAGACATCCTGAAATAAGCAAGAGAAACACAGAGTTAATATCAAAGGCTAGAGCTGCAGTAACAGAGGGAAAACTTAGAGAATGGTTTGACGAGCTTACGTGTCACTTGCATGAAAAAAACACCGAAGACGTCCTTAATGATCCTAAAAGAGTTTACAATTTAGATGAGACTGGTGTATCAGTTTGTCCAAAGTCAGGTAAGCTTCTTGGCCCAAAAAATATAGAAACTTCTATGAAGTAGCCGCTGGCGCCGAAAAAGAATGTATTACAGTACTTTGTACGTTCTCAGCTGCCGGTGATTCAATCGATCCAATGATTGTATATGCGTACAAACGTATCCCAAGAGATGTTGCTGAATCTGTTCCATCAGGGTTTGCAGTCGGTAGATGTGATAGCGGATGGATGGTAAGTGCAACTTTTTTTGAGTACATGGCTAATGTTTTCTATCCGAGTATTGTAAAAGCCAAAGTGAAAATGCCTGTATTGGTTTTCTTGGATGGACATAAATCCCATATCAACGTACAGCTATACGAGTTTTGTAAAGAGCAAAATATCTTACTGTTCTGTTTACTGCCAAATGCTACTCATATATTGCAGCCTTGTGATGTATCAATTTTCCGGCCACTGAAAACAGCTTGGAAAAAGGTAATCAGAAATTTCAAACAAAAGACAAGCAAGGCATTAACAAAAGTAAACTTTGCACCATTATTTAGAGACGCCTTCAATGAAGTTACAACAGAAGCTATAGTAAATGGCTTCAAAGCGTGTGGCCTGTACCCTTTAAATCCTGAAAACGTTGATTATTCTAGATGTATTTCAACAAGAAGAGAGCAACTTGGTAAAGTACACAAAAGTATTGACAGCACATCTGTGGCTGAACACAAGATTGCCCTCAAAGTTGTAGAATCTGTGATTGGAAAAGACAGTGTAGATTTATTTCAGCAGATTTATAACAGAGATGAAGAGCCTGAAGATGTAGAGTTCAAGTCAGTTTTCTTTGTATGGAGGGAAATAAAAGAGGTTGCTACAGACGAAGTACTTCGGCCTAGCAAGCACACAAATGCCAAAATAAATGTGGCAATTGAAGAAAAAGAAGAAACAGATCAATTTTCTGATGAACCACCTGATGAAAACAATTTTATACCTATTTCAAAGCAAGGACGTAATACAACTAAACCTGGCTGCAGCGGAGGAATAAACGAAGGGGAAATTCCAAACAAAACAACTGAAGACGCATCTACCCAACAAAACGAAACAGTTTTATCTGTATCAAATTCTTCGCTTGGAGAAAGTGATAGCCCTAAGTCAGATCCATGGGAAAAACACTTATATTGGCCGAAAAAGGAAGAAGGTCAAACAAAGAAGAGAAAGCAAGAAAAAGTTCCCTACGCCATGACGTCCAAAAATTGGAAATTGTACTTTGATAAAAAACTAAATTTAAAAGAAGAAAAGGAGAGTGCAATAAAAAAGCGGAAGATTGAAAGAGAAATTAAAAAAACTAATCAAGAAAAAGATAGACAAGATAGACGCAGAAAACAACAGGCATTAGAGGAGTGGCGAATTGCCAAAAAATAATGAAATTAAGATTAAACTAGCAAATTTTAAGTGTAGGCCTAAATAAAAATAAAAGCTTGTTTTATTCAATTTTCGTTAATATTTGTAAAATTAATTCGTAAAAATATTCATTGCATGTATTATTGTAGGTCTATTATGTGTTCATATTTCATAAGTAAATAGGAAGTTTTTTTTTTTTATATTTTGGTTAAAAAAATTTTTTTATACATTTTTGCAGGTAAAGCTTGGTAAACTTGTGTAAATATTGTATTTCTTGTAAATTTCTAAAATTATTTTATAGGCTTTTAAAATTTAACATTGAAAATGGTTTAAAGTGCCACCATTTTGGAACTGTAAGTTATTACAAACATTAAATTTAAACTAAATTTTAATCTTACATATAAAATTTTATTATATATCTATCATCGTTTTTTGAGATATTGAGATTTGTATAAAATATCATACAGACCGTATAATGCAGTAAGACCGACAGACAGAAAACACAATATGTTAATCACATGTTTAAATTGTAACCCCCCTTCCACCCCACCAAATAACCTGTAAAGAGTCTCACAGAGTCGAAGCTGGATAACCTGTATGTTAACAACACTACCATTTCCGGATCGTTTAAATATAGATTCTAGTGAATGACCACTGTTCATCTATTAAATTTTCGTAAACATTAAGCCCCGGTCAAATATTGGATTATTGGTATCTACATGATTTCTGATAGTTTTTTAGTGTTTCCTAGGACTTAATCTGTCAGAAAACGTTGTTTCCAAAACATTTCAAGAAAATTTATGAAAATCTAGTGAATGACCGAAATGGTCATTCACTGGTTATACCAATAGTTGTGATCCAGTAAATGACCGACTGCATAATTAAACTGGTTAGGATTTTGGTATTAAAATGAGTACAGAATTGTACCTTAACATGTTTACTGTTAATTAAATTTAATATAATGCAGTTTCAATCAATAATCGAAGAACAATGAAAAATACAGCTAACCTTGATTGTACGATACGCTATAGTGGGGAAGCTTAAAGATGAACTGGGTGGAACACTTAATTTTGTTTGTGTTAAAAACAGATGTTTGACACTTTATTTCTGAACCAGTCACAGGGAGAATTGAAATCACATTCCAAAGTTACTTTTAAGACCGTTTGTGATAGACTAGACAAAAGGTAAAGCTTAATATGATGTTTTTTGTACGAAACGGTCATTCACTGGGGGGTGGTCATTCACTGGTGCACTCACCCTAGTACATAATAAGTTGAATATTTTGTTAGTCATGATCTTTTATTTACTTACGAAGAGATTAATTTTGAAGGGTCTTTTGTTGAAATTAAAGAATTAAACTGTTAAAATAATTTCAATATATTGAATACTGGCTCCAATGTGACTAGAGTTTTTATAGATAAATTTGAACATCTTTTGTAAACACTTGGAAAAGAAATAATTTAAAAATACTATCACAACTTATGACTTAAACGTAAATTAATTGAAAATGGATCATTTTAGTGAAATCTTCTAAAATATTGTTAAACAATTTGGATATAGAGTCAATAATATAGATCCAGATCCAACAAGAATAACCTCCACTACAGCTAGTTGCATTGTTAATGTATTTACTAGTTTAAATGATAGCTATACTGAACTGTACACTATAGAGCCTGCCTTATCAGATCATATTGCTTTGATACTGACTCTTCCAGATAATTCAGTAATATATAAAAAAATAAGTAACTGCACAAACAGATTCTATGATTATCGTAATTATGAAAGTGTTTGGGTTCAATTAAATTTTGAGCTAACAGATTTTTGCTTGCCTAATCAGTCAGTTGAACCATTTATTTTATACACAAAATAATCAAAGAATGGAAAACAAGAAACAATAAGATAGGGAAACATATAAACTGGATAACTCGAGGCATTAAGATTTCTGCACAAAAAAGAAAGAATAATAATTACATTATCAGTCAAAATTTAACGAAAACATACATTTTCAAAATATGTGAAAATCACACAAAATTTGTTTAATTAGTGGCTAGAGCTAAAATAATGGCAAATGATAAGTATTCAAAAACTTAAAAAAATAATCAAAAGCTATCTAGAATGTGGTTAAAAAGGAACTATGTATAAATTCAAATAAAAATTATAATATTGTGTATAATATTGAGGGCAGAGAGATTTATAAATCCCACGCAGTATTAGAACAGTTCAATATAAATTTTCTAAATATTGTCAACAATTTAAATATATCCCAAGTGAATTCAAATTTTTGTATCACTGAAAATAATAATTATATTATAGTTTGATTTATAGTTTTGAGTCTGTAACAGTGAAAGAAGTAACGGAATCTATCATGAATACCGCTGGCATGTTCTTGACCCTCCAAGGCTTTTTATCGTGTGAACCATAAAGTTTTGTTGAATTGATATATGGAATGGGAACAAAAGGGTCTGCTTTAAATTTAATTAACTCATATTTAGAAAATAGAAAACAAAAAGCAATTGTATTTGGGGAATTTATTTGCTCTAAATCTAAATGAAGGAAAGTAACTGTTGGCGTTCCACAGGGATCTATACTGGAACCAACATTATTTCTGATTTACATAAATAGTTTGCCTAAAGATTTACCAAACACGTATACACTATTTTCAGATGAAAATACTCTTTGGGAATTAGAATATATGTTGAACACTTCAATTGATAGTTTAAATAATTGGTTTGCTTTAAATGGGTTGCTTCTAACAAAACAAAAACTAACATACTCAATTTAAAAATAGTAATCATTCAAATAATTAACTTTGTTTACAAAAATTTAATATAGTTGATTCTCATAGATTTTTAGGATTCATAATTGACAAGAATTTGAGTTGGAAAACCTAAATAGAAAGTTTGGTTAGTAAATTAAACTCATTTAAATTTGCTATGAGAGTTTTATTACGGTTTCAAGGGAAACATGTAGGATAGTTTATTTTCTATACATACAATCTAATCTCAAATATGGCATTATATTATGAGGCTCCTCAACAGACTTTGAAAATGTATTTATTGCACACAAAAATGTATTAGAGTAGTAGTAACTTGTTGCAATTACAGATTTAGTTGTCCTTTATTTTGTTACAGTAAAATGTTGTCCCTGCCCTGTTTGTGCATTTTAGAAGTTTTGAAATTTTTTTAAAAAAAATCCATTAATATTTAGTCAATTTAAAATGAACCATAGATACAACACAAGAAATAAAGAAATTTTGAGCTATCCAGTTTACAATCTAGTAAAATTTGAAAAAAGTCCTCTCTATAATGATAAAGATGTATAACAAAATTAATCTGTCAATAAAGCAACTTGACTATGTTCAGTGTAGTAATTTATTGAAAGATATTTTAATAAAAAAGCTTATTATACTGTACTATAAAAGAGATGTTAGAAGAAAATATTTTAAGTAAACTTTGTACACTTATTGTACAATTGTTTTTTTTTTTTTTTTTTTTTTTTTTTTTTATAAACTAGATTGATGTTGTTCATTTTAACTTTAAAAAATGTTGGGTAAATTTAATATTCTGGTAAGGGTTTTAATGTTAAGTTTTCTCAAGTAGTTATAATTGATTGTAAATCATTATGATTTCCCTATTAATTAATTGTATTTTTGCTATATTTTTATTCATTCACTTTTATACCTCGATATTATTAATAATTATAGTAATAATAATATCATTGACTAAGCACCAGTTCGAGTTACATTGTAACAATTACAAATGTTATGTGCGATAAAGTATTTGATTTGATAATTTGGGATGTTATTGTACACATTAAAATGAGGCAAAAAGTTCATATTGACTGTAAATTGTGTTGGTAAGACCAAGTTAGTAATATCTGTAAAAAATATCCAGAACAGTTTTTTTTATTTTGGAAGTTAAAGCCGCTAGTAAATTTAGAATAAACTTAAGAATTGTATATTTTGGCCTGTTTCAATCACATATCACCTAGGGGTTGATATTGTGGGGACATTCTCATTATGTGCATGAGATATTGTACTGTGTATACAAAAGAAAATTGTTTTTAATATGACAGGGGCAGGAGCCCTGGAGCACTGCAAACCGCTTTTCATTTCCCTAAAAACCTGTACAATTATTAACTTATACAATTTTCAGATTTTAATGTACACTAAAGAAAATTTAAATTCATTTCAGCAAATAAAAAGTATTCACAATCATAACACTAGAAATAGAAATAATCTAGATATTCCTCATCAAAGGCTTGCTCTCACAGGCAAGTCCTATAAAATTAATAGCGTAGCATTTTTTAATAGGCTCCCCTAAATGGTGGCTTGAACCACATCCCATAATAAATTCAAAACCGTCATTTATTACTGGCTACTCAATAATCCGTACTATTCCGTCACTGAGTTTCTAGAGTCTGACTTAAACATAACTTTTTGTGTACATTTTTGTAATGGCCATTTAGTTTTTTGTTTTAGATTAATTTAAATATATTTATGAATAAAATTTAATTCATTGAAAAGTATTTACTAAGCAAATTTGACAAAATACAGCTGCCTAATATATTTATAATAAGTCTGTAGATGTAACTTCTATTATATTTCATGACCTGTCTTATTCAAATGTATTGTTTATTTGTCAACGGAGTAAATGATTCTTGATTCATATAAAGGTTTGTTCTAAAATCTTTAGTTTTCTGTCTATCTGTCTGTATGCGTTTTTTACCCAAAAAATTACATCTTTCCAAACAGTTAAGATAAAGTTATGAAACTTGAGGATTAGCCATTTATATACCCTTTTAAAATAAAATACTTAAAAAATCTCGTTGCCTGTTCCAAAATGGCAGGTGATTGAAATATTGAAACAAAATAAATAACTTGAAAATTATTAATTTTACCAAAAATACTACGAAAGAATACTTGTTCTTAGGAAATTTTGTTACAAGTTCAACAGTGTTTATTTTATCAAATTAGACAAAAAACAACTGAGCTGTATTACCAAACATAAAATCATTTTTTAAAGCATTACATCATAGCAAATTTAGTTTTAAAAATTGTCCTCTGAACAACTGATTTTAAGAAATGTTACTCCAGATGAGCTTCAAAAATTAAGGCGCTCTCTTTTTTCCTTCTTTTTAATGTAAGAAATACATTTTTTTTAAACTTCACTCCACAGTTGACATTGGCGTAAAGGCTTGTGCGTCAACTTTATTCAACGAGTGAAGTACCGACCGTTGTCTCAGTGGGGATTCGAACCTTGGACCTTGCTCTCCGCAGTCTGAAACCTCAGCCACTGAGCCACCACGCCGGCAAATTTTTAGAAGTGAAACGCTAACACAATCAGGTAGTGTCTCACTTTAAAAACAACGACAATTTTTAACAATTGTTCAAAGTGGTGACCTTCGTTTAAAATGCATGCATTGAAGCTCCTCCTTGTTGACTTATGGAATTTAAAAAATACCAGGTGTCTGCAGGATTATACCAATTTCATTTAATATTAATATCAAAGTTTATAGCAGTTTGATAACAAAGTTCTAAACGTAAATAACTTGTAGGGTTTTAAGATTTTAGCTCCTTTAAATCATGCTTAAGTGGGAGGAACTATTCCAAAAAAATCACGTGTTTTCGAAAGAACTCAAGTTTACCTACTTTTTCTGAGGAAACTATTGTATATAGCACACAAACACACAAAACACTTTTTGTGCAGAATTTTATTGTTAATTTGAATATATCATTTGGTGTTAAGTAAACTAAAAACTAAAGTTTCAGTAAAACAAAAACCTCAACTCTGCAAAAAGATAAACGTTTTCACGTCAGCCATTTTGGATTTTTTCGAGGTTATGGACAGTGCAAAATCGAATTTAATAGTAGTTTTGATAACAAATTAGTAAAATTAAGTAGTGTGTAGGGGTTTAAGTTCTTAAATTATCGGTATAATGCAGTAAAATACGAAAAACAAAACAAAAATAACATTTTTTGAACCAAATGTGAAAATTAACGATTTTTTGCGTAGTTATTATCAAAAATACTAAAATATGTTTCTTGACCAAAATTGTAGGAAATTTAATTACAAATCTGGAGTATGCTGTCAGATTTGTTCTACAACCAACGGTTGCCCACAATTAAGCCGTTAGTAAAACTCTGCACAGAATTCAAAATTCCCGTCCGCCATTTTGATTTTTTTGGAGGGTTAAAAATTAAAAATTTTTAATTTTCGGAATTTTCCCGTCGGTTGCTTGGCAAAAGGTACAAGTGTGCCAAATTTCAAGTTTCTAGCTCATCTGGAAGTGGGTTAGAATTTGTATACGTGAGTCAGTGAGTGAGTTACACGTGCGGCTATATAGATATTAGATGCTTACTCGATTATGTCTGAAAACTGGTACTAAATTGCCAATGTTTTGACTACATCTAAAATATTTGAATATTTATTCGTATAAGGATTTTTGATTTTTTTAACTAAACACAATATGTTATATAAAGAGCAGTACGGCTTCATGAAAGTTTAAAGTAAAATATATGTGATGGTTGATTTCATTACTCACTGCACTGGATGAAAATTATAAAGCAGTAGGTATATTTTTAGTTCTTCAGAAGACCTTTTGGCATACTTTTTGAAATACTAAACATTCTTGGAATCATGGTTTAGCTCTAGGTTGGAATAAGTCATATCTAAGTGAAAGATATTAAAAAATAAATATACAGTCCAAAAATCTTTATGTAACGTTCTGAATATCTCAAGGTTCTGTCTTAGGACTGATTCGATTTATTCTTTATTTCAATAATTTGACGTTTCCAAGTAACATTTTGCATTTTAATAAATGCGTGGGAACTATTGTCACACTAAAACGTACACTGCAGCCAGACGTGGACATGTTTGAATTTTTCAAATTTTTTAGCCCCAGGAAAAAACTGTCATCAATTATCTGTACTTAACTCACTATGTCAAATCATTGGTTGGACTTTTCCCCATAAACCACTGTTGATTGTTGATCAATATTTTAATAGTCTTTGAGTTTGTAATTGGTCGCTGTCAGATAGATTTATATAAGTGAGGCACTAAATTAAGCCTCACTTTAAATAACTAAACTACTTACATTTAAATAACTAAACTTTACTCCACCGATTACAGTAAAACCCCGATTATCAGAACCCTGATTATCAGAATCCTGGGCTATCCGAAACATGATCTAATGAAAAAAGGAATTATCAACATTAATTGTAAAAACACTTTGGTAAAACAATTGACGTTATATCTGTAAATGATTGTATTCTAAAACAATTACAAAAATGAATTTATACAGTAAGCATGGTACAGAGTTAAAAAAACTATACATAAATTGTGCCCTTTTACAGTAGTGTGAGTCTATTAATTTAGGATGTTAGCTAAACGAAAAAGAGTGATTGTAACCACTGAATCAAAATAAAATAATTTTAAAAATTACTCTAGTGATCTACCTAGTTTTAAAATAATACATTCTGGGTATACTTTTACTGTTCACAATTACTAAAATAATGTAACGTCTGATTATACGAAATTTTCATTATCGGAAACGGGTCCAGCCCCAATTGTTTCTGATAATCGGGGTTCTATTATTCCAACCCCTTCGGTCCTTCCCTATTATTCCTTGTCTTTCGGTCCTTGGAACAATCCCCCGAGTTCCCTGAGTTGGTTCTTCGGGATTCAGTCCATTGTTCCATATCTATAAGCTGTGCGCGCGCATTCCTGTTTCCTGGCAACAAAATCAAACATCCCGCCAACACAGTCTTCTTTCACCTGGTGCCGTTTCTGCAACTTCGTTACAGGTTTGAGTATTTATGGACTGTTTGTTTTCAGTGTTTACGCCTCGCAACATAAATTTAGTTCGTGAGTTCTCAAGTCTAGTTAGTCCAGTGCCTGTTTCACTAGGCAATATTATATGTCTGTAAAGTCCCTTGTGGAATAAATAATATTGTGTGCCTTCTATCGAAATAAGCCTATGAAACATATCGATAAAACATGTAATGTAATTAACTATTGGTAGATGGGGGCCTAGTTAATTACAATCTCTTAAAGCCACGTTGTAATGATATTTAATGATATGTAATTATGTTACTCTTAAAAAACGTTGTAAATGTTGTAATGATATTTACCAAATGAATACATTTCTGTTTAGATACGGCAAATGTTTTAAGTATTGTTTCAAAACGTAGAATTCCCTAAAAGTTTCTTATATTGTTTCTTAGTAATTAAAAATTTATAATTTTGTCTTAAATGTGCAAGCCTCTCTTTATAAATGTAATACGAATTCAGGTTTCTTTAAAAAAAATGCCATTTTGTTAAATATACGTCTTAATATAAATTTAAGGCAATTTAAATTAAATGATCAAATCAGGTACTTTGGAACATTGATCGAGTGTAAGAAATGATTGCTCTTTGCCAATAATTATAATGAAAAATCACACTTAAGAACTAAAGTTTGTTAATATTTTACAAGTTGCTATTTGCTAAATTTTATCTCGATCCAACCGTTCATCCAAGTTAACAAAATTAAAAATATAGGCGTATTTTTTATCAAAATTTGTAAAAAACTAACGAATCTATAGTCCAGATAAACGTATGAAGCATGTAACAAAAATACCCTAACAATTGGCTGTCTTAACGATACGACCTAACATATGAATATATTATATTGGAGCACAAACATGAACTTTTCAACTCACCTAGCAATAGTTCATAATAACTCATTCTACAAAAGGCAAATTAATTTTAATAAAAAAGAGACAAAATTGTTTAAAAAACAACTAAAAATTAAAATATGTAGGCACAACATAAAATGCTAACCCATTCCAAGCTTTATACTGTTGATCTATTATTTAAAAATCAGTGTATCATAACAATTAGAAAACCGTGTTCGAACTACAGTAGAACATTCATAATGAAATTGTCCCTTCCGCGGCACTAGCGAGAATACTCATTGTCTAGCTAGACTGCATGCGGAAAATATTTTATGTTGTAAAATTGATAACTTTTGGACTACTTGGATTTACACTTCCTGAGCTAGACTCTGCATTAGTAGCCGTACTCAGTTGCACGCACACACTCGTCCTGTTATATTATCACAGACCAAACATAATTTGATCTCTGGTTATATTTCATTAATACTCTCTAGAAATAAATTTATTGGTGTAAAATTTGCTAATTATTATCATAATTTATTGTCTTTTTTAACAATTACTCGCTGAAACGTGCTTTTGGTGAGTAGTTTATCGTTGAAATCAGCTTGTCATCCAACTTTGGCACAACATTATTCACTAATGAATAATATTACAGTTGTCCGTAAACTTACAGATTAATTCCCTGTTTACGAATGGCCATTTATTGTATATAATCAATGGTATGGCGAATTCGAATATCTTCTAGGCCTAATTATTCATTATAACAATAACTTTGTCTTAATTGACAAGTCATTTAACCTCTGAAATTGTCATAAATCTCTGATAAGTAGTTGAAACTTATAAAATTAAATGCTTTTCAAAACAATTTAAAGGTCTTTGAGTTTCCAGCACTTGATAATTTGGTTAATAAGAAGCAGACAATAATTTTATTTCAACCAGGAAATTCTAGAATAAATTCTTACCGTAATGCAAAAACGTATCAGACAGCTAAAAATAATCTTAAGAGTGGAAATGTCACACATTAAAAGTTCATTTCGTTCACAAATCTCGTTAGAATTTATCGTAGTCTTGGAATAAATATTTGACTTCAATTGTATTTATTAATTTATTGAACTATTATTAGATAAAAACATAATTTAACGATTGCAATACCCCTTAGTGACTAATGCGTGTAACATTGAATTACGTTTATTTAAAGACTGACTCCTGCGTGTACAATGGACAGGTAGCCTCTAAATATACCATACACTACTTATCGACATTTTGCTGACAATAATTTTAAAAATCTTATCTCAAGCGAGGTACCACAAAATAATGTATAGGTTATACGATATTGTATTACTGGTTTTTGTAGTTATAAATTTGTACCTTCTATATACAGTATATAATTGAGTTTTGAGAAAAGAAGAACGCTGACGCCATCAAGGTTTTAAAATGAGTCTTAAATTACGAAATTTAGTAATAAACAAATTAGTATTACTTTTATTTTTGTTCGGAAAGTTACGAAATACTAGACCGACATTTAACAACAATTAAATCATATTTGTTGACAATTTCATATAGTAAAAACTTGACTCCAAAGTCTAACTGAATGTTTGTAAACGCCCTGTATAAACCATGAGATCAACAAAGTAATTTCAGCACCTCTCTAATTTCTTTATATTACTCATAATTTCAATGAAAACGTTACTTAGACAGATTAAATATTTCAGTCGAATAAGCACGGGGTAAGTGGCGAGGCAGTTCCCAAACACGGAACCACGCCAAGTTGACACGCGACAAAATCAATGACCTCAGGCGTGATCTACACCTCTGTTTGTCTATGGAGAAATCATCTAGATTCTAGATATACACTTGTATGTAAAACTTTCTTCTTTGCATTTGCAATCTCCAACATTTAATAGCACTGAAGAAATACAACGTTCAGAGAGAGTTTTGACTCTATATCTTGAGACATGTTATGTGATCGAACGTTTGAACTTCAGTTATAGTAAATCTATATTTATGTTTAATATTTATTTTTACTTCATTCTTGTATACAGGTTGTATCTGTATATTTCAGGAACTTCTTTGAGTCAAAGTAAAGTAAATATACCCTGTAAAGGTGTGTCCCAAAATGCTTCTTTTCCAACATGTCAGCATTTTTTTTAACAATTTAATTTATAACTATAGAACGACTCAACTGATTTAGTTAAAATGTTGTATATTACTTATCCATATAAATATTAATATTAATCCACATACTATTATAAAAAATACTCAACTCCTTACTTTATTCCGTTTCAAAATGGCGGCCATATTAATTCTTTTAATTGAAAGAACTAAAAACCCTAAAATTTTTCTAAAATGAATTAAGAATATTTTTTTGTAGCCCGTTAAATTTCATATCCAATGTTGTAATGATTAATCATATTTGAAAAACAAAATTACTTAGAGAATCAATATTTAAAATATTACTAAGTATTTATATCTGTATATTATATAAAATCCAAACCTGTTTCTCAACAACCACTCAACCTCCGAGGATGAAATGTTGTAGGATTATTGTTCCTATATTTTAGGCATGCAAAAAGAAGGGGGTTTGAAAAATTCCTCATAGTTCCGAAATGGAAGCCTTTTTTACACCCAAAATTGCCCTAATGTATTTCTTATAGGAAAATCACAAGTAAAAGTTTCAAACCGTCACAGCTCTACACACGTAACAAACGCGCGCCTCATATATGAATTTCAGCCTAAAAACTTCAAAATTTGGGGTACTGATGTTATCTACTCAAGTGGGGTTTCAAATTAAAGCTAATTTTTTATTCCTAGGCAAAAGGCAGTCTCCAGGCGAGGCCGGAGCCGAACTTCCTTCACGAGCGTAGCGAGAGCGAGTGATCGGGTTGGCACGCGAAGCATGCAGGGGTTACCCCTAGTTCTTGTATATTACTGACCCAAAATGGCTTAAATCATCTTCAAGCTACTAGTTTAATACTTTAAATGTTTATCGGATAATAACAAAAAGACGGTTGTAATAGATGTACATTTATTTGAGGTAATAGTGAACTAGATAACAACTAAAAAGGGTAGTTTCAAAACAAACTATTTAAGACAGGAACAAAACAACATGGTTTAATTTAAAGCATACTAACTATATAAAGAATGCATGTACCATATACAAGAACACAATGAGATAAAGAATACCTAAAAAATAAACTAAAAATATCTACCTAAAGCTTGTGGTAGTGTTACATATTTGTTATAATATACTGTGCCTATTTGGAACTATGTAGGCCTACTTCTGACAAATGTTTCTTCTTATTAATAATGGAATCTATGATACTTGTAGAACGCTCTTTACGCTTACGAATATTGCGCTTAGGAGGAATTTTAAAAAAAGATAAAACTATTCACAAATCTAATATATTGCCACTACACATACATGTATTAATTGATTAGACATTATATGTTAGATAAAAACAAATTACACATTTTTAAACTTTAATACTAGTGGCATTGAGTACAATAAATAAAATATTCATCTTGAGTACATAATACTAAATTGACGTAAGTATTGTTAGTGTATTTTTTGGCCACCAGTTACATAATACGCGTGGATGCATTGTTACCAACGACAACATAAATCACTAGTTTCTTTTTGTACTTTCTCACTATCACAGATGGACAGAGCCAGACAGGTGACATACAGTAGTGGATCCGTGGCGTAAGTAAGAATTTCCTTACACCATGAGTAGACCCAATCAAGGCGGGGGAGCTGGGCTGAAGCAGACCGTGCGTGTGCCTCTCGCTGTGCATGCGGTCAGTATTCGAATGAAGAAGGCTCACTGCCGTAAATTGTATTATTTGTCTAAACAAATTAAAATAATTAGAAATTGAATATTTCAAAAATTTAACCAAACACACAGACATCATTTTCTATCAGGCAAACATATACATTAATTTTTAACAAATATAAACAGATTGATTTTAAAAATAAATAATTTTTAAAAATAAAATAAAATATTTTAGATTGGTTATATTTATTTGATATATTTAATTTTACAATTTGGATTTGTAAACCCAAACCGTTTTCAAAATGGATTCACCCCAGGTTGGTGAAAATGACATATTCAGTAGCCCCAAAGTACAAAAATAGTGACGGAAAATTTAAAAAAATGCTCTTTACATATTTGGAACATATGTACAAAAAAATTTTGAATTAAAATTCTGAAAGTTTTTGGCTGCACCACCTTAATTTTATTTAGATTATACACAATGTCTAACATATTTGAGATAACAAAATAAAAATGCAAGACCAAAGAAATGCAATTGTTAAACCACCAATTCACTTGTAGCCAATAAACAAAAGTTGAAACATTATGTGTACATATATATATATATATATATATATATATATATATATATATATATATATATATACAAACAAGTTTATATACATACATACATAATGTGTGTTGGAAATCAAATATTCATTAGATAAATCATTTTGAAATGTTTAGGAAAAGAACTTTGTGAATCTGAATGGAAAATATCAATTCAAATAACATTATAGAAAATAATGCAATAAATAAAATAACAATCCATGAGACAGCCTCGAAAAAAGAATCTAGTTTAGGTCGGAACGTGAGTTTCATCCGCGAGTCTGTGAGTGACAGCGGAGTACCAGATCGTAAGCTAAGTGCAACTCTTGATGCTGCCAAGAGGAGCAGCTTGCGGTCCCAGGATGAGGAAGTGGACTTGGCTCAAGGTATGTCTGCATGCTACAAATACAAATAATATTTATTAGTCCTAGGCTGAATTATAGTTTATGTAAGGTAAAAAGTGTCCTTCAATGTTTATTGAAGAATCAATATCATGAGAGTTCAATATGGAATACACATGAGTAGGCCAGTTTGATCTGATTTGGATTTGGAACAATAAACGTACAAATCAGGGACTCACTTTTAACTGTAGATCTAGGGTCAAAACATGTTTTGGTCTGCCATAAAAATTATATTTACTTTAGTACAGTATTTAATACAGTGCTAGACAATTGATATCTTCCACTGATATATTCTTAGTAATTATTAAACTAGTTGTTTACCCGAGTGTTTCTAGAGGAACATAATGTTTAGTTTGAACTAAAATGAAATTTTAAATTTCAATAAGTAATACTTACCTTTCAAAAATTTTAATTTTGTTTCTTTTTATTTAACAACTGATGATTAATTAAATAAATGGTTCCAAAGAATTGGCACAAACTTTCCCCCATATAGTGCAGTCATTGAAGCTTTATTGCTCCGAATTTTTTTACTGTGAACCGAATTGCAAACAATTTTGGAATTAGGGTCATCTTACCCTTAACTTCAAAAGTGAAGATGATTTGAACTCCGCAACCACCCTGGGGGTGGTTGCCACCCCTTCTCGGAGGTGAATTTTTTTTCAAAATAATCTCGGATATCGATAGAAGGCCTAATTTTAAGCAAAAAATCATCTATAAAGTTTTTTGAAAAATCCAATACTTTTCAAGTTATCGGCAATTGAAAATTCGCAATTTTTTCACGTTTTTCATCGTTTTTTTGCAAATATCTCCAAAAATATACGTTTTATCGAAAATTTATTGAAAACAAAATTGTAGCAGGTAAAAAATGAACAATTTGGTATTTTATAAAGTATTCTAATGAGTATTCTAATATTAAGCTAGATATTAAAGATCAAAGCAGTTTTTTATTTTGTCTGAAATTTAATCGATGTGGTCAATGCCATCTAGCGGCAAGCAGATGCATTTTAGGCATTCTAATAAAAAAGGGTTTTGTAGTGCTTGAAATAAGCTTTAAAATGAGCACTATTAAAAGTCTTTTGCACGTAAAATAAGTGAGCTGTATTGCAAATAAGAGGAGCATCTAATGTTTTTCTTTTAAATCAATGGATTTCATAAGTGCCATTTCCACCAAAATTAAAACTAATCGTATTCCGCCTAGAACTAACTTTATTATGAAGAGTTTGATAGATTGTATCAGTTTGGCTGCTTCAGGACACATATTTTTCAAAAAAGTCACGATTAAAAATAAAAAAGAAATTTCAAATTTTTAAAAAACCACCTTTTTTTCATAATATCTCAAAAATGACGACAGATACGTATAAAAGTGTTGGGATAAAATATTTAGGTATTGTTTTGATAAACAATTTGTTTTTTTTGTTTTTTCTGTCAAACAAAAATTGACGGAGATATGATTGTTTTATAGAGCGTGTGGCAGCGCAATCACAGCCTCTCTTAAGCCCTTTAACCCTTCACCGTTTTAGAAAAAGGTGTTTTACTATATATTGCAATAAAGGATGTTGTAGCTCTCTTAATTACCTTTACAGTGGTTTTTTATAAATTGTGATAGCATGAAAATTGAAGGAGTTATGGTTCAAAAACTTATCAGATTTTTTCTACTTAGTAACTGAAAATTTTGGAGTGTGATTATTTGGAGCAATGTGAAAGTACACAGTATAATAGAGACCCAAAACTATTGTAATGTGTAATATACTATAATTCATACAATTTAATTAAGAAAATTAAAATTGACCTTACTTCACAGGGTGAAGAGGGTTTAAAAGCATCTTCAAAAGAATACTTGTGGAAGCGATTTTTTCCCAATAGCTTTTCACTAATTGCGTATCTGTATTGGTAAGTTTATTTTAACTGTTAAAATAAATTATCGAATAAGCTAAAAAACAACAAATATTGAATAAATTTCTTCATTTTTGTTTCAGAACTTATTTTAAATGAACATGGACGAACCTAGTACAAGCAGTAGCAATGATACTGCAGAAATATTCTGTGAAATTTGCCTTTTAAATACGTCAGAAAGACTTGTGCTGGTAACTTCAAAGGGTAAAGAAGGTTTAAAAGCAGCTTCAAAAGAAAGACGTGATAAATTGTTTTCAAATATGGATAGTTCAAAAACTGTGTATGTTCATCATACGTGTAGAAGTAATTATTAACACAAGGGAAATATTGCAGCAAGTGCAATTTTTTTTTAATTTTTTAACAATTTTTTATCAAGGGGTAGTTTTTAAGGGTTGAAAGAGGGTTAAAATTTGATAATGATTATAGAGAATATAAAATATTACTTACTCTATACTTACATCTTTTTATGACATACCAAAGTATTTTTTGTGATTTTTTCAATTTAGGGGTTGTTTGCAAGGGTTGTAAGATTTTTAAGGGGTTGAAAATGATTTTAATATGAGGTAATTGTGTTAGAAAACACTTTAAAATTTCACCACTTACTATTAGACATGTTTTCTAGCGATAAAATGGCTCAATGTCAATTTTTCCATTAAGGGGTTGTTTACACCCCTTAAAAATAATAGGCGGAGTTCAGATCATTTTCACTTTTGAAGTTAAGGGTAAAGGTGAGCCTAATTCCAAAATTTCATGCAAATCGGTTCACAGTAAAAAGATTTGGAGGTAAGACCGTATTTTTCGCTTCAATGACTGCACTAATATGAAACACTAAAAAAATCAAAACTTCAAAAATTACCAGTTTGATTCCCAAGTATGTTTTTTTGCCATATCTAAAAAACTAGTCAAGTTAGAGACATGCGATGTTTACTAAAATATTTTGAATTGTAATTCACACCTTTCCTGAAAGTTTAATTAAAATCGTTAGAGCCGTTTTTGAGAAAAGTCCATTTTTGTATGTTTTTGCCCATACAAATTTTAAATAAAAACTAAAATTTAACAAAAGTGAAAAAACTGTCTGGAGTATTGGCTAAATACACCTTCGTACAAAATTTCATAAAAATTAATCGATCCATTTCGTCTCCAGTGAAGTGCACATACACACAGACAGACACACATACTGATTGACATCTAAAAAAAATTTTTTGCTAACCACTTTTTTGGGTTCAGGGGACCCTAAAATGGATTTTTAGACCAACTTGTAAAAAAAATTTTTTTTGGACGATGACATTACTTTATGCCAACGCATATGGGAGAAAGTAATGAAAAACATGAATCCATTACTTACCATTGAAACTTTAAAGGCCAGTGGGCAAAGCGCCTTTAAAGTTCTGACATGAATAAAACCATGCTTAGAAACTCCCTGGGCTACACAATTTCCAACGTTTTATCATGACCGGATGCTTAGAGAATAAACAGACAGACATACATTTGTTTGTATATAGACTAATACAACATTTTAAAAATATGCTTGCTAATATCAAGTAACAAGAACTGACAGTTTTTATTTACTTCTTATTGAAACTAATGTATAATCATTTTAGTGAGTGGCAGTCCAAAAGTTCAACGAAAATTTATCAGTACATGGAGACAAGCTTGTGACCGCACCAAAGACAGGACCAAGGAGTTGCTGAAGAGATGGAGGACTCTACCAGAAGGAAACACAGAGATGTTGCCCCCTAATGTAAATCCTCCACCTTCAGGTGCTGATAACCCTCATAATTGGAGTGTTCATGTATGGGGTAAGTTCATCCATGGATCTATTTTCAGTGTATGTTTATTTCATCAATAAACTGCTAATATTTATTAAGTACAGCAATACTGTTATAACAAGTATAATCTTAATTTATTTTATTTTATTTGTTTTTTTCTTTATGTAGTACACATAAAGAAAAAATTGAATCTGTACATTTATTTAAAAAACAGTTGCTCTGTACATTTATCTTCAATAGAACTTTACACATATAGGATTGTGGGTGGCTAGTAGCACTAGACATGTCTGGCAGGGTGGGTGGGTCAGTAGTACTATACGCGTCTGAGGACGAATAGCACTAGATGTTCCATGTTCAGTGGGGGCTTCCCAAAAGGTAAGATTTTATTTACTGAATAAGGTCTGGGGAGGATCCAAATCTTATTTAAAGAACATGATGAGGAAGTTTGTCAAATGCCTTCTGAAAATCAGGATAATGGTATCAACCTTTGCAGGACCAGCAACTGAAATAAACGAGGACAAGTTAGTACCAATTGAAAAATCTTTCATGAACCTATTCTGATGAGCAGAAATAAGGTTTTACAAACATTATCATTTAGTACAATATACAGACTCTATTGTGTACGGCTTTTTTTCAAATGTCATTGGTACTACACACAGAACCAATTCTGGTCCTAACATTCCGTGGTCCTTTTTTGAAATCAGTGTTATTCCAAAAAAAATAGTTATTCTAGTGGAATAGTGCTGTCTTCGAGATCGAAGGAAGCGATGGAATATTATCAATACCACATGCTGTGTGAGCCTTTAAGCTCTTGTTGGTATATTGCACGGCATCATAATAATTACAATTTTTTTGCCGTTAAGTCCATTTTATACAAACAATAGACAGTGCCAAGTTCTTACAAGTAATGACACAAATAATTATACATACAAATAATCAATATAATTTATATTGATAAACAACGTAAATTAAACACTTAATGCACATAACACCTAAATTATTTTAACTATAATGACATCAGTACTACAAAAAACAATGCCACAAATAAAAAGTGACAGACAATTAGACATAAACAATATAAATTTTAACATTTAACATAACAATATATAAAATTAAAAAAATATAAAAATTAACAAACAATATAAATTTTACACATAAAATATGAGAACTTAAATTGTATTGAACTATGAAATAAATACTACAAGCAATGACAATAAATAATGTGTTAGTGGAAAATTATGTAATGAGTGTGAAGACATAAGGTATTACTGGAATAGGTTTGAACAGGAAAATTTAGAACATATATATATATATATATATATATATATATATATATATATATATATATATATAAAACATTATAAATAATATGGTAATGAGACCTACTACACATAAATAAAGAATGATTGCAATGTCTAAAAAAGGTAACAATTTTTACAGTTATGATATTTACTGAAACTAATGAAATGCTGAATTGTCATCAAAATACAATTTGTACTAGTTTTAAATCTAGTACCGGAAGACCCAGCTTCGCTCAGTTGAATTTTGCAAACTGAAGAAGTAGCATTCATATCTCCCAGAGGATCGTTTGTTGTTCCTTTCTCTTGTAGGTTATTAATAACATTTTGTTTCAGAGGTCTTCCACTTTTACCTTTAGCCCATTTTTTTAACTTGGCCTGAGGCCTCGTCGGGGAGCTCAGCCTACAGCCGTGCCAACCTCTTTATGGAACTCGGCCTACAGCCATCGTAGGGTAAAGTTCGGCTTGCGGCCTCACCAAAGGCATTCTGCTGTAGTCCCATTTGTGGATCTCGGCATGTCATCTCGTGAGAAAGATTGGTCTATGGTCTCGCCAGGATTCTTAAGCAGTATTTGGGTTTTTAGCCCATAAACATAGTCTGATGATATATTAGTAATTAAGAAGAGAATACTTTTAATTTATTACCCCACTTAGGTGTATTAGTTTAATATTACCCAATGTTGGGTTTTTAAGTATATATTTTGAGGGGGGGGGAGGGCCCTTAAATGTTCTATCTTCCAAAATTTAATAGTATAATGTGATTTAGGAGATAAATCTTTGTTAGGTTAGGTTAGCTGTAACTGTTAAAAAATTATTAATCTGTTCCAGGACTTTTCTTCCACATCGTATAGCTTTGGTTCTATCTAATATTCCCAGAAGTTAGTGGGTTTCAATTTCAAGTCACTATCAACACTACATGCTGATTTTAGACAATCTAATTCTCGGTCTAATTCAACTTTGACATCTCCTGTCAGGCCAAAATAAACCTTTTACTCATTTGCTCCTCCTGAAGTTTAGTTGTCTTATAAACTAAGCTCAGGCATCTTGCAGTTGGATATTGTCAAGCCATCTACACTTCCTACAACTCTAACAATACATACTAAATGCTAGGTCATCACCACTACATTCATAAAATATCATACTTTAAACACATGACTTTTCAATCATACTTCACATGATTTCAATGTTACTTAATAGTAGCAGCAGAATCAATAATATAGCTTTGTATGTTTCAGCTTCTTATATCAAGAGATACCCAAGTGAAGATGAGAATCTGATTCTGGACGGAGAGATCACTACTAACATTCCAATCACTTTATCTTCTTTACAGAAAGAAAAACTTGGACATTTCTTCTCCTATTTATTGGACAATGATCATGATGATTTAATTTCTGAACAAGATTTTGAACACCTTTCTGAGGTAAATTTTTATTTTATATTTCATTATTGATATAACTTTTGATTTTAACAAGCAAAATTAATAAGACATGACATTTTCTTCTTTCTTTGTTGAAATACAACAAGTAAGAATGTGAGTTTTTGGTTTTTAAGACAAAATGTATTTATTATTTCCATATCATGATGTAGAGGAGTCTTGTTCATCATTAATTGTGTTTAAACCTGATAAAGATAGTCTGTTGTCTGATCTAGTACACACACACACATACACGCGCGCACACACACACACGCACACACGCACAAGAAATATCTGTAGTTTCAGGTCAGAGAGGTATTTATGACATTTCAAGTTGATAGAAAACTTGTTAAAAAATCTTAGCTGTTAACAAATGTAAATCTAAGGTTTTCAGCTATGTACTATCAAACAACTAGAATAAGTGAGGTCAAGGTTCAAATATAAAGCCTACATTTCTGTCCATTAAAAGCAAAATAATACATTTATTTTTGGTAAATTAACACTTTTGAAGTTACATTTTTAGACAGATAGTTAGACCCTTAAATTCTAAACTGTCTGTTTTTGACTTTATACTTTCAAATGCTGCTGTATTTGAAATGGGTAAATGACACTACTTGAAAATGGTATTATTACATTTGTAGATGCGCTTAGTTATGTTTGATTACAATAAATGAGAAACCAAATAAGAATCTAAGTTTTTGTTATTTGTGAAGATGTGATAATCTATACACTTTTAATCTTTGTCAAAAACCTCTCTAAAGAGTCTGAAATTAGGTAGCCAGGAATTAATTTAATTGGAGAGTTAAAGCAACATCAAACGTACCTGAGAAGATAATTCCATTATAAACAGACCCAACATAAAAAAAGGGGGACAAAGACAAGCGATTACTTAGTTTTAATCCTTGTAACTAAAGGAGATCAACAAAGTTTGTCTTATTTATCTGGCGGCCTCTTCATTTACCTGTTCATTTTCCTCATTAACTACAAGATTGTACACCTAAAAACTAATCTATGAATCTTAAAATTTTAATTGATTTCTACACTTTCTAGCTCAGTATGTTGGCCTAACCCTTATAAATTTTATTATTGCAAAGTTGAAAATCCTGAAAACGTCTGCCACAAAAGAAGCTAAATCCTTTTAGTTTTACAGTCACCAACTCATATGAATGAAATGCTTGCCGATGGATACCAAAGGACATAACCCTTCCAATCTAAACATCATAAACTTTGATTTCATCCCTCAACTGTACATTGAAATTGCGTTATACTCAGTGGGAACACCTCCTCACCCCCAATCAATGACTAATCTGTGACAATTGAAATTTCAAACAACCTAATATTTGTGTGTATTATATGTATATTTTTTACTTAATTTTATGATACCCTGTCTTTTCTGCTAATATTCTACAATATGTACGGCATAAGATACTTACTTGTTTTGTTTGTTTTTTCACAAGCTTACAATATCAAAAAATAGTCTATGTGGTTTCTTTTATTTTTTCTTTTCTTTTTTTTTTTTGCGAGGAGATAAAAATGTATTTACAAACGAGGTGTGTGACTTTCGCTTTCCCAAACTATCTACTAATGGATATTAAAATTTATTTAGCATTTAAATATATCATTTATATTGGGTAATTGGTGGGTCAATACCACTATACATGAATGGTTGGCTGGGTGGGTCAATAGCACTTTACGTGAATGGGTGGTTGGGTGGTTTAACACCGCTGCACGTGTTTGGGAGAGTAAGTGGGTTAACTGCAGTGTACATGTATGGGTGGGCGTGTGGTGAATACCACTGTACGTGAATGGGTGGGTCAATACCATTGTATGTGAGTGAGTGGGTCAATAGCACTGTGCATGAATCGGTGAATGCAGAGTTTCACCTCTTTTTAGATGTTATGTAGATTAGAGTTGTTATTTCTCAAAGCACAATACAGTATCAATGGATGGTAAAATGTATCTTTAATATCAATTTCTACAATGACGCTTGAAAGCTAATTTTAGCTTATATTCACTAAAAATCGTTTTACATTTAGGGTACATTTATGTTTTAGATGAGTACCGGTACATTGTTTAGTAAAATTATTTGTTTTTTACTTGCAAGTCTATCGCCAACCACTTTCTAGTATAGCAACTTTTTTCTTCATTGAAGCGTTGAAGGTTTATGCCAAGTATATATATATATACTGACTTATAATTAATTTAAATGATGTGCTTCAGTTAGTTAGAAAGATGCATATTCTTTAACAAGTATCAATTCTTAGTTAGTTTTACTTATATTTTTAATACATACACCTATAAAGAATACAAAAAATTTGTAATGTAAAACCATTTTTAACACTGCAAATTGCTGAAAAATTTAATTTATTCTTAAATAATTACCATATGTTTTACCTTTTGTCCAGAGACTAAGAAGGTTTGCCGACTGGTCAGACAACAGTCCTGAGTTTGTCATCATGACTCAAGTCCAACAAGGGTTTATAAATACCTTTTTGGCAAATAACTCCTCTTCTGAAGGTAGGTCTTTACTATCAAATATACTTAGTTTACTAGTAAACTACTTAGTCTTTACTATCAATTACATTTTTGTAATTCAACACTTTTGATTTAGTTGCTTTAATCCAACACGAACATACTATAGTTTCAAAATTTATTTGCTAATAGATAAATGTTATAAAGTCTACCCATTCTGAGAGTGAATTTTTAAGATTGCCATTACTTTGAGGTATAAAATAACAAAAATTACATGGGTGAAGAATAAAAGTGAGCAATTTTGTAAAGTATGTCTCCCCTCCTTTTTGGACGTAACATTTTATTTTTATGAAAAAAATATTTTTATTTTAATGATTGTTTATTAATATAAGTAATTATCAATAATAAATAGAGAATGATGGATTTTTTGTTGTAATCAAGAACAGTTTGCCAGTAGTTTTGACCGGAAAAAGGATTCCAACATTATCATAGACAAGGGTGTAAAGCTAAATCGTTCATGGTGTTCCTTGGATGGGTGACCAGCAGAGATCCCATCATTGAACGTAACCCACCTGCTCGGTCACTGATGGTTGTTCATAAATCACCTTTAATCTGTTATTTCTCAGGTTATGTGTTAGAGAGGGCTTTTTAGCCTTAATTTCATCCTGTGCAATAAAACCTTCTTTAACTTTTTTTTATACATTGACAAATTTTTAAAGGAAAATAGGACATGTCAATTTGATATATATTCAATGTATCACCGATCGCGATGAACGTGTTAATAGCAACAATATACAGAAAAACCCCAAGGCACTCCTGTTAAAACATATCTTACTATAGAAGTTTCACCTAATTGACACAAGCTGAAATTGATTACTTAGACATGATTTTTAAGATTTAGTGAATGGTTCCAAACCCTGCAATATTTTTTTTTTAATAAGTGACATATCAAAAGGGATACATTTAAATGCTTTGATTAAGTTATAGAGAGTGAAGAACATTTTCTTTTTCAAATCAGAAAACTAGCAATGTAATTTTTTTAAATTTAACGAGTAAGGCCACTTTTACCAAGTTTCGTAACCCCCAAACCTAAGTAGGCCTTGCCATCCCAGTTGAAAAGCTAAAATTATTCCTATATAAAAGATAATTTGGAAAATTATATATTTCACAGCAATAGTGTTTAAGTAAACACATCAAGTTATGGTTTCATTGTATATTTATGAGACTATGTTTTATGATTCACTAAGGGGACAAGTGTAGATTCAGATATATCAACCTCGAGGAATGGTTTTTGTGCTGGAGTCAGTTGATTGCCGAAGCAAGCAACCTACAAGACTTCCCTCTGTGGTTACAGTACCTACCCAAACTGCTGTTCCAAGCTATCAACAAGAGTGGCAAGTATTCAAATTAGTGTAGTAAATGAGTAACATGCCTAGTAACAGTATTTTCACATAAAAAATAGTGATTATACGTCTATACTGTATTAGTATATTGGAGAGATAGGACATCAGCAAACTTACCTTAGAAGACAAGTTCACTATCACCAGAGTAGCAGTAGCATATACAAAAGAATCACATAATCACACTAATTTTCAGTACCACTGGCATTTAAGTCTCTCTCTTGCTCTCTCTTCTACTCACCTGAAGAAAGTGCCAGTGACACTGAAAATTTGTGTGATTATGTGATTCTTTTGTGTATATTACTACTACTCTGGTGTTAGTGAACTTGTCTTCTAAGGTAAGTTTGCTGATGTCCTATCTCTCCAATATACTAATTCCTAGCCTTGTGTCCTTTAACCTAACCTAAAATTATGACTATATTAAGAAATATTATTGATCAAAAATATAATAATTTTTTTTTAAATTTGTTAAATGATTTTAAATAAAGTATTTAACCCAGAACTACTACTACATATTTAAATTTAAAATAAAAAAAATTAAATTAAAAGTATTTACAAAATTAAACTAATGTAAATTTATCCTAAATTCTTGTTCAAATGTGTAAATAAGGAATATACATTGAAATAGACATTCTTGGTTAATATTTCAGTTAAGAGTTAAAACCTTATTTTTTCTGCTAAGAATATAAGTTGATTGAAAGAAAATATTCTTAAAGGTGTAAAAAATATAGCAATTTATTCAAGAAGTTGTTGTTTAGTGACTACTTTAAATAATTACGAAGATTGTGAAATTATTTATGTCACTTTTCATCATTATCAAAAGTTTGAATTCATCATTTTAAAATTGAAAAGTTTGAGATTAGTGTATGGTTTGGTGGAAGTTTTTCAGACCCAAAATATGATTCCTCCTCTACTCCTCCAGTTTACTATCAATAAATAACCCAGTATTATTTAGTTCTTTATTTATTTTCATCACAATATTTGTCTATATTTCAAAGGGGAATTGCCTATTTTGGATAAAAATCTGTTGTTGCATGTTATACGCTCTACTAAATAGTAGTACTTTAACTATGCAAACTTAATTGTTTGCGTGAATTCTATATATTGTTGACCTCCACCATTAACTATGATATAAAATCTAATATATTTTATTAAAAATGTCATTTGTGTTTTGCAATAAAAATGCTATAACTGTTGGTATGTTATTTTATAGCCACGAAAAGTACAAATAAAATAAGTACTATAATGTGAGATGGCTATTTGGTTTATTTTATTATTCTGATAGACATTTTTTATTATTGTTTTCTTTATTTATCAACCAACTGAAAATGCTGTTCAAATACTGAATATGCAGTTTTTATAGGGCGTTGAAAAAGTCTGGAGGTGGCATTATATTTTTGTAACCATTAAGCATATCTTCTCACATCATCAGCCCATCGTCTTCTTGGTCTCCCGCTTGGCTTTCTTCCAATTAAAATTAGTTCTTCCATTTTCCTAGGTACTTGATTCTCCTCCATTCTTTTTACATGTCCAAACCACCTTAATCTTATCTTCTCTACCCTCTCTCTCAAACTACCACCAACAATTCCCCTTCTCAACTCCTCATTCCCTTAATTGCTCTTATGAATCTCATCTCACTGGCTTGCACTCTGCTCCATTCTCTTTCCATAATGATCTATGTTTATGATCTGTAAACTATTGGACAAAAACATAATCTAAATATGGTAACTTTTGCTTTCTTTGGTATGTAAATTGTTCCACACTAAGTGCTTGATACTTTGGTAAAAACTTGCTCCCTTGCCTATTCTATTAGTTATTTCATACTCCATTTTACTGTCACTTGATATTACTAACCCTAAATATGTAAACTGATCTACTTTCTTTAATGCAGTTCCTTCCAGTAACAATGGTCTATCCAGCATATTGTCTCTCCAAACAACCATTACTTCACTCATTTTTTGCTTTTAATCAAACCTCTATCCTTCATTATTCTTGTCCATTTTACCTTCAGTTGGAACAATCTATGGGAAAGATAACTCCATTTTTTTTAATTAGTTCAATTTTGTATATTTTAACTACTGCCATTTTGAAAAGGATGAATGTTTAAGGGTCTAGTTTGTGGCATTTTAAATCAAATTACAGGTATTACATAGTTCGGTGTTCTCTCTTTAATCTCAACCTATTCTCTTTTTAAGATATTTTTCTAACTCCTCGAGAACCATCCTCCTGATGTGATAATCAATGGCTCAACTAAGAAATGTTGTATCAAGCTCAAGGCTGTACATTTAAACTGCTGCCATTTTGTATAAGTACAACATTTTTAGGTTGGATCTGTAGCATTGCCTTCAACTAATGAAGATCTTTTAATTTGATATGGAACTCAACCCATGTTCTCATTTAAGATTTTCTCCTGACTTCTTGTAGACCATCCCCCAAGATATGATGAAAAATTGATATTTGTTTCATAAAGTTCATTTTTGGGTGTAGAAATGAAGTTTTAATTTAAAGGCTTCATCTGGAAAGGTTAAAAAAATATAATGCTTAACAGCAGACTTTTCAGATACCCGGTGTATAAAATAATGAATAACTTAATCCTTATTGCAATTATATTTGCACTTAGAATAGCCTCCTGTACTTTAAAACTAAAAGAATCGTTGAGCAACAATTTTTATAAAAAGACTCAAGTTGTTGGTGACAAAAATGTCAGTGTCGAGTCAATGAAGGGGCCAGTAAACAAACCATCAGTACTGAAAAATGCAGTAAGCTTTCTGTTGTAAAGTGGTTTCACTATACATATAAAAGTACTTTTCATTGCCAATCTTTAAATTGTTAGTAGCCCTCTATTGGTTTTAAATACATCATATCCATATTCTGGTGGAAAACTATTATTCACAAAAAATTGCCACTTATTTTGCAAAACCTGATTCAAAATTAGTTAAAGTAAGTAAAAAAACATTTTTTTCTTTATAAATTATTTGGTTCAATACTATGAGCAAGGTTTTTTCTTGAGAAAACTGTTTCTTCAATACCAACACATATGTTGCCGTACCTATGTCTATTCTAAAAACCCCCAAGATAATAACTAAAGCTTTAGAATGTGTTTAAAGATCATAACAATCTGTTTTGTTTTTTAGGTTCTGGTACAATCACCAGGGATGAGCTGGGTTCATTTTACTCATCAGTGGTAGGGTTTACAACCCAAAGGGTGGGAGAGATACTGGACGAGGCTTACAGTGCATTCACATCAGTAAGTCCATCAAGACTACGTACAGTTGTGAACTTCAAGATATTAGTGTCAAAAGTTATTCCAACAATGGTCAAAACTGACACACAAATTAACATTGACATAAAAAAAGAAATTTAACAATACACACATTTTAAAATTTGTTTAAAATGAAATTTAAATCCTCACATACAGTAGAGTCTCGATTATCTGCCATAAACGGGCCGGCGGAAGGGCGGATAAGCGTAAATGGCGGACAATAGGGAATGTTGAATAAAACCTAAATTACGTACACAGTAAACAGTTTACAGTATATTTTTATTTACTGACACAATTAAATGTAATACATAATTCATTACTTACTTTAAAACGGAAAAAATTATTTTAAACACATAAATTTAAACTGGTTGAGTTTGTGGTGAGTGGAAAAAACTGGTGATTTTGGTCTGCATTCCAGACGTTTCCCGCTTTTTCGCCGCTAAGTCTCGCCATCTCTGGAGCATCATAATGTCAACAGGCCTGGCTTCTTCTTGCTGCTCGACGTATTTAATGGCCGCTTCAAAGATTTTCACCCCTTCTTTATGTGCAATTTTTCGGGGCTCAACAGTCTCTGGTTCTTCCACATCTTGATCGTCACCCCTATTGACAAGTGTGACGATTTCTGCATCAGTTATTTCGTAACCTTCATCTGCTGTAAGCCACTCTCCTACTCCAACCGAAGTTGCGTCTTCACACCCAGGAATTCGTTGCAATGTGGGTAAAATATCTTCATGAATTTCATCATGCATGGTTCCGGCATCTTCATCCTCGCCCAACAGCTTTTTCCATGATCTGGCAATAGTATCTGCTCCGACATTGTCCCAGGCACTTGCAATTCAATAAGCCACATCTTTTAGATTTATACGTTTCAGCTTTGGAATCATGTCCTGGCAATCTTCTATTTCTTGAATCAGGGTGGAGAGAAGCCGTTTTCTATAGTTCCTCTTCAGTGTTTCCAAAACACCTTGATCCATAGGTTGGAAAATTGCAGTTACGTTGGGGGGTAGGAACATGGCTTTTATATCCTGGTCTCTTAGATCATCTACATCGGGATGACTTGGTGCATTATCTATAAGTAGAACTGCTTTTCTGGGTAGGTTATTGTCTTTCAAAAACTTTTCTGTAGATGGTACAAACTCTTTTAAAAACCATTCTTTAAAAATATCCCCGCTCATCCAAGCACTTTTTTGGTTAAAATATTTTACTGGCAGTGCGTGTTTCGCAATTCCCTTGAAAGCCCTTGGATTTTTCGCCTTTCCAATCATTGTCAGTTCCATTTTATGGTTTGCTGTAGCATTACTACAGGCCAAAATTGTTACTCTCTCTTTGCTGCGTTTGTAACCTGGAGCTGCTGCTTCGGTCCGAGCTGCAAGGCTCTTACTTGGTAACATTTTATAATTAAGGCCCGTTTCGTCACAGTTAAATATTTGGTCTCCTGTTAACTGCTCAGCTTCAATAAGTGTTTGAAATTCTTTCTTGAACCTTTCCATTTCTTCAAAGTTGGATGACAATTTTTCACCACAAATATTTAACTGACGGATTCCATATCGTTTTTCCAGCGGTCTAACCAACCAATGCTTGCTGTGAATTCTGTGTCGCCTTCATTAAATTCCTTTTGGAAATGCAACGCCTTTTCTTTTAATATAGGTCCTGAAATAGGCACTCCTTTGTCCCTAAATTGGGTAAACCAAATGAATAAGGCCTCACTAGTTTTTTCATAGTCACTTTTCTTCATCGTTTTTCTGTCTTTTAAGTCAATTTCAGTCACTCGTGAGGCACACCATTGTTCTAATTCTGATCTCTTTTTTTTCCAATCCCCAACAGTGCGACGACCAACGCCATAGTCATCGGCTACCTTCTGCAACGTCTCTCCTTTGTCCAGCCTTTTTAAAGCGTTGAGCTTGTCTTGCATTGATAACACAATCTTTTTTCTTTTGTTCCTCTCCATAATCCACTTCACCAAACAGTACTACAAACACTTATCACAAAAAATAACTTTAAATATATAAATAACTTTACCGAACACATGAGTAGCGGTACCTTTCAACGCGGGAGCGATCCAGCAACTGACAAAAATATGTAGAGAGATAAACGGGCACGGCGCGGGAAGTGGTAGGTGGGAGCGGGGAAGGCGACTAACCGGTTTGGGCGGAGCGGTACAATCGGCGACATATCAGTAATAGAGCACTACTGTACTCTCTCCCCCATACACATACGGCGGTATTGACCCACCCGCCCTCCCATACACGTACGGTGGTATTGTCAAAAAAAACTCCTCGCTGATGACCACAAAATGTCCTCAGACTATTTTTGTTAAATTATATTAATTAAATAAAATCCAAAGGTGCGGCGGATAACACGGAATGGTGGATAACCAAGTGGCGAATAATCGAGACTCTACTGTAGTTATTTGGTTATTAGAACTTATTCCTATTTATTATTAGGATGTTTTAATAAACAATAATGAAGACTATCTGTCGTGAGTCAAAATGCTTCATATCTATCAGGAAAATAATTTAATTTGTAATGACTTTCTCATCAAACAATATGTAATAGGCATTATAAAATGGTCAGAAATCAATGTCTGCATATAATTAAGTAATTATATTTCAACTTTTCAAGATTGTTTGTAAATATGATAAGTGTATGGTAATAAATATTTTTTAAATATTTAGTGAATATTTAAACTCTGAACAATTGCTGATTTATTTTCACTGCCTACAGAATGGAGACCACCCAATAATCTACAAGGTGTATCGTTTGGCCTTTACCAATTTCCTACTAGGCCGTCATCCCAATGGCCCAGGACAGTACATATTTGGTTGCGTCT
This sequence comes from Stictocephala bisonia, assembly GCA_035578905.1. NCBI lineage: Eukaryota > Metazoa > Arthropoda > Insecta > Hemiptera > Membracidae > Stictocephala > Stictocephala bisonia. Next base: position 343,486 of record JAQJVL010000655.1, on the reverse strand, counting down.
CTAAGAGAGGGGTTTCCTTCCCCATTGATTATAGCGCCCTCAACAGCCACCCTGAGGATCTTGAACACTATTCACCCGACAAGAAAAGCAATAGAATTTCCATTGTGATTTAACATTTCCCTTGGCGGATTATATTGAAGGGAAATATCAGTCAGTAGTGAAGTTATATTTATAAGAATAAGTTATGTTTATAAGAATTTGTTGTAAAATGCACAATATTGTACAGAAAATGTTAAATTAAAGTAGTGTTATAGAAATAAATAGGGTAATAACTTACAACCAGATGTCTTACACTTAAGTTCCAAACTACATTGAGGCAAACACTTTTTTTATTGCAATGTTTTTAAATAGGCTATTATACATCTTTCAAGTAATTCTTTTATAAAAATTATGTTTATAATTATAAATACGTCACCGCAAAGATGTAAATTTGGGCTTTCTTGGTACAATGGTCTTTCAATAACTATTTGTCTGATTATTCCCAAATTTGAAAAACAGACTCTCATTGGACTGTTCTTGATAAAAATTTATTTAAATTACGAAATATTACTACAAATTAGCAAATTTGATTTTAAATAATTGATTTTACTAATTTATTTCTTATTGTATTACAATGAAAAATACAACATTTTTTAGTTAATTTTGTACTCTTAAATATATATATACCAATTTTCAACATTGTTCAACTTTTCATACTCCAGCTATGCACACCTAGCGCCCGCACTCGCAGGATAGCACTTCAATGACTTCTTACTCATTATATGTTCTATGTTATATGAACATACTTACTGTATAATGTTCCATTCCAAGGTGGGGGAAACAGGTGGTGAGTCACTTGAAGTTTTCGTTCTCTGATCTTTAGAGTGAATATTTCCATTTCAATAAACCATGTTGTTTGATTCCATGATACCATTGCAATATATTTTAATAATAAAAACATTACTCTCTACAGGTTTATAATAAACATAATCAGTAATAAAGGTTTAATATATTCTGATAATTTATACTTTTTTGTAAGTTTTATATTTACTTTATTGCAATTTAATGCATATTAAATATACACTAAACCTAAGGACCACATAGTTAATGGCGATCATTTCAGTGGGGATCAACTGGTCTTCACTCGACTGGAAATACAGGTGTTGAATGGTTACGAAACTTGGAATTAGCTGTGTGACGGGAGATCAATATTCAAACATTAAGACACAAGTACTTTGTACTTTAGATTTTATTTCCTTTGGATTTTTTTTAATCCGGTTTTTCATATATTTTGGTAGCTGGCATTGAAGGCCATACAAAATATATATATAAAATCTGCAAATAGTATGATTCTAAAGCTGAAGTACTCCTTGACAACTTTACTTCAAGAGAAAAAGCATAACTCAGTTGTATTTTGAAGAATCATTTTACACAAATTAAGTATAGGCCGATGTACACTATCTAGTAGTCAGAACTCTTGAATGTCTTTATATAACACGATTTTGTATAACAATCATAGTATATGTTCCAAAATAGAAATAAACTGGTATTGGCTAAAGTATAAATTTTCCAAGGGTGTGCTAAAAGAGCCACTTTGAATAATAAATAAAACAATAAAAAGAACAAATAATAGTATATTTCATAACAAGAGTGGAAAGTGGGGTTTTGCATGTTCGAGACCGTATGTTTGAAGTGCGAGACTTGTCGAGCACTTCAAATGGTCGAGAACATACAAAACACTTTCACTCGAGTTTTGAACAATACTTTTCACTACACTACGGAATAAAAACTCATTTTTGGAATGTTAACTGTTTATTAAATTAGAAACATGTTTTAAAAACAGGTGTTATTGACTGTGGAAAATTTTCGGTTGTAAAAAATGTTACTTTCGGTAGTAAACAATAGACAACTGTTGAAAATATGATGTTTCGCATGTTGTAAACACGTAACGTAAACAGCTGAACTCATAGTAGTGTAGTGAAAAATAAATTTTATCTTTTTTATTCTATGAACTGGCAAATTAAAAATGCATCCTTATTTACTATGGCGAAGGATGTCACAATATACATTAAAATACACATTTTACTATATCAAACTTTACTATACAAACTTATTAACATTAGATAAATAAATTTAAATTTTACAGGTACCATTATTTTACTGTCTATAGTATAAAATCAATTAACTTCAGTGGTAGTTACAGTTCTATCATATATTAACACAAGGCATCTTAAGAATAAATATAAAACAAAGCTATTGGTTTTATTCTATGACAGTATGACCTGAATTAAATTGTTTCTCTTATGAAATATATAACACAGACCACTTTTTAATCCATAACACAAAATCAACACAGTGTGAATGTAAGATGTAATTATTACAGGGAAACTACAATTATATCTTATTATTTCAACTTTAAAGAATAGGGATTTCTTTAAATCAGATCAAGAAGTATTGTGGAAAGCAAAGCAAGATTATATATGTTGTTTATATATAAACAACAATACATTATAAATAACAAGATTACATAATTTATATAAACTGTCTGTTGAATCAGCATAGTAGTTAATTATTTGAAATTAAGATAGTAATATTAATAAAACACAGGTACAGGTGGTCTGATCACAAAAAATACATTTTGAAGATTTGTTATATCTTGCATTTTAAATACTATAGGAAACACAAACCTTTACATAATGTCACATTTTAAGGAGAATTTTAAAATCAACAGTAATAAGATAAAAGTAAGCCATCAATCCTTTCTTTACAAGTCTCAGTGAATCAAATAATGATTGAGCTGTACATTATATGTGCCAGCAAAAAACACAACAATAGCTAACATGAGTATAACGGTGAATAACAGGAGTTCTTTGCTATTTAACTTCAACCTTTAGCCATTTGAGCCAACCTAATTTGAACTTGGAGGTCCACACAGGCGAGACGTTCTTCCACCAGGGAAGCGATCAGCGATTGCTTCTGACTCTAAAATAAAAATAACAACGTTATTATTAATAGGCTTTATACAGACTAACGACGGCATTTTGGCCACAAACAGTAAAAAATCTTAAACCAAGAAGTTAAAATCCAACAAATGCATACATATTAGTCTAAAGTCAATAAAAATCCATCTTCACAATCACTGCAAATGGATCCTTTAGTGCTAAATAATATGGTCACTGTACAATACGGAAACCCAACAAATTCCCTTTATTCATGCAATGCATCTAAATGAACTCACACATATCTCCAAATGCATAGATCCCATTTTGCTGTAATATTATATTGAAATGAAATTTAATTAAAATAGCATAAAAAACAAACAAAATATACATTTAAATGACAGTTTAAATTAGTTCATCTAGCTTACCAAAACAACTAGTTAAAGTCTAGACTATTTGCAGCAAACATCATATATAAAGTGGTTTGTTTTCATTAAATAAAGCACTTCCTTACAGTGTTAGCATACCCATGGAGCTTTCATAGCTAAGAGGCTAAGATGGGTGTGTGGGTAGGTTAATACCATACATGTACAGTGATATTGGCCTACCACCCACCCACCCACCTATAGACGTACAGTCATATTGGCCTACTTACCCACCAATGCACCTTTATTATTATTAAAGATACAACAATAAACCCATTCAAATGATTAAAAAGTTGGCACACATTGCCTAGTATGTGAAATAAATTACACTGTAGACTCTACGTGTAAGTTCCAGTAAATCATATTTCATACAAATTCTTTATTGTTCATATTCTTAACCCTTTGGATCCCAGGCGACGATGACATCGTCGCCAGAAGTGTGTACTAAGAATCCCAGGCGACGATGACACATCGTCGCCGAAAAACTGTCGAAAAATCCCAGGCGACGATCTCATCGTCGCCACGTGTTAATTTAAATATTAAATTAAATATTAGATTTCGACTAGTATTGGTATTAGAGTATACATCGAAGTCAAATATACTAATTTCACAAAAAAAATTACGAAACGTATGTGTCTTGTTTTTATTCTCCACTGAGCAAACACGAGGCGCTCAGCTGACTTTTGGCGCGCGATTGTTGCGGTCACTTTTTACTACTCAATCGCTACTGTATGGTTATGTTACACTGTTTACTTTGTGTTTAGTGTAATGGATAGAGTTTGTTTGTGTTATTATGCGTTGTTTTTCTAATTTTTAGTGTAAATAGTTAAGTTTATAGTTTTATTTAACTTAGTAAGCTAGTGTTTTGTCGAAATGGATCGTGAAAACATTGCCGATAGACAAAGTGAAGTTGATAGGCAGCTAAATTACGATCTATCTGATGAGGAACTATTTTCTGATTCATCAGCTATATTTGACGACGACAGTGATGAGGACCCCACGTATTATCCTGATGACAGTGGATGTAGTAGTGCTCCGGTTTTTACAAATCAGGACATTACGTTAATTTTTTATAACGTACTTATTACAGTAAAACTTTTTTTTCAGCTTGTATGATACATATTAGTATCAAATTTTGTTACAGTATACAAAAATATATTTGGAACAAAATAAAAATACTGCCCACAGATAATTTTTTTCCTTCTGCCCATAAAATGATGATAAACTTTAAAAATTTTTTGAAAAAAATTAATTTTTTTAAAATTTATATACATATACAACAAAACTTCAACATGTAATGGCTTTTGTACATTGTTTTGGCTAGATAATATTGTAAAAAACATTTTAGTATAAAAAACTTCAATATAGCATGTGTATTAGAGGATTTATGAATATTTTCCCAAATGCTTGTATTTTTGTCATTTTTGGCCTGGGATTCTTCGCACAGTTTTTGAAAAACTGGTCTGGGATTTTTGCACAAAAAATATTTTTTGGTCCTGGGATCCAAAGGGTTAAACAATAAAGTATTTGTGTTAGAATTGTATGAAATGTAATTGTTTGTTTGTTATACATTACTGGACATACAATGAAAATCATAAATCTCTTTGTATTGACAAGAGCAGCAATTTAGAAAACAGACAAGAAAAATATGGAAATTTGGATGTTTTACACAGTATATGGTGTAATCTAGTGTCAGACTGTGTTATTAAATAAGTAGTAAATTAACATCAGCTATGATTTAGGTCAATTCTTAACCCTCTTACTGCCAAACAGATAAATTTAGCCTGTTGCACTTTTTCGCTATTAACCTTTATTATAATCGATCTATTAAATTGGTCAGTAGCGTAGTTGGTTCAATCCCAGCTTCATAAGCTAAAGGTTCTCAGTTCGATCCCAATCAGAGTCATAACACATTTTGAGAAGGATCAGCTGATAACCACCTACAGATAATGACACTTTCTAAGGAATAGTCGGCCTTAGTTTGTAACAATGACTACATTCGCTCATCTACACTCATCACACTCATTCGAAATCCATATTCGCCCATATCTTGACAATCAGCGTCTTATGAATAAAAATAAATTTAAAAAAAATAAAATAATATTAACATGATTAGTATATATATACCACAGGAAACGGAAAGAGTTTCTCTGTAAACCCAAAAAAACTATATTAGACTTCTCAAGAATGAAAAAAATATTTTCATCAAGAATAATACAATAATTGTGTGCGTATGCCAGAGAAATTTTATCCAACATATTTGAACCCCTAAGATGAAAGCCTATAGACGCTACTTTACAAATATACTTATTTTTATTGAGCATGTGTAACTTTTCGTACTGATTAGAAGTCTTTAGTGATTAACTAATATTTTGACAAATTATTGAAAATAATATTACTGCCTTAACAAAATGTGTACATATTTGTATTAAACACTATTTAATTAGTATAATTCTGTACTACCCCCAAATAGCATATAATACCTTTATAATTCCAAAAACTAAATATAATTTTAAATATTTTGGCTAATAAATACCTTTATATTACCAAAAACTAAATAAAATGTTTAATATTTTGGCTATCTTGAAATTTTTAATTGGAAATATATTGTATTTGAAACTCCCACCCTTTTTTGTTTTCCGCAAAGCATTTTTCTAGATATCAAATTACTTAAGTTTTTATTTCTTCAAAAACAAATAATGATTTATTACTATTAAGATATTCTGGACCATTCTAAATAAAATAATACCAAACATAGTTAATTTTATGAATTTTTGACCAACAGTCGTTAGATGCATGAAAAAACCTGGCGGTATGGGAAAATGTGATTGCCAGTTCGAGGGTTAACATCTATTATCTTAAAATAAATCTGGTAAGTACATAAACAATACTAATATTATTTTTGCAGCAAATACTGACAGTGTACATTGAACTTTAAAGTCTAAAAATGAAAATATATATATATATATATTCATTTTTAGATTTTTAAGTTCAATGCGCTTAAATCACACAATGTTGTTTAGTTTTTTATTTTTTTTATTTTTTTTTAAATAAAAAATGTCATTGCAGCAGTTATTAAGAACACTAAAAATAAACTAAGAACTAAAACTTCCTGTAACGACACAAGGTGTTATTTACAATATTTACATGACAGCATGGGCAAAACGTTTGGTGATGTAAATATTGCAAATAGCACCTTGGTGTGGACATTACAGGAAGCTTTAGTTTTTAACAATGAGTTAAGCCTATGAGTTAAGATAAGCTGGAATTTAACGTATTGAAAATAGGAATCCTTTTCATTAATTAAAAACGACTGTGAGGTGCAAGTCTCATTGATAACTTATAAGATCAAAACAAAAAGGTCCAAACAACAACGAAAAGTCAACCAGCATTATAAACCAAATGGATAGCTAATCCCAAAGTAGTAAACAATTATCAGGAGAAGTAATGTATAAACGTGAAAAAATTGTGTTGTAGTGAATAGTTGAAAATATTAAAGAGAATATATAATTACAATATATTATTGTGTTTGATTAGAAGTCCCATATATTATTATAAGGTGATTAAATATGTGTCAAATTTATGTTTAATAGTTTTATTTTTTAATTTTAATGTTTATCTTACTATTATATAAAAGTCTAATGGTGTCTGTATGTGTGTTACTCAATCACGCAAAAACTACTGAACACATGCATATGAAATTGTGCATGGACATTTTTAGAGTCTCTAGTTAACACATAGGCCTATCTTTATTTTGAAATTCCATGAGGAAACCACCCTAGGGGTTCTAAGCATTATCGATGCAACCCCTATGGCAATATCAATTTGACGATTTATTATTTACAATAGTTTCAATAATCAGCTGTTGGAATAAACAACTTACATAGTTCTGAAGTAAATAACGGACTAAACCTAACCTCAACCACAGTAACTAGAAAAGACGGTAAGTATCACGAGGTTGCGCAGTAGACTGTGTCATCAATGGGTGAAATCACCTAGTCTGATTATACGGTAAAGTACTGGTAACTAAATCTTGAACTAATCGCATGAAAGCATCCAGCTAAATAGAAGCAAATTATTTACCACTTTATCAGCTGAAATTGTAAACTACAGGAATTAGAATAGTATTTTTGTCTTTGTTGTTGCCATTTCGCAATGTGACATCATAAGAGATGCACGTGATTCCTACCGTCTTCTTTCCTAGGGGTACCGTAACCACAAGCACTTTTCCATTATACAGATGCCAGTAGGTACATGATTTGTATTACTGACTTATATAGTGCTTACTGCAATAAGCACTATATAAATCAACGTAAACCTCGTACGAAGGACGGGGAATGTGCTAGTTTTTTTATTAATTTAAGAATATTAATTATAAAGAATATTCCCCCTTGACCCATTTCCACTGCTCATGATTAAAAATACTAATAATGTAAAGTAATTATAAATTTGTACCCATCTGCTGTCGAGTGTTGAGTTACCTGGACTGTCAAGTTAGCGAGGTTTTACTTTATCATGAATGAACGATGAGGTTAAGTAGTAGAAAGGGCTTTGCAGTCCTAATTTTCCTCTTGAAGAAGAAATAAAGACTTTTCATTTTATGCTTACTAAATGGTCTTATTTAGTAAACATAAAAACAAAAATGTTAATCCATAAAATCACCTAAAATAATTTACCTGCAAAAGTGCTGTTTCTCGAGAATCACTTGTTATCCCTTCTCCAGAATTATTATGTTCAACATTCTCTATTAGACACCGACTGGAAAAAAATTAAGAGTTATATATAAGATAGTAAAATTGCACAAATACTTAAAATAAGAAAATTATAATAACACACATCATTCATAGATATTAAACTCCATAATCCTCCCACAAATTAATATGTATTAAGAGATTGGTGGGACACTTAGGCATGGGGTTTTCAGACAAAATAAATATTAATAGGGCTCTAATAAAAACTAAATTAAAGAAACATGTTTTCAAGATAAAACACAGTAAGATAGCGGATCAAAGAAAGAAAGTTACAACACAAATCATCAATTGAATCTCAATATGAGTTAAGTTCTCTGATACTTGAGTAAAAGTTATTCAAAGAAAATTATACTGGCAATAAATACCCATTTATGAATATGAATAAGTAAAGGTTGTTAAATTAATTCACTTAATACTTTTCACTCCTAAAATAATAATTTGGAAGAGATCAAAAATAAAATGTAATCAGAAAATATGTTAAAAAATATAGGTGCAATCAATTTCCAATATTAAAAATCATGAATAAAGATAATGTTACTACGATAATGTTACTAGTATAAAGATAATACTACTGTACGTGTTTAGGTGGGCGGGTGGGTCAATGTCACTGTACGTGTATGGGTGGGAGGGTGGGTCAATACCACTGAACGTGTAAGGGAGGGTGGGTGGGTCAATACCACTGAACGTGTAAGGGAGGGTGGGTGGGTCAATACCACTGTACGTGTAAAGGAGGGTGGGTGGGTTAGGTTAGGTTAGGTTAAAAAAAAAAAATGGAAAATATTTTCACATCCATGGATAGTGATTTTTATTTATTTGTGCTTAAATCATTGTTTTCTGATTTACCAAAAAAATTGTCCCAAATCCAGTAAACAATTCAGGTAGGTCTTGAATTGTAAATTTCAAAACATAATTTACTTATAATACACTTTCTCTCACCCACATTTAACATTATTAAATTAATTACAAAATAAAATGTCAAAGCCACTCAAAACCCACCTCTCCAATTGAATGAAGACCAGTTAGTTCCCCCCTGAAAAGAGCATATATGAATATTCAAACTACATGCTCCATAGTTTGAGTTTTACACCTACGGTCACAACTAATCATTTAAACACTGAGTTATTGGCAAACAGTTATTCATCATAAACAGGGCGTCTCGTAAAATTAAGATAAGTGTGTTTTGTGTAAACTACCAATTAAGTAATTCTTTATATTTAAGTAATACTTTTACTAACTTTAAAGAGGGATTCCCTCCTAGAGCTTTTATTTGATTCTTCAGGCGAGTCACTTCAGCTTTTTCATTCTCAATTAGAGCTTGCAAGCTTTTTGCCAAGTTGGTCAATTCCTCTGTCTCTATCTTAAGCGCTACTTCTTCCCTCTTAGCTAACAGAGGTTTCTCCTCGTCTGAAACAAGTATTAAGACTTTACGAATAAAAATCATGATAAAACTTATTTAAATGCCTATGTCTTATTTAAAACCTTAAATTAAAGGGCAAAAACACCAGAGTAGTAGTAAACAAATACAAAAGGGTCACATTATTAAAAATGTTCTGTACCACTGGAGTAGGTCTCTCTCTCTCTCTCTCTCTCTCTCTCTCTCTCTCTCTCTCTCTCTCTCTCTCTCTCTCTCTCTCTCTCTCTCTCTCTCTCTCTCTCTCTCTCTCTCTCTCTCTCTCTCTCTCTCTCTCTCTCTCTCTCTCTCTCTCCCCTCCCTCCCTCACTTTCAAGTTCTTTCTTGAGGATTTTTCCATACAAAGCTTGGAGATTGTTTGGCAGAATATTCTTCAGTTTGCGTCCGATGTATGAAGGAGTTTTTTCATATAGGGCTGTTCGGTGTCGGGGGTGAATATATCTTGTTGCATGTCTTGTGTTGTAGTCATGGACGTCCTGGTTTGTTTCTAGATTAAAGATTAAGACTCTCAACATGAAAAATTACTTGAAGGATGTAGAGGCTGGTGACTGTCAGGATTCCGAGTGTTTTGAATGCTTGCCTGCAGCTAGAGCTCTTATTGCCTTTTTTTGGGTAGTAAGTACCACTTTGAGGTTGCCAGCTGATAATCCGCCCCATGCCGCAATTCCGTATCTCATGTGGGAGTCAATTAGTGCATAGTATGCAATATTTGCAGCCTCTAGGTTACTTGTCCATTTTAATCGCCTCACCACATAGAGCCCAGTGCTCATCTTTTTGCAGACATTGTTGATATGTTCAGTCAAATTTAGGTTTTTGTCAAGAGTTATTCCAAGAAATGTTGTACTTGTTTGGTTCAAGATGTTTGGGATGTCAGGGATAGGGTCATATTTTGTGCTGAAATTAATTTTGGTAGTTTTAATTGGTTTCATGACCAGGTCATTGGTTTTGCAGTAGTACAGGGCCATAGCTAAGGCTGCAGTTGCAATTGCATAAATGGTGTCTGCTGCATTGTTATTTAAGAGGCGGGTAGTGTCATCAGCATACATGTTACAAGTGATGAATAGATTTCAGATGTAGTCGGGGAAGTCATTTGTTAAAAGGATAAAGAGAATTGGGCCTAGGATGGACCCCTGAGGGACACCTCGAATGATAAGTTGAGGGTTAGATCGGAATGTGTTTTTACTATTGTCTACTGTGTGTTGTATCTCTACTACTTGTTTTCGTCCTTCGAGGTAGCTTACAAACCAGTTGTTTGCTAGTTCTCTGACTCCCAGTTGTTGCAGCTTTTTTGCAATTAGTTTGTGCCCAGGCAGTCAAAAGCTTTACTATAATCCAGGAAGAAGCCTACAATATACTGTTCATTGTCAATTTGTTTTATTATGTTTTCTACAAGGCTGATTATTGCTGTATTGGTCGATCTCCCTTTCAGGAATCCATGTTGGTTGGGAGTGATTAGGTTGTTCTGTTTAAGGAAGTTGAGCAGTCTATGTAGTGCAATTTTCTCGATTAGTTTGGAGAATGTTGAGATTAGTGTTATTGGTCTGTAGTTTTCAAGGTTTGAGGTTGATCCTTTTTTGTATTTTGGGTATACTTTAGAGATTTTAAGTGCTGAAGGGAAGTGTCCTTCAGAGAAGGATTTGTTAATTATAGGTACTAAGGGAATTGCCAGTTCTTCTGCACAGTGTTTGACAATTTTTGAGCTGTACTCATCCACGCCACTTGATGTTTTGGTTTGGACTTAATTGTGTCTACAACTTCTTTGGGAGTTGTGGGGCTTAATGTCAAGGAGTGAGGACAGATCAGTTCATCTATAGGGTTTAGTTGGTGGTTTTGGAGTGTTCCGTTTTGAATTAAGGTCTTTTCAGCTGTCTGTGCGAAGAAAGGGTTAAAAGTTTCAACTATTTCTTGTGGGTTGTCAATAGTACTGTTGTTGATTTCAATTTTGTATCGACTTCCTCCAGGACATGATTTGGGTTTGCGTTCTTAGTTTATGACGTTCCATACCGCCTTTGTTTTATTATCAGCCTCAATGATGTAGTTGGCATTGATGTTTTGACGCAGTAGTGTTAGTTTATTGTCATACAACTTTTTTAGCTATCATTGTTGCTTTGTCTTCATTGTTGCCAGTTATCTCAAATTTGTTGAGTGCTCTAATGTATGTATCTTTCAGTGCTCGTGCTTCAGGATAGTGTGACTCAAGGTAGGTCCCTTATTTTTCCTATTTTGAAATCTTTCATTGGGCATGTAGTGTTCAGAGCTGCGTTAATTATAGTTTGAAAACTGTTGTAGGCCGTTTCTGAGTCAGGTGCGGAATGTACTGTTTGGTAATGATTAAAACCATTATTATCTATGGTTTTAAAGTTACCTTAAATTCCGTTGGGTATCCAATGTTACTGTAGGCTACAACTGTTTCAAAGTATTTAACACTTCATCATCAGGCTTCGGACATCCACACACAGTCATTTTACATATTTCCAGGCGGTATTACCAGGAAACCGCCGCAGCCACACGTTTTCTAAAATAATAAAATATTTAGTACCTGTACAGGACAAGTGTTATGTGTTTTTTATATTTTTTATGTTCACTCGTAACGAATTGTGTAAAATGACTTTGTGTGTGGATGTCCGAAGCCTGATGATGAAGTGTTAAATTCTTTGAAACAGCTGTAGCCTACAGTAACATTGGATACCTGACGGAATTTAAGGTAACTTTAAAATCATAGATTGTTCACAATGTTATCCGGAGGCTTTAAAAAAAAAAACATATTATCTGCAATAACAGCTAGTATTTAGTACTTAAAAGGGTCATGTATAACTCAATGAACTGATTATAAAAACAAGCTGAAAATAACCTTGATCATCAAGAGAATCTGGTACATTGTCTGGTTTTTTCTCAATTACTGCCTCAACTATTTGTTGATTTGGAGAATGAGTCTGCAAGCTGAGATTCAGTTCCTCATCAACTCGCCCTCCATCAGGTTCATCTATACTGCGTTGAGTTGACTCCACTGCTTTCTCAAGCACTCGCAGTTTTCTCTGGAAAAAGATACAAATATTTAAATGCACTATTTCGATAAGATGATTGTTATGACTAAGATAATATGAATTATTACTAATTCATAAGAACAATGTTTAAAAATTATTCTTAATTGAGAAACATTCTGATTTTATTTAGGATTGCCTATTTTAAATATACATATTGTTCATGTAGTTGGGTTAGAGGTTGGGTCATAGTGGAATTAATATAATATAGATCAGTAAATAATATGATATAAAACACAGGGCATCAGTAAACTTATCTGAGAATAATTCAGCATAAAACATAAAAGAGACATGATACAATGATATAACAATTTTTACTAACTTCTGGCCATGTAAAATTGAGTACTTTATGTATACTATTTAAATGTTTTCTTGTGTTTGGAGTGGATTAGTGATTTCACTGATTTATACCAGTTAAGACTACATAGTTGTCATCCCTGTGTCAGCTCAGAGTTGGTAAATTTAAAAATCAATCTACATATAAAAAGAAGTAAACATACTCACTGGGAAGCTTTTTACCTATTCTTACAAATTATTTTAGAGCTCTAGGTTCAAGATTTTAGTCTTTTTTATGCGTTCTTTGTGTTGTTGTGTTGTGTAAGTGTTTATCTCGTTTGTCATTGTACTAGGTATGCTATTTCTTTTCTTTTTACTATAATAACACATTCTTAGAAATTATTGTAAAAAGAAATTAAAATTACAAGTGTGACTAGAGGTAATATAACTAGCAAGACCTTGAGCTGCGTGATGATGCGCTGCACCTCCCACAACTGTTCCTCTCTGTCCTTGGTGCAGATACCAGCTAATATCTCGCTATGTAGCTGACCAAGCAGAGATTCTTGTTTGCGTAGCTCCTCTGTGATAGCATCCCTTGTTTCCGGTAGTGAGGGGCTGCCACAGCTCAGCGGGGGTATATACCTATATTAAACACAGTATTGCACATCAAATAGTTCAAACGTATACCTAGTTCTTATTTGATGAATGTAGTAGGGGTGTGCGAGTAGCTCGAAATTCAAGTTTTTGTTTTAAGTTTTTAAAAAACTTGACTCGAGATTTAAAAAATCTCAAAAAAATCAAGTCGAGTTTTGCTATATCTTTGAGCGTAAAATGCTATAATCAAGACAAAAGTTGTATATTAGATTATAAGGATATGTATTTTATGTATGCAACTGTACTTAAAATATGATCATAATATCATATTCGTAACCAGAGATGTTCTCGCAATGTATTCAGATTCAGATTCACACACACTAGTCTCGATCATACGGCCATGGCGATTATGGCGAAAAGTATTCTCATTATTTATAAAATAGACATGTTCAAATAAGCTGTTCCAAATAGCTGTCACTAGTTATTCATAGAAAACTTGATAACTGATCACAAAGAATCAGTTATTGAACCGTTTCAAAACTTTGTTACATAACTTTTACCTACATTTGAAATTAACAGTTGCTTTTATTTCAGGTCCATGCTTTAAAAGTTCATGACTAAAACTATTCTAAGACTGACAATTTCGGACAGATTTAATTAAATCGCCTTCAATCTGTAACAGAAACTATGCATGGAATGTAAACTATTGAAATTGAAGAGCTATAATAATTTTAGATAGAATGCCCAGAACAGTTTCGTTTTGGCACCGTGACTAATAAAATAACGATGTAATGTAGCTACTACCAGTACATTGCCGACTCGACGAATCCCAATATAAAATTTATTACTAGCCGTGGACTCGATTTGTTATCCATTTTGTTTTGAGTTTTTGTTGACGTTACACTAGAGATGGGAATTACAGTTACTTTTCGATAACCTGTTACGTATTTCCATTATGTTCTGGTAATGTGTTATAATATTATCTGTTACTCTCGACGCGTTGACGTTCCAGACAGTTATTCTGTTATGGCCTGACGTTACTTAACGGCTCGAAGCCTCGTTACGGCTGGTCTAGATAACATTCCAAGTTACCAAAGGTTATGGAAGATGAAGTTATGCCTTAAGTTACATTACGATAATGAGTTACGGGCATTGCGGTTTGGATGACGTTACAGAGTTACCGCTCAAAGTTCATTCTGTTATCGATAATTCAACTGTAACATGCAAGATTTGTTTAATTCGTAGTTCAGTTAATGTTCCATTTAGTTTATTTCCAACGGACATAATTTTAAGTTTACTTCTTAGCGTGCTATATTTACTCTCCATTACCTCTATGCGTTACAGTTATATAAAATTCGTTATAACCTTATAATGCATCATGACTGGCAGTTACAAAAATAACAGGGTATTTTGTCTAACTTGTTAAATCTATAACAGGATACATTTCTGTAACTATGTTATTTATCATGTTTCTTTAAATAATGACCTCTCTTGACAACTCAACTTGACACATCGAAGTACAAATAGTACCATGAAAACGAAAACAGATTAACCTTGACCAGTCGACAGTTGTTATCGCTAGTTAGTATTGTATTGACAATTAATTATTTTATTTCTGTTAGTGGAAACAAAGCATTGTAGTCAATGGTGAAAGTGAGGTTATCTGAAAAGAACATATTATTATGCAACTACTTTAATGGATTATTAGGTTTAATTTTCAATTGAACAAAATCATTATACATTAATAATTTTGTGAACTTTTGAAACTTGTAAACATTGGTATGCAAAGTACCGTGGGAAATATAATAAATATAAAATAAAATGGATTTTAGTTACAAGAACCATCTCTTTCCACACATCTATTGCTGTATTCATTATATATTAAGAAAATTAATTTAAATTTGTCAGTTTGATTAAAGTAATAGATCAATGTTCGCATTAGAGTTAGCGGTAAGGCTAATAAATTCTGAGAAAATAAGCTACATATGTACACACACTGCTACCAAGGAGTCTGTTAGTCCAGTCTCTGAAAGGTTTCCCTCCGACAGTTATCAATATGCATCAATTATTCTGAAAATTTCCAAGAAGTTGTAAAACAACCCAAACAACAAAAGTTATATAGTGCTGTTATGCGCTTCCACCCCTGTGGTCAATTTCGGGGTTGGTTAGCTAAAAATTCGAAATAATACCAGATTTACTAATTTTTTGCTAAAAATGTAATGATTTTTTTTATTTAAACCAGTAATTTCTTAGTTATTTGGGATTAAAAATTAAAAAAAAATTTTTTTCATGAATAACTTGAAAATCTACGCAAAAACTGTTCTTATAAAAATATTGAAAATACAACAAAATTTATAACAAAACAAAGAAAACTGTTCATAATGCATTTTAATTTATCAGGAGAGAGTTACATTTCCTCGATGATAATTTTTTTTATTAGCTATGAATTCTCAGCCAGTTAAGCCCCATTTCTAAAGTGTAATATGTTTGAGCCTCAAGGCTGATTTCAACTAGAGGTCAACAAGTCAATGGCCAGTGGGCGAAAAAAATAACAAAAATAATAATGTTTTGAAGGCATATTTTTACTTAAATAAAATATAACATTATTGAAGAATTTTGCTTAGAGCTGCAAAACCTAATTTTATAAAGAATTACAGAGCCTGGTCTGTAATTCTTTAAAGATGTCCTCAAAAAAAGAAAACATACAAGAAAGATAATATAACTAATACAATACTTGGTTAATTTGCAGTCAGGAAAGAGAGAGTCGCAGTGAAAGAGCAAGGCGATGATCAGCTTCTGACTTGCCTGCAATACTGGGGACATGGTGGCTGCTAAGGTTTGGGCGTTCATCTTGTTGGTTTTTTCCTGTTGTCAAACAAAATTATAAAAAAGATACAATCCAATATGCAGCAGGGGGTAAATTTAAAATTGAAGGCATTTGACAAAGTGTGCTGGATTGCTTCAAAATTTTTATTTAAGATCCAGCTCTGAACAGTTTTCCTTCTTTGTGCTTTCTGTAATTATGTAAGTACCTTTTGTTTCTGCAGAATTATTTCGAAGCATTTATTAAAAATTAACAGTTTGTTACTTTACTACTTTTGATTTTTCATATTCAAACATAAGTTTAATATAAATTTAATCTCATTACTATTTAAATTTTCAAAATGAAGAACTTGCTTCAGAATAAATATATATATATATATATATACGAGGTACGTCCAGAAAGTAAGTTCCGTTTCCATTTATATCCGCTGCAGCGCTGCGATCGCAGTTCCGCACATGCGCGGCAGACGCTCTGTATCAAGGAGAAGAATCGTGCGCCATTTTGAGATTGCTGTCAGTCTCATACGCTTTGTTGTGCTTGTTTAAAATGTCGGTGTTGATCGAAAATCCCGCCGCTTGTGAAATCAGATCTGTGATTCGTTTTCTGAATGCTAAGAAAGTGAAACCGATTGACATTTATCGGCAAATTTGCGAGGTTTACGGACAAAATGCGATGAGTGATTCAATGGTGAGAAGATGGGTCCGACAGTTTAATGAAGGACGTAATGAAGTGCATGATGAAGTACGAAGTGGGCGTCCATCTTTGATTACAGAAGAACTGGTTCACACGATTGATGAGAAGATCAAGGAAAACCGTAAGTTTACAATGAGTGCTCTCGCTATGGAATTTCCCCAAATCTCACGATCATTAATTCATGAAATTGTTACCGAAAAACTGAAATTTCGAAAACTTTGCTCACGTTGGGTACCGAAAATTCTTACTGAGCAACACAAAACACAACGGATGGGTAGTGCACTTCAGTTTTTGAACCGTTATGATGAAGGCGGTGAAGATTTTCTGTCACAGATAGTCACAGGAGATGAAACTTGGGTTTCTTATGACACCCCAGAAACTAAGCGGCAATCAATGGAATGGAGGCACACTTCATCTCCAGCAAAGGTTAAGCCGAAACAAATCTTGACACCTCGAAAAATCATGTGCACAGTGTTTTGGGACAGGAAAGGCATCTTACTGATTGATTTCTTACCGCGAGGTCAAACAATCAATGCAGAAGTTTACTGCGAGACACTGAGGAAATTGCGCCGCGCAATACAGAATAAGCGCCGAGGATTTCTGTCCAAAGGTGTTGTTTTTCTTCACGACAATGCATGACCACACACTGCAAATGTGACGAAAAACCTCATACAGGGATTTGGCTGGGACGTGTTTGACCATCCTCCGTACAGCCCTGACCTCGCTCCTAGCGACTTTCATTTGTTCTTACATCTGAAGTCTTTCCTTGGCGGTCAACACTTCAACGATGACGAAGAGCTGAAAGAAAATGTTTCCAAATGGTTGAAGACACAGGCGGCAACCTTCTATGAAAAAGGCATAGAAAAACTTGTGCCACGCTATGACAAATGCCTGCAAAATTTCGGCAGTTATGTAGAAAAGTAGTTTAAGAGTTGTAGATTTTAGTGCAATAAATATTTTTTCTGTATCTGTAGACAAATTATTTTTATTACCAAACGGAACTTACTTTCTGGACGTACCTCGTATATACATAAACATACATATATATATATATAGGCTAATATAAAAAAACATATGCACAGTTGAAAATGTTTTAAGGTTATGGATACATTTTGGTTTGTAGTTAAGTTATTCTGACTCAACATTTGTTAATTAATGGAATGCAATCAAGAAGACAAAGTTTAATGGACATAGTATTCATATTATTGATTCAAATGTTACAATGCCTGACAATTTACAAAACCGTGGTTTTTGTCAGTTAGTGTTACAGGTACTTACATTGCTGGTGACAGCGTCAAAATGTTTGACCAACCATGCCAGGAGTTGGCGGTTGCATAAAGGAAGCCTCTCAACCAGGGCTCTCAAATCCGCTCCCCTCACCGCCACGTCCTTCCCTGCAGCTGCCTCCTCAAACTTTCCCACTAGTTCAGTTGTCAGTATTGGTTCGGGCAACTCCCTTCAACCAAAATGAAACATTTAAGATCATTTCTTCAAATTGAATCATTCACAAGCAGCACAAAACATTACAAATCATTCCTGGTTATATACGAGGTGTGGCTAGAAATAAACCGAACTGAGGCTGAAAATAAAATTTACTTACAAATATTTACAATTTATTGTTATCTCCTTCAATGTATTCCCCTCCTCCTTCTCTACACCTCTCCATATGAGTTTTTCACTGGGTGTAGCACTGCTGGAGATGTTCAGTAAGCCCGTTCATGACTTCTGACACTTTAACTGCTTCAACAGTCTCAAATCTCGTTCCTTTAATGCTGACTTGACTTTAGGAAACAAAAAAAAGTCACAGGCCGTCAGGTGAGTATGGTGGATGGTCTAACATGGGAATGTTGTGGTTTGCAAAAACCGTCTTCACTGACAAAGCGTTGAGAGCCGGGGCATTGTCCTGGTTAAGGATAGTACTCGCTCACATAGGGTAGTTAGGACACTATTGTAGTAATTTTGGTTGACTGTTTGCCCCTCTGATATGATTTTTTCAATGTTAGCATCAGTTTTTGATGACGATGGTATGCGTGTTAGTGATAAACAATCATCACCATACACTTCTTGTAACATTAAAAATGTTTCACTTGCAGATTTTCCAAGTTTACACGCTGTTCTTTCTGGACACTCAAAATTTTTCTGTCGCAGAGGCAAAAGGTTATTTGCTTACAACTGACGAGGCGGAATAAGTGAGGGAGAGACGAAACTCAAGCAGCGGGTGGAGGGGGAGTCACGTGACCAGTTGTACTATATTCAGCCTTATTGCATTCGTTCTGTGGCTACGGCAATAATAATCTGGTTTCTTTCTAGCTAAACCTCGTATAACTGCTCAAGGCTTCTATCAAGGTGCTATTTGAGTTCCGTTCTGTCAAGGATCTATTGTATTTCATTATTCTACTCAACCATTGTAATTTTTGCACATTTTGAAAGTAATAATAAATACTGTTATGATTTTTAAAACAGTTTTTAATAGATTATTGTTGAAATTAAAGAAATATTCTTAAATTTATATTTGTTTAATATAGTTGAATTAAACTGATTGCCCTATTTTTATGTTTACTTGGATGTATTTCTTTTTGCATGTCTGTAAATAAACTTATAAAAATAATTAAAAACGGAAACTCTGATTTTAAGGAAGTTTTAAACAAAAATATTAAGAGTAATAAGAAAAATGATTAGCTTTTAATATGCTGCTATATGCATAGTGATAATAATGTCTGCTATTATTATTAACCTTACACCTTATTGATTAGCTGTATGCTTACAAAGGTGAATTTTATTTTCAAGGGCCAAAAATAATGATAATTACTTTTTTACTTCAAACTTCATAACTCCTTATCAAGTTATTAACTTAAGAGTTAAATTAAGAAAAAAGTGCAACGCTATACTTATTTGCAACATTTGGGTATCATAAAAAAAAAAAAAAAAAGAATGTAGATGAATTGCAATCATTTTTAGGGAGAACTTTAAGATTAATCACAAAAAAATTGGGTTTACTGCTGAGGCCTTGTATGGAAATTTAATGGAGGATGACGCTATAAGGAGGGGGAAAGTATGCTGAGCAAGTATTGGATTCAATTAAATGATTATTGAGCAAAAGCACACAAGTGTTTCATGTTTGGACCATATGTTAGTCAGAACAACAAAATCACATGGGTTAATACTGTTGCTGACGTCACTGCCTGTAATGTGGATTCTGACAACATTGAGGAGGTAGGAAAGGTTTCCTAAAAACACATTTCTATATTCACTGTGTATAATTAAATTATTTTCTTGAGAGAATTAAATTAAATCACACTGGCTTAAGATATTTAATTTAAAAAAATATTTTCACAATTTTATAATTTTTCTATACTAACCCTTTGAATCCTAATTTAGCCATCTAATAGAGTACCCTGCCGTCCGTAGGTTTTTTCCAACATCTTGACATAATCCTAAACTATGTTTCTATGTTACTAAGCAATTTAACATGATTTAACATTTTCCATGATGTTTCTTCAAACAACAAATACTGAACAAGAAATATTCAATAGTTTCAATATACTTACATCAATATAGCCTAGTTGTAGAAATTTCACAAATTAGTTCACTAAAATTATAAGTATAATTACTATTGTCTCTGGTATTTTGTACTAAAAATGAGTATTCTTCATTGTTACTTTCCACACTACACTCAGATAAATCAATGCAACAATTTGCACTGAAAAATTTGTTAGTTTCTTTTTCGCGTAATACTATAAGCGATTCCTCCGCCATTTTTTGTTTACAAAAGATAGATGAGTAAATAAACAACTTCAGAAATACGTCTCTCCCAAATCTGGCACTAAATCAAATGCAACAAAACACATGATAACACAATGCTGAACTGTATCGAAGATTGTCGAAGTTGTTTCATGACATCCCGTTAATAAATATTAGTGAAAATGGTGTAAACTCAACACGATGCATCATTGCTGCAACACTGCACCAGCAGGCAGCAAGCGTACATTACGCATGGCCACAACACTGCAGCGGCAGGATTCAAAAGGTTAAAAAATAATATTAAAATTATATGCCATAGAAAGAAGAAAATTAAAAAATTCAATATGTATAGTGGAAATAAATTCAGAGTTGAGGGAAGTAGCCGATATGTTGAATACCGATCTGGCACTGAGAACAGCACGGGCTGTGACAGGCCACACGAGCGGCAAGGGGAGTTCATGATAACAATTATTCCGAACTGTCTTTAAATCAGTTGTGGCCCGTCAGCCGGGCCATCCGATGGCGAAAGGTTAAATATATCAGAATAGAAACATTTTGTTAGAACTTCATTTAAATAATTCTTGTTTTCTTCTTGCACAGTAACTGTACTCACAACTTACTTAATGTTGAAAAATTAATCATAACAAATATATTTAAAGTATTTTACTTCATAGAAAATAAACCAGACTGTTAAATTTATTAAATGTATGTAGGTTTTTCATATTTAGTGTTTTTACTTAATTTCCCATTATAAGAAGTAACTGTAATGCATTTAAGGCTGAAAATCTTACGCTTTTATTTATCTTTTTTCTGAGAACTTTTACTATCTCTTCTTGCAATTTTGTCAAATTATTGCATTCCTCACAATTTGATAGATTTGGATTTAAGAAAGAATTTACTCTTTTAAAATAGTTTTAGCTTTCAGTAAGTAAATAAAATATAGATTAAGCATTTAATATTTTAAGTTTTATCTTTAAATTTTAATACTGGAAAAGGCTAGAAAATGTGTTATTGTAAAACTGAACTAACATACAGTTTAGTAATTTTAAAAAACCTCAGTTTAAAAAAAAATGAATATATGGTAGCTGACAACAAACCATACGATATATATATATATATATATATATATATATACACACTACCATGCAAAGAAGCAGAACTAACATATGAGGAGTCACATTAAAAAAGGAAAGCTATGCAAAACATTTCATGGCAAAACTCAAAGTCAAAGTCAAACTTGTTTGTTGACTACCTCAGAAATGTTTTCAGCAAACTGGTGGCCACAGGCAAATCATAGTCTGCAAGGCACACAGATTCTCGTTGGTTGTAGAGTCGTCGCAAGCTCTGTACTTTGGATTTGCCACTAACCTTATACAAACCTTCCGTGTTTAATCCTGAAACCAAATATGTTTGAAACTATTAAAAGAATCATTAATATACTGCCTGCACACAATAATTGTACATTTTCATATGTACATATTATCTTTTAACATAAAAATCAGTAAACTTTTTGTAAAAAAAAAAAAAAAAACAGCAATAAAAAATTGTAGGAAGTCAGCATGGCTTAAGTGTTTTAATATTCTATGAACTGTATAGTGAGAGAGATGTCCTACACCTAGCCATCTGCCTTGTATTAACATCAGGCACTTGATAAACACATTTTAGAACATTCTCTTCTAACTCAAGAGTCTAAATCGTTGCATACCTTTACTGTGAAAGTTTGTTTTTTGTTATTACCACTTACCAACAATGAATAAAAATCATAAGATTATTCTTCACTTTAAATGTTATATTGAGACTAATGTCATAAAGTAATAAAGCATGCCTGTTACAAAATTTATATGGACACGATTTTGAAATGGAATAGAGTCAAACATTTGTTGTGACATTGATCTTTATAAGAATCAATGTCACATACGATTATTGGAATAACATACGAAATTCCAACTGTATTGGTACAAGCGTTCTACAGTTATAAATTATTTAGTAAAAAAAGACCAATATCTGTGAAAAGAAGTATTTTAGGACATTCTTTGTTTATTTTGAACCATAGAATCAGTTCCTGAAATATGTGCATGCATTTCAGATACACCCCGTATACTTATATTTTGTCATACTTATTTTATTTTTACAATATATGAATGAATTTTAAATGTTAATTTGGCCGAATTTCATGTTTTCTTTTAGCTTAACATTAAGTTTCTTATAAAACACTAAAGAAGTACAATTTTAGCTTTCTGTAAGTAATGTTACCAAGATATTTTTAATTCCTCAGTTAAAGTGTGATATTTATCATTTTCCTTAAAAAATTAAGTATGTCAAGGAACCAATTTTTTTACTTTTACACACTCTTAAGTATAGTAAAAAATTCATACTTTATGATAGTATTTTTTAAAGATAAAAAAAAGTCGCCTTATAAATACAATTTAATTTTAAAATTTCATATCAAATTTGACACATTTTGACTTGTTAGGAATTGTTTACAAAAACACTTCACTCCCATTTTAAAGTCAGAAGTGAATCCCCTCAGCCTTTTGGAATAATAATGATTCCTCTAAACAAAATTAATTTTGCATTTTTTGATGATTTTTCCAATAAAAGCATGCAATTAAAAGTCATACTCAACTTTTGAATATAGACATTATTCTTTTTTTTTTATTTCTTTAAGAAATACAAGGGTACTTAAGTTGTACTATTACCACAAACCAAGATTAAAAATATTTTTAAAACCTCAAAAGTTTGTATTGATAAGAAACGGCCAACAGTTATTAAATTGTATTCTTACCAATTTCTTGTATGTGATCGATGCATTCTCGTACAACAAGAGGAATTTCCACGCCATCATGGCATCGGCTTCGCTCTACAGCAACTGACAATGGTACACCGAATATTGGTTGTTCTTCTGAAAGTGAAAATAGACCACAACTCTTAATTTTTAATGGAATTTCTTACAGAATTGACTATAATTATTTGATTTGAAAATATAATATAGAGTAACAATTAAAAATGTAATTCAGTAAAGTAAATGAAACATCAAGGCTGCTTGCACAATAATTCAGCAAAATTGTGTAAATATTCAATATGTGCTTTCAATGTTATTTTTAAACTGCATAGTTAATTTATTGAAATACTATTTCTTTAAAGTACCAACAATTTATTATAATTGGAAATAGCTATTACTCTTTGTAATTGTGCGATGCATTTTATTACACTCTGCAAACAAAGATAAAGCAGTTAAAAGCAAATATTAACTTAATTCAAAGTAATATACAGAGACAGATAAAATAATTACTGATTTTCAAAAATTAAGTGTTAGAAAATAATATTTTTAATTTAAACATTACTTTACTAAAACAATGTTATTATAATTTCTATTTAAAATAAATAACAAAGAGTTAATTAATTTTTATCAGTTAATAAATTTTTTATTTTATTAGGAAGAGTAGAGAATATTGAATTGAATTGATTACTAATCAGAATAATTTTTTTCATAAGTAAAATAATTTTGTTTCTGAGATATGTGTAAATACTACACACATAAAATTGATCAAAAATCCATGTATTAAACAGTTAGTCAGAATGATATAATACAATTTTTTAAATACAAACATACAAACTTTAAATTGTTTACTTCACATTAACAGTATATTGAGGAGACTAAAATAGTAGTTCTAACAATCAGGGCCATGTAGTAAGAAGGTCTTAAACACTAGCAAACAAATATATTCGCCTGATTGTTGTTAACTCTAAATGGGCCCAGCGACAGTCGATTTGTGTGATACTCATTTGGCCAAGGAGCTAGTTACTAGTTGATTGTGCAAGCCTCCGTTCACCACCTGATAACCAGTAAGATATAAAAATATTAAAGAATTTAGTTCCACACATTTTGGCGTAGATAGTTTAAAGATCAAACAACTATCAAATGAGAAATTGAAATTTTTGTCTAATAATAATGGAATTCTTTGGTTAAACAATTTTTTTATTTGACACAAATTTTAATTTCTCAGTTATAGAGTTGTTCAATCTTTAGAATATTTATACCATCATGTGTGGGACTAAATTCTTTAATATTTTCTGTCTTACAAGTTTTTACTAAAATTTTGTGTTTTTGAGATATTCAACTTTAAAAATTAAAAACAACTGCCATTTTAAAAATTACTGGTGTACAGAAATGAAATGTTTAAGGAATAAGAGTAAATCATTAAGACCAAGATTCATCATAAGTAACTTCTGAGATATTACATTTTTTGTACAAATTACATACAGACAGATGGAAAATGGAGCGAGATAGACCTTATGTTTACATGATATTTTTGTTTGTTTTGACCTTTGGAATAGCCTCCTGAAGTTTTACTGCCTACTTACAGGACATCCTGAATATATTAAAGCGTAAAATTTTATAATAAAATATGTTGATAACAAAAGAGAATTTTCAATGGGCCTACTTTCATTGTTAATTAAAGATTAATCAGTTTTTTTAATAAAATACGTTTCCCAGGCATTTAAATATTTTTAAGATGAAACAGGCTCTTTTATTTTTTAATTTTCTTTGCTGATATTATGGTTTGTTTCTAAACAATGCTTTGCAACTGCTGACTTTCCTTCTCTGTTAAATTTAATATATAAAACATGTTCTTTGAATATTATTTTTAAATTTCTTCTTGTCATTCCTATGTATTTTTCTTTCCAATTAATGTCATAAATTCCAGTTAGATTTTTATTTTTAAATTTGTCTTAAGTGTTATTCAGTTTAACAAATTCTCGTTCATTATAAACATATTTTATAAAAAATTATATACCATATATTTATACTAATATTTATTAATAATTTACATATGATATTTCCAACATGATTGTCCTGTTTTGATTACATTCAAATAAATTTGTGTTATATGATGGATGCATTGCTGACGAAAGGCCTGGTAGAAAGTTTATTTAACAGGAAAATGTAACAAAATGGATAATATATTAGAATTTACCAATATCAATTCCATCCCAACTTAAATGCACATATAATTAGACCAAAAAAATAAATTTATTTGATACAACAAAACTGATGAGTTGAAGGAAAATAACAATCTCTCACATATAGTTGAAGGCAATGCTCAGGCTGATAGTGTGAGGCCTTGTGATAATACAGTAGGTACCAAGCTGACAGGTGTGCTCTTCTCTCTTGCACAACCAACCTTTGTCCTACTACTTTGTTTGTACAGTCATAAACACTGGGCCACATCTACACAATTCTTACAGTTATGCACAAGTGAGTAAAACACTATTCATCTAGTTATTAGTATTAATTGTATTGCTCTTCTTATTTAAATTTGTTGTTTTATTAATTAATTACTGATTTTGATTGCTAGATTTCTTGAAATAATTCTAATGTTACAAAACTACATGTTTGTATTTCTATCATTATTTACTTTTTTGTTTTAAATATTGATGTTTAAAGTATTGAAGTCAATTTTGATTTTCAGTTTTCTGATCTTTCTAAACTCGAAATAATATAATACTAAATTGTTCATGTATTATTTTTTGATATAAAATGTCTATTTAACCCTATGTCTACAGCTCAAAGTATGTGTTAAGTTGCATGTATTTATATTGTTTATATATATTTACAATAAACTCATGTTCAAATACAACATTTCATGTGCTTTTAACTGGATATCTTAGAGCCAGGTATAATGATTAAAAAAAGAATAGCAATTTTTATGTCTAAGTAAGAACATGATGTAGCTAATATTTATTTATTAATGGTACAAACAGATGAGAATTAAATCAGTCATATTTATTTTGGTGGATTTAACATAGATAAAATTTTAGTAGTAAAACTGATGTTACAAAAAACAGGCATAATATGACTTGGGAACAGATTTGTACATGATTTATTTTCACTGACAGAAAATTTTAGTTATTGAATATAAATTAATATTTATTTAAGAAAATATATGCTCAGGTTACTATTTTTTTAAATTATAAATAGTTAAGGTGCTTCATAATTTGTTTTATAAATTTATCTACTTAGTTTAACCAATTTTTAAGTAAAACATGATTGGAAAGTAGTTACCAGCCTCAATAACTGTAAAAGTACTTCAACAGTAATTGGTGATTAGAGTACTGTGACTTACTACGTTTACTAGAGGTCCTAAAACTTGTAGTGCGTTGGAAGTAGCGCATGATGTGTGTCCTTGTGTTACAGAGTGTGCAGTGTAACAGCGTAACAACTATGGTCGCTATCACCAAGGCCTCAGCCAACTCACCCAATGTAAGTGCTCACCTGCTATCTCCACACACTCCTCTCCATGTTTCACTTTCTTCCTCTCTTTTAGTTTTGTTTTGCCTTTACTCTCTTTCTTTTTTTCCTTTTCCTTATCACTATCTTTCTTTTTTTCTTTCTCTGGTTCTTTCTCTTTCCCATCCTTTTCTCTTGATTTTTCTCGTTTTTCTTTTTTTATTGTGGAAAACTTAAAAGGTTTCGATTTTTTCACTTTTGAAGGGCTTCTGAAAATTACATACCATTTACTTGGATAGCTAAATTTAATAATTTTGGTTGAAACTTAATATGTTGGTAGTTGTATTATATTTTTATAGAAATTAAAAGAATTTATTAATCTGAACAGTTAGGCATTCAATTTTCAGCCAACACTATGTGATTCATAATTTAAATATTTTGATGTTAAATTTAAAACAAATAAAAAACCGTAATAGTTTTAAACTGCCAAAAAAACTGAAATTTGAATTAGTACTATTATTATAATCAATCACTAACTTATAATTATTACTAGACTAAATTTACTAAGCTAAAAGTTCCAGTTTTAGCAAATAATTAATTTTTCCCCAAGGGACAAAATACACACATTTGAATAAAATAAATAAATACTTTAAAAACGCCACATATGAACAAAATGTTTACTTTAAAATGTATTGCCCTTTTTGTAACTGACAAATTTAATCACTTAACAGCCAGTGATTTGCATTTAGGAAATAATGTTCTTTTTATCTTATTAGGTTGTGCAAAATACATTATAATTTTCCCAACAGTCTTTATTCTTTCTAGCTTATAGCTAAATAAAAGAATATCATACATTCTTGTCACATTATCTTTCATATAATATTACCAATTTAAATTTTAATTATTATAAAAAAATTGGAGCAGTTGATAATAATGAATCTATATTACATTAATGTATATATGTAAGAATATAAGAATATATATATATACAAATCAAATTTTGGTATATTTCTGTACACAAAACTCAAAAAGTAGTGATTGGATTCCCTTGAAATGTTTACACAACATTGCATTTATAAACAAGAGTGTTTTTATAGATTCAGTTCTTAAAATTGTGAACAAGAATTGGGCATTTCAAGTATTTTCCAACCTAACTAATTTCACAAATCAAAATAAATGTCAGTCATGAAAAAGTGCTACCGGTACTGTGGCCAGCTGATTTACGTTCACATATTTAAATGACCAGATTATTACTATGACCAGATGATTGTTTATTTATAAAACAAATGCAAGTTACTTTATTTCAAACTAGGGGACACCCCTGCATGCTTTGCGTGCTAACCCTGTAATAATAATAAAATTAAGGTTAAGTGAAAGAAAGGGCCTTGTGGCCCTAACTTCGCCTTTTTTTTTGTAAATTAATTGTATAATTAATTTTCAAAATAAAGAAATTTCTATTTCTATTTCTAACCCTGTCAATCGCTGCGCTCATGACACCTCGGCATGTAACTTTTGACTTCAAATATTAGTAATTAAACTGTATTAAATAAAATCATATTATTTTAATTCATTTACAGTAGTTCATTCATTGCACTTGATTTGCACTCTATTTATATAATAATAATAATTATAAACAGCCAATGTTATTACTAAGCCTATTTCAAATGTTTTCATTTTATTTAACAGCTGATGATAACATACCCACAGACAGACATATAGTCTCTCTTTTATAATTAACTTGATATTTTACTTTGCTGCTCTCTATGTTAAAAACAAATTATTTGGACCATTTAATATTTGTTTATCCCGCCAGCTGGTCAATTAAAATTAATCTCTATAAGAGTAACATTGCAACTTTGATACCGTACAGGGCAAAAACCTTGGGAATTTTAAAAATCTAGCACCGTTACGACTTAGAAATCAAAATTATCTTTTGAATAAAACATATTTCATCAAAATCTGTCAGAATCGGTTCAGAAAGTGAGTAAACTAAATGACCCATTTGTTTTAATATATAGGATAAAATCAAGTAACAGTCTACTGACTGAACAATTAGTCTGTGCTCACGGCCAGTGACAGCTGGACATAGGTGAGGAGTGAAGAGGGGGCTCTTTTATGAAAACATTAGCTTACTCAAACAGTTGTCTTGACCAAGTGTTAAATATCTATTATTACTATCAGCTGATGTTAACCCTTAAAACGCGGCATCCGTATATATATACGCATGTTTAAAATTGCCCGTAACGCGTTATACGTAATATTTCGCGAGCTGATAACAATAATCCTAGAACAGGCCTAATACAACGTAGCGAGTTCTAAGATTCAAGGTCAAGACTATTTTCAGGTTATTATTCATTTTCAAGACCTTTGGACTGGTTACTAGGCAACGAATGTAAATAATATGAAGTTTTCATTCATTATTGCCTCTGTCGAGGTAACCGCTAGCGCTCGCAGCGAATATATACGCATCTGCTAGTCACATGACGCGGGGCCGGCTGGCGCTCAAGTCAGTCTGCAGTTATTTGTTGTCTGTCTTGTGCATTGTACTAACCTCCGGTGTGTAAACAAAGTTTATTATTTTGAATTTACTCTATATTTTTCATTGTGAAGTCTAGTTTTATTTTTTTTTTTTGTAAATAGTGTTTATTTTGTGTACATAATCTGTTGTCTTATTGAGTTATATTGTATATATTTTTATAATGGCTATAAAGTTTATAGTTTTGAAGTTTTTCACACAGCTGATACTTTCTAAGGAAGAAATTGTCATTATAAAATCATATTTCAATTGAAAAATTTATTTTTGCAAGTATAAAATCTTTTTAATTGCATGCAATAATATTTCGTTTTTACAGTTTTGATAAAACTTTGTAATGAATAAAAAATGAATATAAAAAATACAATATCGTTATTATTTTTTTTTTTTTACATTGTACTATCCTGGTTTAGATTAAAAAAAAATATAACTTAACAAAAACTAAAATTATATATATTCAAGAAAATTAAGCGTTAATTGAAAAATTACAGAAAATTGCTCAGCGTTTTAAGGGTTAATATTTGTTTTTAATACGGTTAGTAGAAACACTGCCACCCGCACAGACTAATTGTTCAGTCAGTACCTTTATTTTTCTAACAACCTAAGTCAATCTGCAATAGTTAATATCAGACGACGCCACAGCAATGCGTAGCCTTGTTTATCTACAATTAAATAAAAAAATATTAATAACAGATATACCATTTAAAGAACATTAACAGAAACATAATAAATAAAATAAGCAACAATTATTAACTATAACATAAAATAAATAAACAAATATTTAAAACATATATAACATTCGAACAATATTAATAACAGATGCAATAATACTATAAAATATGTATATGAAAATTCAAAAACAAAATCTAGTATGCATGTAACAAAGGAAGTATGACAGAATCTGATTTTTACATAAATTGGCCAAGGAATTATGTAGAGAACAAATTATCTCAAGAATCAATGTGCACACAGCACACCATTGTGGATCAAGGGACGTCTAAAAGATCTTCTTTAGTGTCTCAAACCAACTTCACCCACCACCAGTAGAGAGGTACATTCGAGAAGGTGCTATTTGTGCAATTGGAGAAGGGATCATGGTTCTAAGACGAGATGTACAACTTGCAAATTCTTTATTATTAGTAACATTCAGCTTCAGTGCACTGAATAAATTGTACCCGAGAAGATATTGAGATGAGTGACACAGAATAAGACTTCTAAGAACTATTTAAATAGAAATTTCTTTAGTAATTTAGCTAAAACATTAAATGCCGTTTTATCTTTTTATTTACTCAAATTCTTGTTAATGTGTATAAAAAAAGATAAAAATATAACAGTCAAAAACGCAATTATTGTACCTATATTTGGGTTTGTAATACTTTAGAACATTACAAAATACTGTACATTTATATGTGGTTGGGTGGATCAATACCACTGTACGTGTCGGTGCACTCATCATACACACTGTTGCTTGAGACAACTCTCTTATGGCATTGACCTGGCCATGCTCTACTTACACAGTTTTCTAGGATGATATTTTATACTTCCCCACTAAAATATATACATATAAATTTTACGTGTTTAATCTTTTATTTCAAAGCCTGGAGAAAACTACTATGTGTCACCTTTTGTGTTATGAAATCAGCATCACCTCTCAATGATTAATATGTATTTATTCTGTTATTTGTTTACCGTTGCTGCAGTGATGTTTATATTAAGCTTGTTTATGTATGTTCTAAAAATATATGGTGTATCTGTTGAAGGCAATAAATAAATTGAGCATGTAGATCTACAAATAATCAATTAATACGATACCTATAAATTTTACAGAATTGAAATGATATTAAAAATTCTTTTCCCTGTCAAAGAACATGTAAATATTAAAGATTATCTTAAAATATTTATTGTGGTTATTAAAAACAGATTCTGTAGTTCGTTTACGATAAATAAACTGACTATCAAGAAAGGTTTTTATTTATATATTTATTCTATTAATTTATAAACACAGTACATACTTGACATCTGAATCCTCCTCTGGTGAACTCTCTCCTTCAAGTGTGGCATATCTCAAATCTTTTTTGGTGTCCTTCTTGTCTTTACGCTTTCCAATCAGGAGGTCTTTTTTAGATAATTTTTCATGACCATCATCACTGACTGACAAAAGCCATTAGTGTTACAATTTTTGTAAGAATATAATTACTTTCAATGCCGATATTTAAAAAAACACATGCAATGGTTTAATTAAAGATGGAGCAAATTAAGTTTGGTGGCAGTGAAGTGTATGGTGGAATATGAGTGAGTTATTATAGGCCTAACCCCCTACCATACTAAATAGTATGGGCAACCATGAAATGTCACGGACCCAGCCTGATGGGTTAAATTTCGAGCATTTGTCGTTCAAGAGTGCAAGTGATTAGAGTTGTTGTACTTGATAGTAATGTATTCACTGTTGTTGTAATTATCTAGTGTATAGTTCTTTTTATTATTTACTCTATTATACAGTAGTGATTTTATTAGCATGCTGTTTTTATTGTACTATACATACATAAAATAGTGTATGCCTATTTATATACGATGTCAGCCAAGCTAAAAAGATTAGGTATATAACTGTAAATAAAAAATTAAAAAATACTTTTCAAGATGATTTGGTAAACTGTATTGTACTATAATACACTATTTTGTTTTAAAATAAAACATATATTTTTATACAATCTGAGTACACATTTATTGTCCACAATTATTCTGATAATGTAGCATCTGATTATCGGATATGTCCATTATCAGAAACAGATCCAGCCACATTTGCTTCTCGTAATCAGGGTTCTACTGTACATGAAGTATGCAAAAGATCACTTAGATTATTAAGAGTGAAAAAACATGGTTTTCTAAAGTTTGTTGAAAACGCAGAAAAAGAACAGGTTGCTGACAATAAAAGAGATTTTTAACAAGGTATTAAATTTGTTAAGAAAGATCATAAAGCCATTGCTTATATGATAAAAGACAGAAGAAGAAATTTGTTAACTCTATAGTAAGAAATTGTGGAAAGGTGGAGATGTGGAGAAACGCTCCTCAAATCTCTTTAATGGAATTGGAAGTTCTAACTCATAAAACCAAAATGTGCACCTTTTGGTAGGACCACCTTCCAAAGAAGAAATTAAATATGTCATTACAACATTAAAAAACAACTAAGTACCTGGTTATCACCTTAACCAGCATCACTGCAGGACTGTTAAAGAAAGGAAGTATTTTGGTGGAAGAGAAAATGTTTAGTCTAATTAAAGTAATTTGAAACTGAGTGAGAGATAATAACAATTAATAATCCCATAATTGGAGAGAGGTCCTTATCATTCAACTTCATAAGAAGGGAGAGAAAACAGTTATTAAAATTATACAGACATATTTCTCATTAGCCACTCAACAAAGTGATGTTAGAATTATTCTTTAAACAACTAGAGGAATACACTAATTTAATGATTGAGGAATACCAAGCAGGACTTATGAGGAGGAACAAATCGACTACAAATCAAATATAGATATATTAATTAAGCATTATCAAAGTACTAAAAATAATGAAGATTTGTCCATGTATTTTTTAAGAATTTCAAAAGCTTTTGACAGCCTTTTCATGTCCTTATTATGGTAGCAGATATAAAAGTTTGGAATACCCAACAAGACAATACAGATGGTCAGGTTATGTACAGAAGAATCAACATGCTAAGTGAAAGCAAATGGTAAATTATCAGAATCCTTTGGGGTAAATACCAGAGGTAGGCAATGAGACTCATTATTCCCCCCTTCTACTTATTATTGCTTTGAAGATACTCTAAAAAGTCAAAACATATAGAGGTTGAATTGGATTTTGTAATAAAGTTTAATGTTCTTGCCTTTCCTGAGCTCATAGTAATAGTTGTAGAGGATAGAGATGACCTAAAGAGGCTAGTGGAGATCCTATTGTAGGAAGCAGAAACCTCAGGACTTAAAATTAACAATGAGAAAAATATTGCATAAAGAAGTGGTTTATGCACTTCTCAAGAAAGAGAGGACATGATAACTCAAGATTTTGCTTTAGCCAGCACTTATTTTTGACAAGGAATAGATTTTAAATAACTTAGCATAATAATAATACATGACATTCCAGACTGCAGAAATTTTAAACAGAACTAACCAAGCTAATAAATAAAAAAAAGTTAAAAAAGTTAAAGTTCGTCTTATTTTACCAGGCGAAGTTAGGGCTAAGAAGCCCTCTCTAACACTTAACCTGGGGACCAACGGCTTTACGTGACTTCCAAACCACGGGAGCGGCAGGGCAAAAACTGTTAATGGTCATATCGGGAATCGAACCCGGACTGATTGCGTGGCAAGACAACGCCTTAGCCCCTTAACTACGGCCGCTCCTAATAAATGTACCTTTGCTTGCAATATATGCAATATACTTTTATCCCATAAAACTGAAACAAGACTATACCATTCAATCATAAGACTGGTACTAAAATATGGTGCCCTAATACGGATATTGACAAAGGCCATGGAAAGAAAACTAATAAGAATTCAAAACAAAATCCTGAGGTAACTCTGTGGACCAACTTATGAAAATTATGAATGATGCATCAAACACAACATAGAGATATATACAAAGAAAGTGGCACCATTGCAATATTAAGAAGTAGTCAAACACAGTCGGCAGGACATATCCAAAGGAAAAATTCCGAAACTATCTTGAGGAAAACTGGATTAGGAACGCCAGCTAGAAGAAGACCTCTGATGGTGGAATCAAGTCTAAAATGATATTGACACGATAAATAAAATTTTAGAAGAGACAGAGAACAGAATATTGGACAGGGCATGTTGCAGAGTAGATAAAATCAGGTCTATATTTTCTGGTAGTATAGTTTTAATTCTTCAGAAAACTTTTTTTTAATCGTAAAATGTACTTTTTTGCAAATCTTACTTTTTGTTGTATTTCACATATTTAATCCTCAAGCTGGGAACTAATTTTTACTATAATGGCAGTCGATTATTTTTACAAAAGTGGTGTATTCAATCCAGATAGGGATTCTATTTGATTTTAAATCCAGATCCATTCAGACTTTCGTAGATCTTGCCAGTAAAATCTAATTGGCTAATTGATCCTCAACTGACTTAAGTTGTTTTTGTAAGAAGACAGTTGAAAGCTTATTGCAAAAAGCTGAAAGCTGATAAAGAAAAATTACAACAGCACCACCAAAAAGAAAAGAACCATGACAAAAGAAGGAAGGTTTTGAGAAAGTTTAAGGAAGAGGAGGATGACAAACTGCACGCAGAAAGACATCAGAAGGTTTGGGAAACAATGAGAAAAACTAAAATAAAATAAGGAACACTGCTAAAGGAAATGTACAAATTTGTCCTATGGGCAAATGCCCTTCATCTTTTGTAAAGCAGAGAAAAGACTGAAAAGAAACTAATAGAGATCCATAGCAAAAAAATGGCTAAAGTTAAATAAACTTACTATAGAAATGAGTTTGAGGACTTAAGTACTGATTGTAAAGTAAAGCACTGTCATAATTTCCATTCTAGGGTTTTACCGAAATAACATACTCAATGCTCACACTTGTATAACAGCGATTCCATAAGCAGACAGGCTTCTAACAACATTCTAGTTAGGAAGACATATTCATCTTTAATGACAAGTTGTGGTTAAGTTCAACTTGATGAAAATGGTTCAGACTCTGATACATTGGTACCACTGCCAGCAGAAGAAAGTCTTGCCTTCATGGTATGTACTCGGATACAGACAGTGAATACGATCCTCTTTATTCTCATCTTACAGTAATCTCTTATTGCTGACTCAACAAAAATACAGAATGGAATGCTTTGCTCATAAAAATTCGCAGCTTGAAGTAAAGTCACTATAGTTCTGATGGAACTGTCTATAGTAGATAGATATGCTGTATTATTGCAAGGAAGCTCAGATGAAGATAAGTGATATTTTTGAAATGCCTTGGACCAAATAAAACAGTATTTATTGCTGATGATGGATACATTACCAGTACAATATACATTTGAAAAAAATAATTTATACCCTGCAAACCCAGCTATAAAGCCAAAGGAGATGTTTTACAGTTGTTCTGAATGTATTTAAAAATTAAATAGATGTTTTTGAAGAGCTTTATAAATAGATATCAGCTTAAAAATGTTTAGGCTTTTAAGAAAACTATACTTAAAGCTAACAAGAGTTACTTATTAGTTTGCTTAAAAAGTGTCAATATTTTTATGAATAAAGGCCAGATACACCTTATTATGTTTGTTTTAAGTATATAAATATATTTATTGTTAATTTACGCTTTACTTTTTATTATTATTATTTAAAATTTCATGCCTATCATTTTAATAATATTTATGGATACTTCAGCCTTCACCCGTTACTATCGTTCTTAAACCCGTTACTGTATATTAATGGTTAAAAATCACATACTGGTAACCTTTTTTGTAAAAACAATATAATACTCTAAAGCAAATACTATAATCTTAACTTACTAATTTAACATTTTCTATTTTTATTTCCCATTAAATTCACAAAGTTTGAAGATTATCTACACTGTCTACCAATATTCCATTTTCTATAACGCCTGTTACTACATCCTTCTGACTTCATTTCATAGTTAGAATTTGAATAAAATGTACATTAGATACCTTTGTATATCTATGAAAGACCTTAAAATTTGCTTGAGGGTTGTCCTTTAACAAGTTAGTCCTGAAAGTAAAAAATTCCTCTGGCGTAGATACATTATGAGAAAAAAAAATAAGACAAGAGAACAGGAGTATTACAGGGTTTTCTGATAAACTTAGTTTATTTAATATGCAATCATTTTATTGTCCATGTCTGTCTCGTTACTATGAAATGGCTGTAAACCTAGTTAGGCCTATATTTGGTAGGCATAACAATATGTTACAAATAAAATCGTATAATATATAAAATATAACCAAAAATATGTTTTCTTCACAGTATTTAAATTTTGGAAATTCTTTATCATTAATCGCAAAAAGTTGGGTGTACCTCATGGAAACAATGTTGTAATAATAAAACAGGAAATGTGAGATAGCATAAACATTCTAAATTTTATGAATTTTTAGGAAATGTATAAATTATATATCATAGACGAAAGTAAAAGTACTCTACCATGATAACTGAAAATCGTATAAACAATAGGCTAATTTTTTTAATTTCCTAAAAATGTTGCAATAACATTACAGAGTTCATATATTCAAATAAAAACATTTCCATCATATAAACATATCAACTTATAAACACTCTAAAATATATAATTCAACACAACAATTATATATTTATCTAAATATATAATACTAAATATATAATATAACACAAACAATTTACTGTGAAAGATTTACTATAATACTGTGGATTACAGAGCAAAAATAGTGAAGAAACAAGTCTTTGTGAATAAATCTCATTCTTTATTTATTCGAAGTCACTATCTATGTTGAATTGAACAACAATTGATGATTTTTATGTATTACTGTATCCAGCAACCAACAGTTGCTCTAACTTCGTAACGGATACCCATAACTTTGTTGTAGCTTATTTAGGTGTGTACTATTATAACTGTTGTAGATTATTAGGTTTGTACTATAAAAACAATTGTATTCGGTTGTGTCTAACGTGCGTAATTATGCGCTTTCCAACTATAGGCCAACATTTAGGCCTCTTGCAAGCCTAGTGGTTAGCACTTCTGCTTCATATGCAGAGGTTCACGGGTTCAAATCCCGGGATATCCACTTCAATTTGCCTTAGGGGTTTGAACCATTGTTCCTCAACAACGTTAGAATACCATGTTAAAAATTACAACTGCGTAAATAATAATAATAATAATATAGGAGAAGCAATGACTAATTTCATTGAATGCTAGGTATTTTAATGAAATTTACAAATTGATTTTTAGAAAGGTACTGTATATATACAAATAGGACAGGTCAGGTAAGGAAAAAGTGTTTTTTTAATCATCAGAAGGTCTAAGTTAAAAAGTTTTTCCAAAACTTTCTGTGTTTCATAACAACCTCCCTTCCCCTGTTTGTATAAACTAAATAAACCACTGTTTCAACAACAAATCAACGTTCAAAGCCATTTAGAGTGCCATCTAACAAATGTAGTTAGATGACAAGATCCTGCACAATAACCTAAAAGAGTAATCGTTTAGTAACTTCTTTCTATTTTAGCAAATCAAATATGGAAATGTTGATTATATCCACAAGCTGATATTGTTTATTAACCAAATTAAGTAACTTACAATCACTTTCAGTGCTTTTCTTTCCTGTTTCTGAGGCATATAATCCTGGAAAATCTTTTTCTACATCAGGACTTTCAAATTCCATTGCTTTGAAGGACAGAAATATTTAATGCTTAATCTAATTAATAAGGAGTCTTTATAATAAGACAGTGCAGTACCACACACTAAAATCGTTAACTTTGCCTAAATACAAGTGTATTGTTTTATGTCATCTTTCGGGCTAGAATGCTAGAATTATTGTTTATAAAATTATTTTCATTTTTAAGTCTGCTCTTTGGTTTGTACAGTGTTTCCAACCCATCCAATAAAAGTTTTTGTGCGCTCAGTTTCGAATAGTATTCAGTACAACATTTTATTTATTTATTTATTTATTTATTTATTTAAATTCCAACGGTTACACCATTTTGTTAAAACAATACAATATCAATATGGCAAAATTAAGCTATTACAAAGTATACAAAAATACACTCATAAGAATATATATATAAGAAAACACACACACATATATATATATATATACATATACATACATATATATATGTATATATACATACGCATATATATATATACATACACAACACACATACACACACACACGCATATATATATAATAAAAAATGTCTAATACTAATATGTTATACTACGGGATAATACTAAATCATACTAACATATACACTTATTGTAAACTATATAATAAGAACACAGATCTAAGGCTACAATATTGCTAAAAGCTAATTAAGAACAAAAATTATAACAATAAAGAAAAATTAAGTTAACCAACATCAATACTATAGGATATACTCTAGATATAGAAATACTATAGTTGCATCAATGCTGACAAAGCTATGAAAAGAAATTACTTTAGTGAAAAACTTCATTAGTGAAAAACTCAAAAAGGACAAAAGAGATTCAATATCAACAAAGACAATCAACATCAATTATCCCCCAGAAAAATTAT
Source organism: Stictocephala bisonia (assembly GCA_035578905.1). Lineage (NCBI taxonomy): Eukaryota > Metazoa > Arthropoda > Insecta > Hemiptera > Membracidae > Stictocephala > Stictocephala bisonia. Next base: position 304,810 of record JAQJVL010000655.1, on the reverse strand, counting down.
TTTGACAACTCTTTTAAATGAGGGAAGCTTCATGTCAAAAAAGTCAACTTCACTAGATACGCTGCATCCAATCCTCTGTATCCGTGCCAAACAACTGTTCTGGCTGTATGAGATAGAATGCTGCCCTCTACCAAACAATTCTTGTGATCTGGTGGCCATAAGTGGTGCACGAATATGTATCCTCTGAAGGAGTTGAGGACAGTCAATGGCGCCTGAGAGCAGTTTGTAGAGGAATAGTACGTCCAAAACTTTACGTCTATCCTCCAGGCCAGACAATCCCATTTCTGAGGCTAAGACAGCAACATTAACCTCTCTGAAGGGGGTTCCCAGCCGAACTCCAACCATTCGAACAAATTTGTTCTGAACACGCTGAAGAGCTTCAATTTGTCCAGCCTGATAAGGTGTCCAGGCCACCGAAGCAAATTCCAAGACTTGCCTGACCAAGCAGCAGAAGATAGCGCTTAATGCCTTTGTGCTTGATATGCCCCTGGTTGATCGAATAATAAATCCAAGAAGGCGATTTGCTCGACTCAACAACTCACTAACTTGATGTGCCCTTGACAGATCCGATGCCAGCAGAACACCAAGGTCGCGAATGACAGACACTCTCTTCACCAAAACACCCCCAAGCTCGTATTCAAATTCCAGAGTGGACTTCCTCCTACAGAACGATATAAGAAAGCATTTCTTCTTATTAATGGACATACAATTTTCAAGGCACCATGCTTCCAAGTTGTGGATGTCTTCCTGGAGAAGTAAACAGTCCTCCAACCCCACAACCTCATGGAACAGTTTAATGTCGTCTGCCAGCATCAGGACCCCTGTATGAAGACAATCCACCACATCCGACATGAAAAGACTAAATAAGTATGGTCCCAAATGTGATCCCTGCGGAACACCAGATGTAGACACCAATTCTTCTGACTGCGCAGACTCCCATTTAACCACTAATCTTCTGTCTGTGAGATACGATGAAAACCAGTCAAGAAGAGGGCCAATAATTCCGTACCCGCTCATCTTCTTTAATAATATAGTGTGATCGACGCGGTCAAATGCCTTTGCAAAGTCGATGTAGATAGCATCTATCTGGCTTGATCTAGTAATGGCGTCTAATATATGCTCCTGGAAAATAACCAGGTTGGTTGACACTTAATTATACAGTGTCACGATAAAAAAAAACACGATATTTTTATACAGCTTAATATCGATCCAATAGTGGTAAATCCATATACATAATATTTTTGTATTCTTTTCACACGATTTGCAATAACTAATTTAATATGACAATTGTAACAATATTATTATTATTAATCATTATTCATCTCCAAGTCGTGGATCATAGCATAGAGATATGGGTGAATATGGGATGTGAATAAGTGTAGATGAACGAGTGTAGGCATTGTTATTATCTGAGTTCGATTTAGCTCAGAAAGGACTATTTATTAATAACCCAAAATCCAGGGCAACTATGGGACCCTTAAATATTATTAAATAATATTTAAATTATTTAATAATATTTAAATAAAAGTAACAATACTTCAAATTATTCTAACGCAAAAATATGTTATCATTTTTATTGTTATTTTTACTGTACAACTAAACGATTCGTTACTTTAATTCTTTTTTATATGTCGTTGGATTATTTCATTGATGTATTGTACTGTATATTAACATTGTCATTATTTCATCGTTACAGATAATAACAATGTTTTCCCTACCAAAGCCTTTTGTTCGACTGAAAAAAAGAAACAATTATAAATTGATAGCACAGTATTTTCTATGTACCTTTCCTGTATCATTATTTCCAAATCAAACTTATTTGTTTTATTTTTGTTGTGCATATTTATTTATTGATAAGATTGCACGTTCTTTGGACTTAAAGAGAAACACAACTATTAAGTATACGGAGTTTATTAATCAACGGTGTATGCACGTTAAAAATAGCAGGAAATCAGTGTTTCTTGTTATTAAACTCAATATACATTATAATTATTTAATATATTTTCATCCACTCTCATTGTAGTTATTGTAGAATAGAATAATTTTTATTGTCATCTTCATAAGTATACATAGAACGGACAAGGTCAAAAACAATGTATAACAAAGATTACTAAACAATTCAGGGTTAATAGAAGATAAATTCTGCTAATATTACATTTTAACACTTAGCAACTTAACAACCAATATACAGTAAATTTTTAACAATTATTATCTTAACAACAACTATTATCTGTACCTCTGAGCTTAAAAATTCATTTATAGAATAAAAGCCATTTTTGATAAGAAATTTAGAGATTTGTTTCTTGTACGCTTCCAAATCCAATAATCTCCATGTTTCAGGAAGTTTATTGAATAATTGAATTTGCAAATATTTACGGCTCTTTGCATACTTTCCTAGTCTTATGGTGGCCATGGTGGGTAGAACTAAATCTTTGGCGTGCCTTGTTTGGTAGTTATGGATAATGTCAAAGCTTATAAATTGTGCCGTATTTTCTCTTACGTATATTAAATTCTGAAATGTGAAAATACTTGGTACTGTCATTATATTATAATTGAATCACTTGATGGAGAAAGGGCGTAAGTGACCAAAATTGAGAAATTCATTTTATTGGAAAAAACAACAATTTCAGCATAAACACATCGTTTAGTGTTGAAAGGACATATGTCTCGTTGCTATGACGGCCTATACTAATAGCACTGAGACACGGTGTAGTGCAGAAAGTACGCAAGAGATCAACTTATGCCCTTTCTGCAATAAACGTACTGTATGGAACACGCATGTGCTCCTAACTCGCGCAGCGTCAGCTGTTTACTTCATGTTTCCATTGCTGCTGTTTTGAGGTTATTTGTTTGTTGAGTTGAATACTTTTATAAAAACTTTGAGTTAAAGTTTGGACGTCCTCAAATAGATGTATGTATTGAGTATGAAAGTTTGAAGTCTAAACTGAAAGATAAAACACTGAATGATACAGCAAAACGAGTAGCAGCTGCAGAGCTTATTGTTCATAAAAGAAGAGCTAGTATATTTACAAGAAAATGGAAGAGTATTCAAAAAATAATGAAGATTCAACTTTAGTACTTTGTTTTGATTATATGCAAAATCTGCCCACCCAAACATACCGGTTCAAAATATTTTCTATCTTCGCCAACTATGGGTTTATGTTTTTGTGTCCATAGTTTGAAGACCAATAAAGCCGTTATGTACATATATCACGAAGGACAAGCTAAAAAGTCCCCTGACGTGGTTTGTAGTTTGCTGAATGATTATTTGACAAATGAGATTACTTCTAGTAACATCAAAAATTTAGTATTATTTTCCGATCCTTGTGGTGGCCAAAATCGGAATCATAACGTTTGTCGTTACCTGTGTAATTTGACTGACAGGAAAATTCACTGACAAGATTATTCACTACTATCCTACTCGCGGACACTGTTTCTTACCATGTGACTGGGACTTTGGTTTAGTGAAAAGGTGTGTAAGAAGAGTTGATAGAGTTTATACTCCAGAACAATACTCTGAGCTCATTTTAAAAAGCAATACAACAAATAAATTCACATGCAAAGTTGTCCATGCTAGTGACATACAAGACTTCAAGAATTGGTGAACTGGACATTACAAAAAGTCATGTTTTTCTATTAAATCTTCTGGAAATGGGATTCCTAGGGATAGAAAAGTTTGTTTTCAAAATTTCAACTTATAAAGATTTTTTATTTGATATTCAGTCCCCAGGTGTGGTTACTGTAAAAGAATTTATCGACAACGATACAACCAGACATACATTGAAACTTAAGAAATGGTTGGGTCAGCCACCACTACTTCCACATACATTCTTTTACCCAAGTGGAAAAGTCCCTATTGATGGAAAGAAGATAAAGGATTTGAAACTGGCGATGACAAAAAAACACACTTTTAAATAAAAATTTAACTTGTTATTAATTTCTTAATGTTTTATTGTTTAATATAATGGGTTTTATAACAGTAAAACTTTGTTTCATTGAATTGACCCATGTATCTTAAGTTTTTAAGAGATTTTAATTTTTGGTCATGACAATAGATGCAGAAAGGGCTTAAGTTCTATAAATTTTATAATAAATAACATATTTATGAGAAAATATTTTGATAGAAACCCCTTATGTTCCAATTCTATTCTGATAAATTCATCTTATTTAGCTAGTTAAACATTTTAAAAACCATAATTTTTCAGGTGAGAAGTTTTTTTCATTTCCTGAAAAGTTTGATTATTGGTACTTACGCCCTTTCTGCATCAAGTGATTCAATTAGCAAAATAAGACTTGCAACTGTCCCTATATCCTAAACCAAACAAAATCCTTATAGTTCTCTTCTGCCATACAAAAACCCTCTGAGCACCAACATTATTACCCCATAATATATTTGCATACAATAAATGGGCATGAAAAAACCCGAAGTAGGCCATTTTCATTAAGTCATTACTGACACAGCTTTTTAATTTTCTCAATAAAAAACAAACCCTTGATAACTTAGCAATAACACTATTAATGTAATCCTCCCATATAAGTTTTTGGTCTATCTGATACTCCCCTTTAGAAAGAACTGATACTGTTGTAGTGTACAAACAGATAAATCGTGCTATTATAACTTACCATGCTTCTCACAAAACTTAATATCATCGTAACAAACTATAATTATCATACAGATGGAAGCCATGGTGAATTAAATGTTATAGAGTATAACAATACTTCTGATACTGTTTACACAATAAAAAATAAATAAACGAAAATATTAGTGAAAGTAGACGTAGTTCAGTAACGAAACCTACAACAACTAAACTACTAGTAGAAGACCAAGTAGGAGTCACTGGGGGACAAATTAGGGCTGTACTAAGGATGATCAATGATTTACCATCCAAATTTGGCAAAGAGATCCATGAGTTTATCTAAAGTTGCAAATAAAAAATATCAGAAAGATTTGTCATTATAGACCATATTTGTTTTTTCCAATAGTGATAATAATTATTTTAAGGCCATCCGTGGGCCTGTTCTCTCTCTCTCTCTCTCTCTCTCTCTCTCTCTCTCTCTCTCTCTCTCTCTCTCTCTCTCTCTCTCTCTCTCTCTCTCTCTCTCTCTCTCTCTCTCTCTCTCTCTCTCTCTCTCTCTCTCTCTCTCTCTCTCTCTCTCTCTCTCTCTCTCTCTCTCTCTCTCTCTCTCTCTCTCTCTCTCTCTCTCTCTCTCTCTCTCTCTCTCTCTCTCTCTCTCTCTCTCTCTCTCTCTCTCTCTCTCTCTCTCTCTCTCTCTCTCTCTCTCTCTCTCTCTCTCTCTCTCTCTCTCTCTCTCTCTCTCTCTCTCTCTCTCTCTCTCTCTCTCTCTCTCTCTCTCTCTCTCTCTCTCTCTCTCTCTCTCTCTCTCTCTCTCTCTCTCTCTCTCTCTCTCTCTCTCTCTCTCTCTCTCTCTCTCTCTCTCTCTCTCTCTCTCTCTCTCTCTCTCTCTCTCTCTCTCTCTCTCTCTCTCTCTCTCTCTCTCTCTCTCTCTCTCTCTCTCTCTCTCTCTCTCTCTCTCTCTCTCTCTCTCTCTCTCTCTCTCTCTCTCTCTCTCTCTCTCTCTCTCTCTCTCTCTCTCTCTCTCTCTCTCTCTCTCTCTCTCTCTCTCTCTCTCTCTCTCTCTCTCTCTCTCTCTCTCTCTCTCTCTCTCTCTCTCTCTCTCTCTCTCTCTCTCTCTCTCTCTCTCTCTCTCTCTCTCTCAAGTATACATACAAGAAAAACAATAACATGGTAAAAGTACGCAAAGTACACATTATGTTCCAAGACGATTACGTTTATTTGAATTTAATTACCATAAAACGCTTTTTACAGCTGCAAGGCACTAAAGTGAGTTTGCTTTAAGCAAACTGAGTTAGTAAGAAGAAGATGAAAAAAAAGTTGTTGGCTCAGTTGTCAGTAAGCATTGCTCATGCTCATGTTTGTGAGTGTTGATGTCACTGATGTCAGTTTAGGTATTGTACTATCTGACTGTCGTTGTCATTTTCCCTCTTTATCTTATTCGTAATGTAGAATATGAAAGTAATTATTGTTATCAGTTAAAGTTAATATCGTATATAAAATGGAGTGTTTTTCGTGGGTGTTAAAAAACTCGTTTATTGGTCGTTTAAAATGATTGTTACAAACAAATATATAAATATTTTCCTTCAAATTTTACCAAGTTGTAGTTTACAAAGAAAATCGTTTCAAGATTTGCCGAGATAAACAACATGTTTGCTGTTAATAGATTTACTAAAACGTCAATAGTTTTATAAAATTGTGCTCTGCATATAATTGTCTTAGAAAATATGGAGGTGGCAAAGTCATTTTTTGGATCCAGACCTCATGAAGGTTATGCAGGAAAGGAAAATTACAATGTAAGTATTGGACATAGCATATGGTATATCTAAATCAGTATGTAATTGAATTTTTCTCATATTAGTTCATACTTGGCCAATTTAAACCAAATTTTATATATATATATATATATATATATATATATATATATATATATATGGTTTTGGCAGTTACCATTGATCACAATCTGTCAGTTTACTGAAGTATAAGAATGTTATCCTTCATACTGGAACATAGCTAAAATTAGCTGTGTTTATATGCTTCTGTACTGCCTCTTGGCTAAATTCAACTATAATTCACAATTTAATTTAGTAATACGGCTTCACGCTCCCGTCGCTACAAGCGCTAGTGCAGTGCTTGTTGCAAACTTATAGCGTAGTGTCGCTACTGGGTGTTTTATACTGTAATATTACTGTATACTGTTTCCTAGGTAACCCCCAACTACTCTTTCTTTGTTTTCCATAAAGAATTTGTGAGGATATCAAGTGACATAAATGTTTCTTTACCTAAAACAAATAATTTACCTACCATTTTTGTTTCTTAGCTTAAGCTGGGAAAGTTAACTTTTTAAATGCCTACAGGACTGATAGGAAATAGATTGATAGGTGCAGTAATGATGTACAAAGTTTTATTGCTTTATGTGTAATCGTTAAGAATTATTAAGCCATTGCGGGACTTTTCCACACATTATGTTTTTTTTTCAGTCTATCAATTTTTACTTTGTATTCATATGTTGTTAATGGACAACGGTCCTAACCTATCAAGCAAATTTCTAAGTGCACCTCCCGCGATTTGAACCCGTGACCCTCTGCATATGAAGCAGACGTGCTAACCACTAGGTTAGCAAGAGACCTAAATGATATAAATTTTTTTTAAATGTCTAGATGCATGTAAAATCACCTGTTGGTATGATAAAATCTAATATCCAGCTCGAGGGTTAGATTGTTATTAATTCGTGGACTGTCTTCAAAAACTGTAAACATCTAATATATCCAAAAAATTAATTATGTGAAATTTTAGTCTCTTTGGAATCCACGAAAATAATTAGATTGATTTTTACTTCAAGATAGATCTCAGAAAGACCAATGTCTTAATGGCCAGACTCATCTTGTTTTCTCAGTCTTCTCTATATGAAAAAGATCTTATTTGACATTTTCTGTGTTTTTTTTGTGTGTATTATTTGACAATGCTTTATAGCATAAAATTTGTGTACTTAAAAAGCGCAGTAAAATGCTGGCTATCATTCAATTTTTAGAAATCTGGATTATCTGATTTGAGGATATTCAAATAAACCCGTTAACATAGTTTTGGTATTCATATCACAAGTACATTATCATATATCAACTGTTAAAGAACTGTGGCAAACATTGAATTAGAAGCAAGACTCCTTACTGTAACCTTGATATATCAGTAACCTAGAATTACCAGTCCACTATCGGTTCCTGTAAGTAGATGCATGTCAGTACAAAACTAGCATCTGCCAAAACGTTTAGTAATGGTGGTTATTTTTGACCCGATACTAAGAAGTTTACTGAATCTTTTAGATCTTTCTTCTCATTACTACTGTATGTATCTTATATCGTATTTAATTTTATGTAACTTGTATATTTTATGTCTTTCAAAGCCAGCCACCAAAATAGTAAACAAATTTAAACAGAAGAAAAACAATGTCTACATAAAATCAAATCTAAAGTATAAAGTACTTTTGTTTTATTTTTTGAATATTGATCTCTCGTCACAGAGCTAATTCCAGGTTTCGTAATCATTCTACACCTGCTTCTTCGATTAAATCAGTAGTATAAGATGAGGTGTTAAACCAAGGTCACAGGTCATCCGTTTATCTGTTATCGCGCGATATCAGCCTGACCTTCGAGGTCAGTTTTACTATTGTTTACTAGTTTAATCAGCACCGTGTGGAGTTCCCTCAGCGAAACACGATATCAAGCACATGTTGATCTCGGAGGTCAGATCCAAGGCTAGCTGATGACTATTTTTTCTTTTTAAACTATGAGTATTAAATTAATTTAATCAAAGTATATAGGTTTTTGGTTTCAAATAATGTAATCAAAATTAATTCACCTAGGAGCTTAATAATTTTGATTTATTGTTACTGTCTGGTTATAATGGAATAAATCACTTCTCTCTTGATAGTAAATATATCAAACTTCTCTCGTTTAGTTACTCGTCAAGTTACTAAACATAAAAGAAGCTCACTGTTCTATAAACGTTGCTTTGTTAAATATAATGGTAAAAATAATGATATTAAACTTGAATCTCACAGGAAGGATTGTGATTTGAAAAAACCATTATGTGAACGAGAGTGAGAGTGAACGAACATTTTTGAAATTTTCATTATAAATACAAACTTCCTATAGTAGCATATGCAGATTTTGAGTGTATATTGAAACATTTTGATCAGAGAGTCCATATATACTTTAATTAATGATTTAGATGACCCAATGTCATTTTGTGTTTATTTAGTATGTGATGAGTCTTTGCCATTAGATTTAAAATCACTAATGAAAATGAAATGAAAAACGTCTTTATTTTCAGGCGAAGTTAGGACTTATCAGTCCTTTCTTCCACTTAACCTGAACTAAGAATCCCTCAACTAATCCCTCAAGAACCATATACATTTATTGTGGTATAAACGCAGGTTAACATTTTATGGAGTTTAACAAATAATATAGGAGAATTTTTAAATACAAATCTTCCTATGTTTCCTTTAAATGATGAAGAAAAAATAGAATTTGAAAATGGAACAAACTGTGAATCGTGTGATTCTGAATTCTCTATGCTAAATTTTAATGTTAGAGACCATTGTCATATTACTGGTAAATTTAGATCTTTTCTTTGCAAACATTGTAATTTAAAAAGGTAAAATCAAAGATTTTTACCTGTTTTCATAGATTCATTCTGAGTTCAAATTATGATACTCATTTTATTATGAGACAATTCTTACATATGAGACGCAGACACAGCGTTGTTGGTATTTTAAGGCGAATATGAATGGTTATATGAGTGTAGTCTGGTTACTAACTGAGTTCAACTGTTCCTCAGAAAGGGCAATTTATTAATAGCCCAACAACCAGGGCAACTAAGGGACCTACAGCTTTACGTGGAATCCGAACCACGTTAAGCTGGTCTGATTTTCAGCTAATTGACAAGCCTGATACTCAGTTATCTCCCCCACTCAACATCCGCACAATGATTACCACCCAACATGGACACCCCAGATTTCTCTAGTAGTGTCCACGCCGATAGCAACCATGAAGCGGACGCCATGTCGGTATTAAGAGGACCGAGCATCCAACCTATCGTCTCCAATCTGCCAAACACAGTTACATTTAGACAAAGAAAAGATTGACGTCATATCTAATACTAGTTAAAAATATATTTCATTAATTTATATTATAACCATACATTATAATAACCACTTATATTATAATAAATACATCAAGTAAACTAAGACTTATATTTTTAGACAGTTACAGGTATTTAAGTGACAGTCTAGCACGTTTAGTTTTGAATTTGCCTAAAAATAAGTTTTTACATACAGAAAGATTTTTCAGACAAGATGATATGCCATATATATAACAAGAAAAGGTGTATACCTCTACAAATACACCGATTCGTGAGCAAAATTGGACGAAGAGAGTCTTCCAAGCAGACAATTTTTATATTAAAATCAATGAAATCCACATTAGTGATGAAGAGTATGTATTTGCAAATCAAGTATGGGAGAGTTTTAATTGTAAAACATTAGATGATTATAGTGATTTATATTAAAAGACGGATGTACTTCTTCTTAGCGACGTTTTTTAAAACTTTCGAACTATTTGTTTGCAAAATTATGAAGTTGATCTTGCTTATTATTTCACAGATCCTAGTTTGACTTTTGATGTCATGTTAAAATTTACAAATGTAAAGCTTGAGCTCTTAAGTGATTACGATCAATATTTGTTTATTGAAAAGGGTATTCGTGGGGGCATAGCTTTGTGTATTTAAAGATGTGCCAAAGCAAGTAATGTAGATTTAGAATCCTCCTAAGATAAGGCAAAAGAGTCAACATATTTAACATATATTGATGCTAACAGTTTGTACGGCTTTGCAATGAGTCATATGATGCCAAGAGATAGTTTTAAATGGCTAAGTAATATTCAGATAAAAAAGTTTGACGTTTTAAAAATTCCAGATGATTGTAAAAAAGGGTACATAATTGAATGTGATGTACCATATCCTTCTTTCCTCCATGATTATCATAGTGATCTCTCTCTTTTTTACTAGAAAAAAAGTGTCCAACCTAATTTAGAACAAGATAAACTTTTGTTGACATTAAGAAGTAAAACTCATTATGTATGTCACTATCGTAATTTAAAACATGCTCTTCGTATTGTTCTGGTTTTTCAAAAGGCTCATAGAATATTAAAATTCAATCAAAGTTGTTGGCTTAAATTATATATTGATTTTAATACAAAAAAGCGAAACAATGGAAATATAATAATATATCATGGCAATCTTAGTGCTATTGAGTGTTCATAAGAAATTGTATACCTAAATAAACCTATTTATATAGGATTTACTGTGTTAGAACTTAGTAAGCTACATGTGTATGAATTTCATTACACAGTGTAATAAAACAGAGTTATAAAAAGGTAAATATTTTATACATGGATACAGATTCTTTTTTTTATGAAATATACACAGAAAACCTTTACAATGACTTTAAACACTTAAAGCAATATTTAGATCTTTCAGATTATAATCCTACACGTAAGTACAACCAACAAAAAGGAACTTGGTTGCTTTAAGGATGAATGTTGTAGAGTAATAATTTATGAATTCATTGGTCTAAGACCTAAATTATACACTTTTAAAACTAAAGACAATGGGTATTTCAAAAATATAAAGAAAATTAAATTGAAGAAAGCAAAAGGTGTTAGTAAAACTGTAGTTAATAATCACATTACTTTTAAAGACTACAAAACATGTTTATTTCAATATAAAAGTTCAAATGCAAATGAATTCAGAAGAGATAGAAAATATTTCAATCTAAAAAGCATATTGTTGACACCATAACTGTAAACAAATTAGCACTAAGTGCAAATGATGATAAAATATATATAACTCATTATGTTATAAGAACTTTAGCATATGGTCATTATTTATTAAAAAATGAAAACGTATCAGTTGATGATGAAAGTAGTACTGATAATGATAAATAAAATGCAAAGAATTGTGTATACATCACTTCTTATACATTTGCTTTGAGTTGTATGACTGTCAGACCTTTATGTATATATTAAATATTACATAATTTATTTCTTCTTTCATTATCTTATTATTTCATTTATAATAGTAAATTGTAATTGGTTTGTAAATATAACTAGGAAGTATCATTTGTAACTCGCTAAAGTTTATTCAGAATTTGTGTTAGCTAGTTGTTAACTAGTTTGTGTAATTGATATACACACCATTTGTTATTTCTTTCCCTAGAGGTAACTGTTAGACATTTTTTTCATAGATCCAAAAACAAAAATTGCTAGGAATAACTAAATTTTAGTACAGTAGTTGGTGAAATAAAATTATGCAGTAAAAAAACAATGGAATAGTATTTTATTCATACCTCAATCTACAATACTTTTACAAGTTAATCTGACAGATTTCTCATCTAGTTCCTTTAATTCTTCAATTATAGAATTAAAGGAACTAGATGCCTTTAAATTATACCTTCAGAAGCATTTAAAATACTCGGTAGGTTGACCAGTTCGTTGGGATCATCGTAATTTGTTAAGTTTGTTTTGGCATCAGTCAATACGTAAGCCATTTCCACTTACGGTTTCCTGCACCAAATCTGAATATGTGCTCATTTCATTTGATAATTCTTTTTCTCGTGTAGCAATTAAAGATATGATGTTTTATACTGTTAGACTTCACTTTTCTTCTAGGTGAATAATTTATCTTGTGAGCATTGGCATCCTTGAGAATCATAGCATAGCTATCGAGATCTTCTTCACTGTACACATAAGAATTAGTATGTTCAAGAATAAAAGTTCGTATAAACCACATGTACTCTCGTATCTCTCTCCATTTATTATAAAATCATCTATATCAATTTCTAATGGTTTATCACCAATCATCCATTGATCACCTTCAACTCTTATACCGTAATTATGATCCACATCTTTACCGCCTTTCGTTAATTTTAAAAAGTATTACTTTGCAAGTTTTCACTTAAACTCACAAAGTATGTAATCCCTTTTAAATTTTTTCCTGGTGGTGTTTTTAAAAAGTCTTTTTCCGATACCACAGCCGGTGAAATGTACGTTTCTTCAACCATCATATCTTCTTCCTCATGTTGTGGACTTAAATCTGGCTCCATAATGTCATTATCACCATTTCCCTCTTCCTGTTGATCCATATTAAAACCAGGTAAAGCGAATCATTTTGAAATTGGAAGCGTATCTTCTGTATTTTCCTCATTCAGACGTCCTTTTCTTTTCACTCCTTGTGGAGGTGCACTTATGTAACGTTGTACAGGTGTTTCAAAATCTTCTAATTGTTGTCCTTTCCTTTTTCGTTTATTAATTACTTCTTCTGTTATTTCTTCTTTAATTTGTTGTTGCTGATGTATTTTTTCTCCTTCTTCCGCAATCTTTTTAAGTGGCTCAGCAATAGGTTTTAACTGTTTTTCTCACATCCCTTCACCATTCAACATTTCTCTTTTCATAGATCTATGTTTTTGCTTGATATTTTTTTCTTATTTGACTAATTTCCTTTATAACCTCTTTTTACTTTTATTGGCCAAAACCTCGTCAACGGAAAGTGTGGAAGAGGAGGACATGATGTCTAACGAATGGTGAGTTCAATACAAATGATTGATAGGAGAAAAGATGATAAGTCGAAGTACCTCCTACTACCACCTTTCACAATCTTATAAAAATATCAAATCCTCTACGACCTTTGTTAAAATCACTATCCTTGTCTCTTACAACAAACCCATTTTTTGTCATATCCCAAACCTTTGAACACATGTGCTTGAACTGAGTAAAACTCATATCAGGACTGACAGGATCTTGATAAACGAAATTAAAATTGTGAACATCTTGTTTAAATATGACTAGAAGATTCGCATTGTCTCTAACTAACTATTTGGGTATGAAACTATAAGTTTGACACATGTAAAAGTGTCAATATTGTTACAGCGACCCATCGAAAAATAGTTTTTAATATTATTCTGTTTGCCATAAACAATATCATCAAATATCATTACGAAATTCGTCTCAATCTTACTTTGATGAGGTACTTCATCGTTGTCTGAATAAGGATGATAATCTATTCTATCTAGATTTGACAGTACACACTCAAGGAGTGTATACTTCTTTTGATACAGTAATTTTGAAAAAATGTATACATTGTAAAAAAACAAACCCTGAGGTTAGAATAATAAGTTTAAAAGTAAATTAGTTTTCCCGCAATTGGATGGACCAACTAATAAACATCTGATCGTGTTTGGTAATAAATTCCTGTGTCTTCATTCTTACAGTGGTATTGGAAATACACGTACAATGGTATTGATCCATCCGCCCACCTATACACGTACAGTTGTATTGACCCACCCATACATATATACATTGGTATTCTCTTTCTTCTCATCAACTAATATGTCTAAATTGACGATTGGCAATGTTACAGACTATGTAAGAAACTTCATTACTATCGTAAATCCTTTTTATCAATCCAGGAGTCATGTGATTTATCAAAACCCAGCCAACGCACTAATAATCTATCAACTTTTCTCTTTATAAATTTTTTTAATAAAGTAAGTATCACCAAAACGTGTTTTACTTCTTGATAAAACCCACCTTTTATTACATCACCTTTGTCGTTTTTTAGTATGCATGTAACTGGTCTAGTTGGTTGTATTTTCCATACTGTGTAAATCTCTTACTCCACCTTGGCCAATAACCTTTATTGAATTGTTTGGTTAATCTACTTATTCTAACTCGATCATCAGTATCAAATTTGGAATGACTGTGGTATTTCTTTCTATTTTTAACTATTTGTAATAATATTTCTTGTTCATTTCCAATATTAACCTGAACAGGCTTAACACCAATAGTTCGATGTATGGTATTATTATAGGTTTTTAATAATTTTGACAGTAAATCTAACCACTTGAAATTACTCTGTTGACTATAGTGTCTCCACATGTTACTTTTCAAAGTAGGATTGAATCTTTCAACAATTAAAGCTTTTTTTATCAAAAAAAGAAAAATAATGATTGATATTATATTTATTTAACAAGAAAAAATTATAAACTAATTACTTTTATTACAACTTTTATCAGTAGATGTTACAATATTATATTGAAGCCTTCCTGGTGGAGGTAAAACGTATTTAACAGTTTGGTTATTATAATATTTAGAATCGCCATTTATTCACACAGTTGACGAAACAAATCCACTTTGTTCAGGAGGAAACACGTATTCACAATGAAGCCTCTCGTAATGTTCTTAATGAGCTTTAATTATGTCTTGATTTAACACAGGTCATTGCTTATCCATATTTACTCGATATTAGACAGACAATAGACAATTTACAAATCTCTTTATTCATATAATTACACACCTGTGTACAACAAATAGCGTCAAACTTAAATTAATCCTATGCTAGTTACATATTGTAAAATTCTTCAAATGAATACAGTGATTTATTTACTAAATAATTTTTAAGCAATTTTCTAAATTTAACAATATCTTTCTCAATTTTAATGACGTTTGGCAGAGAATTTAAAAACTTTGCTCCCATATATGATGTCTTTCTCTTAAATAGCTCAAGGTTATGCTGAGGGAGTACCAAAGTGTTTTTCCCCCTCGTGTTATAATTATGGATATCGCTATGTATCTTAATATCACTACCATGGTTTATCACGTACATTATGCACTCCAATATATATAGTCCATAAACAGTTAAAATTTGGAGACTAGCAAATTGATTTTTAACAGAATTATCAGATTTTAAATGTAAAATTATTCTGATTGCTTTTTTCTGTAAAATTAGGAGTTTATTTAGATTTTGAGTAGATGTTCCTCCATACACACAAATGCCATAAGCAATGTGAGATTGCACATGAGCATAAAATAGGTTTTTTAAATAAGTTTGGTTACATAAAAAATACATTCTTTTTAGGGCAAAAAGGCCTGAGTTAACTCTACTAATTACTTGATCAATGTGGCTGTTCCAATTTAAATTTTTATCAATTAATAAGCCTAAGAATTTTGTCTGATTAATCTGTGATACTTCGTCAGTATTGATAAAGATATTTGGTTGGAGTGCATTGTTATTTTGCACTGTAGAAAAACATATACAGTATAGTTGGTCTTTTGTGAATTCAAAAATAAGTTATTTTTTATAAAGTGCTCTTGAAGTATTGCAAGTTCAATATGTGCTCCTATTTCCAATTCTTCTTCCGATTTAGTGGAGATGATTAAATTTGAGTCATCTGCATAAAAATATAATTCATTTTTAATATTGTTAAATCTACTAAGCAGCTTTGGTATTCCCTGCAGGTAGCAAAGAAAGAGAAGGGGACCAAGGATGGACCCCTGAGGAACCCCATATTTAATCTGTTGTGTCTTAGATGAGAATTTAAAAATTTTGTTTTTAGTAATATTTGAAATTTCAACAAACTGTGATCTATCACATAAATATGATTGAAACCATTTCAAATTTACCCCTTTAATCCCAAGTGACTGTAATTTTGATATTAAGATAGTATGTGAAATGCTATCAAAGGCCTTCGATAAATCCATGAAAATACCAGCTACAGTTTTTTTCTTATCAATTGAATCAATTATTGATTCAGTGAAATTAACGAGTGCGGTTACCACAGATTTACCTTTACGGAAACCATGTTGTTCAGTATCGAAAAGATTATTAGCATCTAAATGTTTAACTAATCGCTCGTGCATGGCCTTTTCAAAAACTTTAGAAATAGATGGAAGTAATGATATTGGTCGATAGTTTTTAATATCAGTTGCATCTCCTTTTTTAAGAATTGGAACTATTTTAGACATTTTGAGCTGTTTTGGAAAAGATCCTGTGATGAAAGAAGAGTTTATTAAATGCATTAAAGGTTTAATTAAAAGATTCTTTTGCAATTTTTATTAGTTTCAAAGGCACTTCATCGAATCCACTAGACAATTTATTTTTTAAAGAATCTATTATCTTTATGACTTCAGATTCTTGTAGAGGGGGGCATCGGAAAGTCGAGGTTGGAGATGTACTTAAATCAGGTTGAAGATTTTGGTTCGAAGAAATATTTTTTGGAGTTTCATTAACCATTTTGTCAATTACATTTATAAAATAATCATTAATAACCTACTTACAGTATGTGGATCGGAAATCAATTTGTCATTTTCCTTTAATTCTATATTTTCAGTTATTTTTCTTTTACAAGTATATTTGCCCGTTTCATTATTAATGATATCCCAAGTTGTCTTACTGATATTTTCAGAATTTTTAATTTTTTCATCAAAGTATTCTTTCTTTCTTTTTGTAAGATTCTTTTTGTATTGGTCATTTCTGTATTTCATTACTATTTTAAGATCTGGATTTTTTGTTTGTCTAGCTAACTTGTTTATTTGAACTAATTGATCCTTTTCTTGTTTAAGATCATCAGTTATCTAATTATTTTTATTATTTAATGTTTTTTTTCTTCAAGACTTTTGGAAAGTTCAAATCAAAATAATATCGAAAAATGTTATCAAATATATCATACTTATAATTTACAGGAGCTTGATAGACTAGATTCCAGTCCTCCTTTTTTATCATTTTTGTGAAATTTGAAATGTTTTCCTTAGAAAAATTCCTATTGATAAATGAGAGTGTATCAATTTTATTCACAAATTTTTCATTTAATAATTCTAATAATTGGCCGTCATGGTCAGACAAAGCTGTAATGAGTCCTGTAACCACGGTATTTTGACTATTTATATTTGTAAAAAAGTTATCAATGCAACTTTTCGAGGTTGCTGTGACTCTGGTTGGAAAATTAATAAGATGTGTCATTCCATGACAGGTGAGAATGCTTTTCAGTTCTCTTGTCTGAACAGAATTGTCGAGAACATTTATGTTAAAATCTCCGGTTATAACGATTTCTACATCTTTCCGTGTTAGTATCTCCATAATTCTACTAAGTCGGGCTAGAAATTCTGTGTAGTTAAACTGAGGAGTCCTGTATACACCTGCTATTATTATTGTTCTTTTGTTAATTTTAAACTCTGCCAAACAGCATTCAAACAACATATCCTCAGTTAATGAACTAATTTCTGAAAAGTCTAGCCGTCTGGCCTTTAAACCCTCTTCTGACATGATCAACACTCCGCCGCCTTTCATTGTGGTGCGAGAATAGTGGGTTATGATGTCATAATTTCCTATGTTTAAACGTTTTAACTGTTCATTTGACATATTATGCTCTGTTATTATAAAAATATTTGGCTTAACTTCATTTAATATCATTTCTAAAGATTCAATGCAGCCTTTAAGGTCCTGGACATTTTGGTGGAAAATTTTAAGGTGTGAATTATTTAACATGGATTCATGGTGTGAGCCAGAGAGGAGTTTAAAGGTAAGACATCAGACTTTGAAAGCTTGGACTAATATTTACATTGGTTGAACTAATATTTACATGCTTAAGGCTACTATTTACATATGTACAAGGATTTGATAGCACACTATTTTCTTGACGTTTAGTGAGGTGGTGATCATCTATGGGGCTATTCATATTAGAATTGGGTTGACTCTCATCAGAGCCTGGAGAGTGTGCAGCAAAATCTTCAATGTACAAGAGGGTATTGGAATGGTTTGGTATTACACTTAATTCCGGACTGTCTTCAACTAATCTTCTTATGTCACCTACTAACGGGGGGAAATCCTCCATTGATGATATGTTGGGTTGAGGGATTCTTCCACTTTCTCTGGCCTCCTCTATTGCTTCTTTCAGCTTTTTTACAAAAACCTGATGAAGTCCGTTTCTTAGCACCCTAATTGACTGTTCGTTGTAAGTGACAATAATAACTGATGCCCTTGTTTTTTGTTGAAATTCCATGATGTTAGCAGCAAAGTGTTCCAGTTTAACTAAATCTCGAACACAGCCCATTGGGGAGCAGACTAGTGTTTTAAGTCCTCTTGATTTGAATTCTTTGGTGAGCTGTCTGAATGCGCTGTCATACTCTTCTTTAATTGGTTTGGCATTAAATCTTGATTTAGTAATCAGGCCATAGACTGTAGCACCATCTTCTATCCGTTGGTATGTGAGTCTATTATCAATGCAGTCTGACTGTTGTGGCCTTCCAAATCTCTTTCTGAAGGCAACTGCAACTCCGGCAGTCATATTTCTATGGTCATGCAGGTCACCGGAGATGGCATGAGCAAAGGCCTCACGGTGCCGATTCGACCTCAGAGGTCAACCCATGGCTGATATCGCGCAATAACAAATAAACGGATGACCTGTGACCTTGCTCTAACACCTCATCGTATACTACTTAAATCCCCCCTGAAAAGATCGCAATGGGCCCTCATTAACTATGTGATCCATAGTTTGAACTTTGACTCCCCAATCACATGACTGATCATCTGCCATTCCCTACTAAAATTTCCAGTAGTTATATCTTCTCATACCTGTGCAAAAACAACATAGTCCATTCCTTACAAAGAAAACTCATTCCACCGATGATGGCCGTAGGGTTTACTTTAACACTTTAATCACTGGTCGATTATTCAACAGTTTCCATAGCCGCGTCAGTCATTTCTGACTGACTATAACTAATCTATTGGCGCCATGTCAGTCGTATAAGACTGACAGTGGTGTGGTAGCTCACCGCCAGGCGAGAATATGAGAGATTTACCTCTCACACCGCACCATCTATCGGAGGTTACACTAACCTGAGTGTGACGTAATTTACACCGAATTGCTCGTCTGAATGCCAAAAAAAAGAATATACTATCAGCTGATGTCAGTCATAAATGACTGACGCGGCGTCAGAAGTTAATATCAAAGTTTAATATCAGAAGTTTAATCAAAAATTAAAAAACCTAACCGTCAGTCATAATTGACTGACATGGCGTGAGCAGTAAAATTGCTGTCAGTCAAATATGACTGACAAAATGAAAGTTTGTGCATTCTGCTTGAGTGGCCTGGCATGTGTGGGAAGATAGTAAATATTGAGCTAGCATGGGGGGAAAGTCACTGTCAGTCATATTTGACTGACATGGCAGTTAAAGTGTTAATGATATAAGTATAAAATGTCTAGTTACTTATTTTTAATTGTGTACAATACAATTTATCAAACAGTGTTCTGAAACATTAAATCTGACGTCCTATTCTTTAAGCAAAGGTTAGGCAAAAAAGATGGAAAGTGATGTAACAAAAATTCAAAAGAAAATTATTAATTTTTTTAAGGTAAAATATTATTAACTTTTGCCTACTTTTATATTGTTACTGTAACATTAAATAAAACTAATTATATGGAAGTAGAGTAGGCCTACAGTATTGTATTACATTTGAGAAATTTGATTTGGATAGTGCATGATTTTTGCTCAAGTTCCCAGTCTAATGAAATCTCGTTTTAATAGAAACTTTGCTTCAGTCTATGTTATTTACAGTATTTAATATTGTTGTATTTAATCTTAACACCTCAACATTCAAGAACTGATGAATGTAGATTTTGTGAATTGAGTGAATGCAGTTTTTGTTATAAAAACAAAGTTATTCATTAAAATTGACCTTAATTAATAGACAGATGATCATTAATTACAAATAAACAGTAGGTGGTTATCAACCTTTCAACATTGTCACAGGAGCCGGCAGTGGATGCACATGGCAGTGTTGGCTGCTGCAATGTCTTTCTGTTTTTAATGAGTGCTGCCTGTACTCTTGGTTAGCTATAATCTTGGATATTGTTAAATATTTTCTATTCTGTTTATTTCACGTAAATCATGTCTATTGTATATTGTGTAAAGGGTATTGTTGTGTATTCATTTCACATAGGCCTAATATTTTATATTATGAATGAACATTTATTTATCAAAATCATCAAATAGTTTTAGTTCGAACCGTAGAGTTTAAAGACAGTTCTGGAAGATGAATTGGAGTTTAAAGACATTGGCTATCATTATTTAGCAACAGACAGTTTGGATATTTTAGATCCATACTATGGATCAACCGAACACAATCGTCCTGACATAATACATTATATTAATTTTGTTGTTTATAATTATGATAGATTTGTAGTGTTTCTATTTAAATATATCAAGTTAAAAACAGTGAATTATGAAAACCTTTGCCATTTGACAATCTGGTGGTGCAGATTTATAAAATCACAAAAAATACATCCACATTTATGCAAGGCAATGGTTGTTGCCGAATTTCAACATAGAGTTGATTACAGTATGGTATAAGTTTCTGCATCCAGATGGCTTATTTAGCCATTTTCTATCTCAGGACATATAACACTGTGAAAATTAAAAATTAAATTAGCATTTAGGTAACTGCATTACGTGATTTTCAACAGTATACATGTCAACCAACTACGCTACTGACCAGTTGTAGTAAAAAAATTATGTTATTTATTTGACTATGAGATCTTTTGGCTTAGAATAAGATTTACTATTTTAAACTGCATAGAGTTACTACTTTAAAAATAAATATTACTATGTAGAATATATTCATGTATCAGTAGTACCTATATACATTTTGTCGATAGGATAAAGTTGAAACAGCTGTATCTGATGATGAAGAGGTAAGATCAGGTTTGGAGACTTCCGAAGGCAACTGCTTGTCACTGGAAGGAACATGTCCAACTCCTGGAGGACCATTTTCTGCTTTAACCCCTTCCATGTGGCCTCAGGATATCTTGAGCAAGCTGGGCCAGTTACCAGATGATCCAAATTCACAACCTGATTACCGGTGAGTAAATCACTCCTTTGATAGTTCGGTTGGCCTAACTACAAAGAGTTGAAAACGAGTTATACCTTTTATTTTTACCAGTTATATATTTGTGACTTACATATAAAATTAAATTTATAACTGTAAGGTTAAGCTCGATCTCTTTCTTATATTTATATATATATATATATATATATATATATATATATATATATATATATATTCAAGATATGTTCAAAATCTTTATTTGCCTGGAATGTTATAGAAATGCATAGCAGTTATTATGTTCAACTATCTTAATCTAAAATGTAAAACATTCATACCACATCAGAACCTCTGTAAAACATACAACACTTTATCTCATATATTCCTTTTATTTATGCCAACTTCCCAGTCACAGCGTCGGTTGCCAATTTTCTAATTATGCGATCCCAGCGCACACTTGTCACCATCAGTGTTTGAGTCAAGTTTTAAAGTCTTAGGGCATGTATAAATTAATTCAGCAACTTATTGACAACACAAACACCTGTGTGTGAGGACAAGCGTTCCTAAACTGCTGTTTTTTTTTTTCCCCCAGTTAGGTAGTTATCTCTGCCTGTGGTATCATACGATTGTATATCCTATCAACTTATGATGCTGCTTTTAGAGATGCAAAAAAAAAAGTATTCTCTATACTTAACATTCAAAATAGTATGTAAATACTATGCAGTGTCAACAGTTGCAGTTTTTATAATGCTTCTTTGCAAGATTCTGTCTAAAAATTAAGTTGTGCATTTATGCAAATCGCTTGTTTTTGCAATTGGAAGGCCCTGCTGAACTGGTTGTCTGCAGAAGCTCCCCACAGTACTAAACCCTAGGTAAGATGGGGGTAAATCAGGCCATAATACACCATCATCAGGATCTGAATTGGACAGAATTTTGCTAAATTCCTCAAGACATAAATCCTTTAGGACGATTTGACCATCAACGTGATAACCGAGTCAACTCTCATTCCATGTATCTATTCAGTTGAATGATAAAATATGTAATGAAGTCTTAACATATGATTTTCACAAGAAACTTTTATCAAGAAAATATTTATCAATTTTATTACAATACTAAGTTGAATCACATATGGTTTTATTTGGACCAGTTAACGTATTGAGAGCTTACATATATACCACTTACATGCTTACTAAATATGTGTTGTGGCTCTAGAATTGACACATTTACTGCAAATGTGTTTAAAAATGTATCTAACATAGCATTGAAATAATATTGAGATGTAATACATTTTTATAAATGTTTTGATATACTTACGTTTAAGATTTTTTGAAAATAAAATGTTTTTAATGTAAGAAGCATCTATTTAGGTGATAAAATTAATGTACTCTGTTTAAATTTATAACGTAATGATTACAGCTTTGATGAATTCGGTTTTCGTGTTGAAGAAGAAGATGGACCTGAACAGAATTCAAATAAACTTCTGGGTGTTCCTTTTTTAGAAGATACACAACATAGGTAAAATTTATCTTAAAAATCCTTTATTGTTTGGCTTAATTCACATTACTTTTACTTTCTATTCAAAGCATTGTTGTCTATTTATTTATTTTGCAGCAAAATAATAACACATCAGTCTAAAAAAAAGTGCAAATACACTTAGTTTTGATTTCTGTCGCTAAGGAACGGTTCATGGCGTAGGATGAAGTATAAACAAAATTAACAGGAATGCTGGTATACAGCCAACAGTGCAACATAAAATCATTCATCTACTGCAATTGCTAAGCTTGCACATACAGAGAACTTTTTTACATTAGGAGAGAGAGAGTGCATCAGCAAACTTACCTAAGAAAACAAGTCCACTAATAGCTTGCAGTAGTAAACAAATAAAGACACATAATAATCCACAATGTATATGATTGTATATGTTCAGACAGCAGGACTGGAGAGAAGTGATGTAATGTAACTATGCAGTGTGGTTTTTGATGTTCAGACTCATGCTTTTACCGGTATAAATCTCTAGTTATTTCCTACCAAACCTTCCTGCGCCGCTGCAGAACTAGGACATTCATTATGGTTAAATGATTTATAGTCAAAGTAATGTAGTTGTTCATAATTAATATGATCACAGTTAATTATCTTTTATTTAGCTTCATAGAATTGTTAAATGAATAGTTTTAATAATCAGTGATCAGTGATTAAGTTACTTTATGATATAGTGTTCTTGATTGAGGAGACATACTGACAGTTTACATCATCGTACAATAGCATTGTTGGCAAGGCTAGTCAAGCTATTAAAGTAAAATGTACTATAGATAATGATCCTGTTAGATTGAGGAGACATACTGACAGTTCACATCATCGTACAATAGCATTGTTGGCAAGGCTAGTCAAGCTATTAAAGTAAAATGTACTATAGATAATGATCCTGTTAGATTGTGGAGACATACTGATTGTTCACATCATCGTACAATAGCATTGTTGGCAAGGCTAGTCAAGCTATTAAAGTAAAATGTACTACAGATAATGATCTTGTTAGATTGTGGAGACATACTGATAGTTCACATCATCGCACAATAGCATTGTTGGCAAGGCTAGTCAAGCTATTAAAGTAAAATGTACTATAGATAATGATCCTGTTAGATTGAGGAGACATACTGATAGTTCACATCATCGCACAATAGCATTGTTGGCAAGGCTAGTCAAGCTATTAAAGTAAAATGTACTACAGATAATGATCTTGTTAGATTGTGGAGACATACTGATAGTTCACATCATCGCACAATAGCATTGTTGGCAAGGCTAGTCAAGCTATTAAAGTAAAATGTACTATAGATAATGATCCTGTTAGATTGAGGAGACATACTGATAGTTCACATCATCGTACAATAGCATTGTTGGCAAGGCTAGTCAAGCTATTAAAGTAAAATGTACTACAGATAATGATCTTGTTAGATTGTGGAGACATACTGATAGTTCACATCATCGCACAATAGCATTGTTGGCAAGGCTAGTCAAGCTATTAAAGTAAAATGTACTACAGATAATGATCTTGTTAGATTGTGGAGACATACTGATAGTTCACATCATCGCACAATAGCATTGTTGGCAAGGCTAGTCAAGCTATTAAAGTAAAATGTACTATAGATAATGATCTTGTTAGATTGAGGAGACATACTGATAGTTCACATCATCGTACAATAGCATTATTGGCAAGGCTAGTCAAGCTATTAAAGTAAAATGTACTATAGATAATGATCCTGTTAGATTGAGGAGACATACTGATAGTTCACATCATCGTACAATATAATTGTTGGCAAGGCTAGTCAAGCTATTAAAGTAAAATGTACTATAGATAATGATCTTGTTAGATTGAGGAGACATACTGATAGTTCACATCATCGCACAATAGCATTGTTGGCAAGGCTAGTCAAGCTATTAAAGTAAAATGTACTATAGATAATGATCTTGTTAGATTGAGGAGACATACTGATAGTTCACATCATCGCACAATAGCATTGTTGGCAAGGCTAGTCAAGCTATTAAAGTAAAGTGTACTATAGATAATGATCTTGTTAGATTGAGGAGACATACTGATAGTTCACATCATCGTACAATATAATTGTTGGCAAGGCTAGTCAAGCTATTAAAGTAAAATGTACTACAGATAATGATCCTGTTAGATTGAGGAGACATACTGATAGTTCACATCATCGTACAATAGCATTGTTGGCAAGGCTAGTCAAGCTATTAAAGTAAAATGTACTATAGATAATGATCCTGTTAGATTGAGGAGACGTACTGATAGTTCACATCATCGTACAATAGCATTGTTGGCAAGGCTAGTCAAGCTATTAAAGTAAAATGTACTATAGATAATGATCTTGTTAGATTGAGGAGACATACTGATAGTTCACATCATCGCACAATAGCATTGTTGGCAAGGCTAGTCAAGCTATTAAAGTAAAGTGTACTATAGATAATGATCTTGTTAGATTGAGGAGACATACTTATAGTTCACATCATCGTACAATATAATTGTTGGCAAGGCTAGTCAAGCTATTAAAGTAAAATGTACTACAGATAATGATCCTGTTAGATTGAGGAGACATACTGATAGTTCACATCATCGTACAATAGCATTGTTGGCAAGGCTAGTCAAGCTATTAAAGTAAAATGTACTATAGATAATGATCCTGTTAGATTGAGGAGACGTACTGATAGTTCACATCATCGTACAATAGCATTGTTGGCAAGGCTAGTCAAGCTATTAAAGTAAAATGTACTATAGATAATGATCCTGTTAGATTCTGCCTCATTTGTTTAAAGTAAAGGACAAACCTAGCACCCGTACTGTAAAATAATACTGAGTGAATGATTAAATTGAGTAGGTTTATTAATTTATTGATTTCAGTTGATTTACAGCTTTGGTATTCAATAAGAAAAACTTAAAGATTAGTATAGAATTTAGTGAGGTCTTTTTATGTGATGAAAATGTAATGTGAAGTAGTCAGAAGCCAATACACTATGGTAGAAAATGTGCAGGCTAAAGATACATTTCTATAGTATATATTAGTAAATTGGTCTTTGAGATGTGTTTTTATTTCAATAGTTTAAAATCTATTTAGGTGATTTTAAAATGTGTAGAAATGTTATTCTATGTTAAACGCAAGTTCTAAAAGTTGATTATTTGTTGTGAGAAAGAGTAGGAAAGTTGTATCCGTAACAGTTTATAAGAAAAATACATTTAAAAGTATACAACGTTCTCAATGTATACATGACTTCTCATACTATGTATTGAGAGAAAGAGGAGGGGATTGTATGAGTAACAATTGTTCTCAAAGTCAAATATTTATTGAGAGAAAGAGGGGGTTGTATCAGCAACATTTTATAAGTAGAGTACCTTACAATTTGTATACAACTCTGTAAGCCACATGTCTATAAACTATTCAGTATAAATAATTATTTTCAGACTAAAATGGTTAGCTCATTTGGAATTTAGTCATAACAAAGAGTCAACAGACCTGTCATGGGACAGCGTAGAGCAAACTCTGCCTCGTACTGACAAGCTGAGAGCTATGGTTCGAGAAGGTATTCCACATTCTCTACGACCACAACTTTGGATGAGACTTTCAGGTACGGAACTTCTAATTGCCTTTTTTTAGAAAAATATAAGATGCTCTGTAATGTTAAGTTTTGTTTCTATTGCAGTGGATGTAGATCTGCATTAGTTTTTTATAGTACTGTCATAATATCATTTGATCTTTATTTAGCTATATTAACGTGAGTAATACATTAGTTATTTCAGTTTTAAAATATTTCACTAGTATAATTCCTTGAAACAATTGACTTTAGTACGTGGTAGAACAGGCTTGCTATAGAATCACATTTGTTTAAAAAAATATAATTACAAAATGAATAAACAAGAAGTAGTTGAACTTTTATTATAAGTGAAGAACACTTAACAATCAGTTCTCACCATGATATTTAAAAATCAAGAGAATATGTCATGCATGAAATACATTTTTATGCTACCCATCTGTAGGCAAATTAAAGAAGGAGTAAACTACAAGTCCATCCCCCTATATTCGTCCATTTCCACCCCAATCATACAAATCCACTCCATACAAATCCACCCATCCCCTAGTCAACTTAAAATATTAGCATAATATAATTAATTAGTAGCAATAAATAAAAATCATCTACATTGAATTAAAAAACTAAGTCAATGTCACTATTAAAGAATTCTTGTATAGTGTAGAAAGGATTAACTAACAGCCATTGAAACAGTTTATTCTTAAAAATAACAATTGCTCTATGTGATACTCCAATTTTTGTCAGCCTATTTTGGGGAGTATTTAGCTTAGATTTATTTCTTGTATTGTGGCAGTGAAATATTCTTCTCTGGTTGTAAATAAGTGTAGATGTGTTTTTGTGTGAACTAATATATGAAATATGTATAAATTTATAAAAGTTAAAATTGTAGAGTGTACAAATAATGGTCTGCAGTGATCAATGAAGCCAGCCCTACAAATTGTTCTTATTACTTTAACAAAATATCTCTTATTGTTGATGAATGACCCCAAAGGATTAGGCCATATGATATATGAGACTGAAATAGTCTGAAATAAGCTATTCTTAAGTACTCAACAGAAAGTATATCACTTAATTTCCATAGAAGATAGCTCACTCTAGGAGATTTTACAACACAGACTGTTGACACGAGAAGTCCAATTCAATTTCGAGTCTTTATGCCAGGTAGTTTTAATGATTGAAAATCTTGACCATGAGGAGAAAACTGATTACCATTTTTTGAGTTTTTTCCTGATTACAAATTAATTTATTTGAGGAAAACCAATTCAAATCATTGAGTTCTGTTGAATCAATGGACTGTTTTAGGTTAGTTAAGTTTAGATTACTGGTGAAAAGAGATGTGTCATCTGCATATACATCCCACTTCTACATTTTTTGGCAGGTCATTAGTGATTATTGTAAAGAAAAAAGGACCAAGAAAGGACCCCTGTGGCACGCCCCTTGTAACATTTGCCACTGATGAATTTAAACCTTTAATTGTGACATAATGCTTTCTATTTGTTAAATAAGACAAAATAAGCTGGCTTGCATGTTACGATGGACTATACATTTTCTGGTGGACTATACCAACCACCCTTTGAATATACAGACTATTTCTCACCCACCCATTGAATTTTATATTGAACTATTTTTTTTCAATATAAAATTGACTAACAGTTTATATTAAACTATTCCACCCACTCATTGAATTCACATACGGTAATGATGTTTGTGTCCGCAGCAATCATTAAGCTGTCCCCTGGGTGGTACTAAAAAAAGCTTAACTGTTACTTATGTATCTCAGCTGCCAAACAAAAAATTGGACCTTCTCAGGACCAGACAAATTATACAGATATAGTTTATGTTTTTAATATCTGCTGTTTAAATTCAAGGATCTGTATAGAGCTAAAAGTTTCAAGAAACACACTTTGAAAAATTAGAAAGAAGTGCAAGAGGCAATATCCCACGTTATAGTATGGTAAGGGTTTTCAGACATAGAGCTTATGTTGTAAGTGAAGCTTGGCATTGATGAGATTAAAACCATACACAAAAGCAGTGACATATAATATTTTCATACTGGCAGAGAGAGAGAGAGTCTGACACTAACATAGTGAATGTGTATAAACCTTATGGTCAGATTTCAAACACAATGTCCTGTATGTTGGGGACTTTATAGTCATCACAGCCAATGGGGGTTACTCATCAGATGATGATAATGGTAGAAGCCTAAACTAACTTAGCTAAAACCAACGACTTATTTCTTGTATTTGATGCTAAAGATACAAGTACTTTCGTTGCCTTTGTACTAATTCCCCGGGCTTATGCTTCTGTTCGTGTGAACAATCTTTAAGACCTCTAACAATTTGGGGGAATAAACAATTGTGACGTGGTGTGATTGGGTTGGAAATGGACGAATATAGGTGGATGGACTTGTAGTTTGTGCCTTCCACTATTAACCCTTTGACGCGGTAATTTATGTGTGCGCCTCAACCCTGTTCGCGGTACTTTTTTTATCAATCCGGTGAAAAAATGCATACGTTTGGAAAAACCTTTATATTTTAATCACTAAAACTACACTAATAACACATGATAAAAGCATTTATTTATTCAATCCACTTATAATAAAATAATAAACTAGCTTAACAACACGTTACGATAAACAACAACACACTTTGTTTACACCGGCCGCCATTACTGCAGACAGCTGTGAATGACCTGTTGAATATCGTCTCCTTATAGTAAAAATCAATATTGTTCCACAATCCAACGTTAGGAATACGATCATTGTAATGTCATAAACGTACTGCAGGAGTTCCCAATTCGTAAGAGTTCGTTATTGAGTCACTAGGTAGCAACACTCGTCGGGATAACCGTGCACGTTATATTAACGTCAAACCACATACAGAGGTCATTGGACGGCGTGTCAATATGACGTCAAACCACGGCAAGGGGTTAATTGATAAGTTGGCATGAGACATCTTATTCTCTAAAACTAACTCTAATACAGTTGCCAGAATAATTAGTTCGCAACAAGACCATTGCCACTATTTCTCAATAAATTACTGTAGCTTTAATTTTGAAGTTTAGTAGCTATGTTCATTTATTTTTATATGTAATAGGTGCCATGGAGAAGAATCTAGCCTCTGAAATGAGCTACAAGGATATGGTGAAGGCGTCGAATAATGATGCATTGTCGACATCAAAGCAAATAGAGAAGGACTTACTACGCACAATGCCTAGCAATGCTTGCTTCAGCCATCTGACTAGTACAGGAATACCTCGTCTAAGAAGGGTGCTTCGTGCACTTGCATGGTTCTACCCGGATATCGGGTAAGTGTCTATAAATATTGACATGCTATGGTTATCAAATAATTTCTATATTGTTTTTCATATTAATAATTAGATAGTTTTTGGTTTTAATAGTAAGAAAGTAGAATTGCCTCTTTAAATAAATCTTGTAAAAGGTATGTATAAGGTTTTTTTTTTATTCCTATGTTGGGATGTGATAGCAAAAGTTTGTAGTGTGCTAATTGTCATGTTTTTTATTATATAGTATAAATAGATTTACATTAAAATCACAGTGAATCTCTGGATAAGTATTAAAATTCCTAAAACTAATTAATTTTGATCAAGTATTCACGGGATGGATTAAATTTAAGTTAAAATAAAACTACTCACATTTTGTCACAGCCCTGGAATGAAAACGCTTTGTCTCTCAGACTACGCTCCCTAATAAAACCAGTTTTGTAGGGGGAGGGGAAGATTAGCAGTGATGCCGCTTCTAATGCCTTCCCTTCCCTACTCAAAGTCAATGGTGAGGGGGTTATCTAATCGCTTCCATCCTTCACTTTAGTTTAATATCCTGCCAGTCGTCTGTCAGTCTACGTGTTACTGTTAACGTGATTTTTTCACGCTGAACGTTGAAATTTGTGTAACACACCTTGAATATATTTTTAATTTTAAATAGTTTTTCTTAGAATAATTGTACATATAATATTTATGAAGGATGACTTGTTGAGTACTAGTTTCAAAATAAATGAAGTTTTATTGCAACTAGACAGAAATGATAGTGATGAGAATGATAGAAGTAATGATGACAATGATTTGGTTGGTGCTGGAGAGTAAGAAGAAGTTTCTGTGCACAATACTGATACAGAAACTGATGATACGGACATAGACCTGGACTATAACCCTTCAGACGATGACAATGATTTGGTTGGTGCTGGAGAGGGAGAAGAAGTTTCCGTGCAAAATACTGATACAGAAACTGATGATACGGACATAGACCTGGACTATAACCCTTCAGACGATGACAATGATTTGTTTGGTGCTGGAGAGAGAGAAGAAGTTTTCATGCACAATACTGGTACAGAAACTGATGATTCGGACATAATTAAGCCTGAGTGGATTTCTGATTATTGTATATCAGCCTATTTAGAAACATTAATTTTGAAGGTTATTGGGAAGGAAGGGAACATTTTTCTATTAAATCCAGTCGTAAGTCATGCAATAAAAGTTCAATTGATTTTAAGGAATTTTTGAACCCACTTAAACTTAATTCAAAAGAAATAATTGTTATACCAACCAACGATGCTGTAGAAGTTCATGAGGACGGTTTTATTTATGTTTAGGTGCCACAATGTTAGATGTATTAACACCCCACCGACAGAATTATCTTTACATTCTTATATTATTGATGACTATATCATATCACAATAGCACCATTGGACAAATTGTTCTTATTTATAGTTTATAGTATCAATAGTACTGTATATTATAACATCAAAGTATATAGTCTTGTGTTTAGATCAATTTTTAAAATGTAAGTTTAAACTGAAATGTTACCAAAAAATATGGAAGGAATGACACGAGTTGTTTGGTCCACAGGTATTGCCAAGGTACCGGTGTAATAGCTGCCTCGTTGTTGTTGCTCATGGAGGAAGAGGATGCTTTTTGGATGCTAAGCACTATTGTGGAAGACATTCTTCCTGCATCATACTACTCATCTACCCTTATAGGTGAATAATTTTGAAATGAGTAGCAAATGGTAACTCAGACATAGGGATGTGTACAATTTATATGCGTATCCTCAATAGTCTGTTGACCCTAAAGCCATCTTGAGTATTAGTAACAAATGTTTCGCTAGTTGACATTCATTTTTATATTATTAGATTCATCATAATATTTTTTCAGAATCATCATCTAGATAGATATTTATTGCCATTAGATATTTCACAAAATACATTGGCTTAGTTATAAGATACAGGCAGCACTGGCCTACTCTAAAATCCATTTCTGTCTATTTCTGCGTCACAAACTCAGCTATAGAATAAAATGGATGCTTGATTAAGAATTCCTGCAGAGTCTTTTTAAAATCTTTCTTGTCAAGTTGTCTACTTAGAACTACCAAAAACACCTATTAACTCACCAACCGAATTAAAACTCTACTTCCAACATCCCAATTATAAATATATAAGATTCATCATTTATTTGCCTGGTGCCAGTGGTAATTTCCTTGAAGTAAAGGTTTTTGTCAAAACAAGTTTTTCTTTTATAATTATATAATTAGCATCATGCATAATATAACTTTTTGTATAATTACATGCTATAATATAACTGGTTTAGCTGATTATCCATTCAGCGGCTTTGACAAATACAGACATAACCTAAGAATGTGGTGGCTACTAGTTTTTGACACTTTACTTTCTGGAATATAGTGGTTTTTTGAAATAAAAATATTAGAGTGCATTTACAAGTTAGGCTGAGAATAATTTAGAATGAATGAATTTTGTATGATTTTGAATGGAAAGGGGGCACTATTATTAGTTCTGCTATTTCCCGGTTTGGTACTCTCCACGATTCTCGCCTTAAGAGTCTGCTACACCTCCCATCTTATTGGATTTGACAACCTTTAAGGCCAACGTTAATTGGTGTTTAGTTGTTAATTATAATTTCAATATAAGATTACAGCTTTATTTATAAACATAAAATTTTTAACTTGACCATTTTTGAAAGAGGACACAATTCTCTAGTGCCCCTGAGACAGACTTTTTCTAATTGTTTTGGTTTATTTTGTATGTACCAATAACCATTGTTCTAATTTTTTTTTTAACCTAAATTAGAAAAATTTGTCTTGAGGGGTTCAATCAAGGACACTTTTCTAATCATACAATAGTTTTGGGATAGACAGACAAACGATAACCAGTCTTCTGATAGTCAACGGAGGTCCAAGTAGTTCCAAAGTTAACACAAGGCAGAGGGTCGGGGCTTGAGTTATTCACTAGAGAAGACTGTTGAGGTCGTTGGCAAAGCAGGCCTTGCCAACAATCCCAGATTACCCAGCAGATACTGCCATCTGGTTTTGGGATAGACAGACAAACGATAACCAGTCTTCTGATAGTCAACGGAGGTCCAAGTAGTTCCAAAGTCAACACAAGGCAGAGGGTTGGGGGCTCGAGTTATTCACTAGGGAAGACTGTTGAGGTCGTTGGCAAAGCAGGCCTTGCCAACAATCCCAGATTACCCAGCAGATACTGCCATCTGGTTTTGCCTTATGGTGAGATTCTAAATTACAGAAAGTATCAAGACGAAGTCTATATTGGTTAAAAGACAGACATACCACTAGCATTTTTAGCTTTCTGCCTACAAGTTTGCCCAACCGCTCCAACTACAATGATTTTAGTTAATTATTAACTGAGTGAATATTGTAAATCAGTGAAGAACCAGGTGTTTCCATATTAGAGTAACAAATAAAGTACCATTACTACATTAGGTTCTGAAAAATTCCAATTCTCTTTGTAATCAATTAACTTTGCAATTGATATTAATTAATTCATTTTTTTATCATGTTTGAGTAGTTCATGGCCAATCCATCACATTAAAGATAAGTAGTGTGAGCGAGAGTGATAGTGCCAGAGTTGTGAACTCCGTCTCAGAATGGACCAGTTTCTTATTGTTTCTGTGATTGTTTTAACCAAGGGTTCTCCCGTTTACTTTGTAAATTCAGAATCTTTATTTGCATATTACATTTAGAAAACAAATACATTTAAATGTAACAAAACATTTGGATTATTTAAATTATTCAACAACAATATACCTAATAACAGTTTTATTGTGTTGAAACGTATTTTATTCAAATATTGTTCTGATTATAATTTATAAAACTTCAAGAGCAGGTAATATTGATTACGAAGAATCAGTTCACAGTATTTAGTTATTAATGTAGGCTTTATCACAACGTTGATTATTTTATGAAAATCTTATTATCCAAAATAACTTGATTAAAACGTAAATATTCCAAATTAACATTAAATATAAAATCACAGAGTCTATATAGATTAACCAGCGTGTCAGCGAGATAGGCGAAACAGCAACCGCTGTAAGTCCTTATTTCGGAGGAAATCTGGCTATGTTTGGTCTCGTTGGAGCACCAGCACCGTGTGTTTTCAGACCGATTCCCTACAACTGTACTGCCCTAGATAGTGGGCAATGGTTGAGCCATTATGAGCTCCCAACTGCTAGGTGCGTTTTTTGACGCTTTGCAAGGCTTTATTGTAAAAATCATAAAAAATACTAATTATGCTTTAAATGTAAATTTATCATATTGTTTTTCTTCTCAAGAACTGTACATTCACATACTACTATCAAAACTCTCATATCGATTTTTAAATAAATTTTCAAGAAAAAAATTTAACAAAATTTGCAAATATTGTACAGAAATTATAACTTATAATCATTCTAGGAGCACTAAAAATGTTTGTGAATAATATCAAGATAGCCAAATTATTTAGAATTTTATACACTGTAATAATATGTTGTTACATTTTAGTTAAAACTACTAGGTTTTCTTTGGATATTTTGTTTTCATAAAAACACAAAAATTTAAAAATGTGCAAAGTTACAGTATGATCATTGTAATTATCAAATAGTATAGGAACAAATTTAAAAAAATCAACTTTGAATAGAAAAGAAAAAGTCACTCAGGATTAATCTAAGTGATTAATCATATTGTACCTTAAAACATATTTTTTGTTTATTGGGGAAAATAAAAATGTTATGGGTTTCTGTGAAAAATTACATAACAATACATAAAAATATGATGTATAATTATTTTAAATGTTGTGCTATAAGTACTTTATTGGTACATTCTAATAGCTACAACACCATAAGTCAGTGGGCGCAAAGTGTGTAAACGGATCTTGAAGAATTGTGCACATTATAATCATAATAAATAATATAAAACCATTTTTAGGATTTTTGTAGGTACTAAAACTTGATAAATAACATATTTCTGAATATAAATATACAAGAATTGTTTAATTACAGTAAAAAATAAAGTTTGAACAACAAAATTTTACAACAGCATAAATTATGCTTTACCCAGCTGTTGAAAAATCACACAGTCAGGGGTGTACATAAACATTTTAAGTAAATCACCCAAAGCACCGACAACATTGCAATTTGTTTTGTTGGCTAGAGTATATAATTATCTGCAGACGACAGTGTGAACGCCTGATTCTGACTACTGAATATTGAACAGTCATGCGACAAACATCGGACAATATTCTCACTCCCGACGTCTGCCAGGTGGGAACTAAAAACGAGTTTCATATTTCACATTTTAATTTTATTTCCTAGGTTTATAAAATTGCATAACAAATTATTTTTGTTTGTTTATTTTTAAAACGCCGATCGTCAAGATATGGCCGAATATGGATTTCGAATGAGTGTAGATGAACGAGTATAGGCATTGTTACTACCTGAGTTCGACATAACTCAGAAAGGACTATTTATAATAGCCCAATAGCCAGGGCAACCATGGGAACTACAGCTTTACGTGGAATTCGAACCACGTAGTGTTGGTCTGATTTTCAGTTAACTGATAAGTCTGACACTCAGTTCTCTTCCCAAGACAACATCTTAACCTTAACATGGACACCCCAAACTTCTCTAGTAGTGTCCACGTCGATGGCAACCATTGAGCGAATACTGTGACAGTATTAAGAGGACTGAGCATATAACCTGTCGCCTACAATCTCCCCAACATTTTGTCCTCAAGTAGCTGGGTTACAGCACTGCGCCACCAATTTAAAAATCTTAAATGTGTAGAACAGAACATCGAGACGTCGATTGGTACCAACTTTGTCTCGCTTGCTTGATGATAAACATAGGTTTTATTGATTTTAACGTAACAGCATATGATACGCCATACCTCGCCATTAGAAGGAAAATTGTGAACAGCATAAATTTGCCATTCCTCACTATATAGGGTTTTAAAAGCCTGCTATTACAAATCAATTATTCTTCCCTTGCATTAATTAACAGTAAGTTAGTTTAGTAGTAGCCTTGCAATTGCAGATAACATTTATTTATCACTGTTCAATAATTGTTATCCTAGAGGGAACAAGAAAAGTACAGGAATCTTAATTATTTTTCACTGCATACATTTTAAATTGTATTACTTGAAACCCAGTTAATTTATTACAGTTATATTTTAATTCGCGTTTAAAAGAAATGTTGTTAGTTTTTACAAATTTTAGAAATTTAAATTTTCAAGAAAAAGTTTTTTGACAATTACCTAAAATAACGTTATTTTAGCTTTTAGAGGGCGCAAAATTAATTACTTCGTCATGTTGTAATCCTTATAAAATGTACGGTTGCAATACAGAACTGTAGGCTAACTAAATGCAGTGATTTTAAATTGATTTAAATCATTTTAAAATCACTGCATTGGCTTAAGAATATAAAAGTAATGTATAACATAGTAAACATGTCATAAGAATTACAAATTGACCAATTAATTATTTTTACCAATCAATTTTACCATTAATATTGATTGTATGCTATATAAATTACATTAAACACAAATCAAATTCTTACTAAATATCAAACATAAAAATACTTGATTATGTTGTGTATGTAACTAAAAACTCACATATATACACTTTCACCAATAAAATATTTTTAGTTCCTCACAAAACAGTTTTATAAATTATATTATGAAACAAAAAATATCTACAAAAAACTGAAGTATGAATCAGAAATAACTTTTATATTTTCTGTTATAAAAAATACAAATCAATTGAAACTCATAAATTATAATAAATATTTAACTAATTGAAAAGACCAACAAACCTCCTCGACCTTCTGAGCCCTCAATCATATCAAAGAACCGTGGGAAATTGGCAAATCCTAAAAATAACTGTGCTGGTAATATTTTGAACTACGCCCTTCGTCCGTCACTCATGCACGTGCAACGCTGTCCTTGCAAGGGAAAACAGATAATATGGACAGACTCTGTCACATTTATTTGTTTTGAAGTTTTTATTTATTTGTAGTGCTTGAAAAATATTATTTTCCGCTGCAATTACGTTAAATTCTTCAATATATTACAGATTCACTTCTCACAACGATTCTGCTCATTTTTTTAACACTGATCTTAAGTGTGGGTTTTAATTTTGTTGCTATTTTATTTTTACAAAATGTACACTACAAACTACAAACAGTAATACTGTACAACATACTGTTGGAATTTAGGTTAAATAATCAGGTAGGCATAAATGTATGTATTTTGAATCATTTGGAACTGAACTAGTTACATTTATTTTAAATTTGTTAAATTAACTAGCCTAAGAATACAAATTGAAAAAATGAAGTGGAATGAAATATGTGGTAGTAAGTGATTGTCATGTTGCCCAGCAGAACAAAAGTAAGCCAGTGCCAATAAGCAGTGGAAGGTGGTTTTTGGTTTGGTTATAAAGAGATTCCGTTTTGTAATATACATATATGTTTTTAGGTGGTCTTTAAACATAGATGAGTCTAAATATGTTGGGAGAATAGTAAGTTCGAGCAAACAGTTCTTAGCACGGCCACTTGGTTCACACGAATCACCGTCAGCGGGTTAAACATGCTTTTCTATTTCAACTGTACGGTTCGTGGTTATTATTAGAATGAAGTAAAGTGAGTGCTATTTGTTAAATGAAGGTCCAATCTAGTGGACCATAAGTTGCTATTTTGAGTTTTTTAATTTAAAATAGTCAATAATGACATTTGAAGTTTTGCATATTTTACTGACAAATTAATAAAAAAATTACATAATTTTGTAAAAAAAAAGCAGATTGTGGCCCACTAGAACAGCTCTTCCCCTATCCAATGACACTTCAAGTGTAGCGATAGCGATAGGATCAATAATAAGAATCGAATCATTGAAATAGAAACCCATGTTTTGGGGCGTTTTTCGTGGAGGGAAACGGCCACCTTAATTGAATGCTTTCTGTCAGTATATCATCTAGCATGTCCCAATTAAATTGTTATGTTTCTATAAGTTTGGTATTGCCGTAGGTATCCAGGCAGACCAACGAGTACTGCGGACATTACTCTGTTCCTACTTACCAGACGTTGATGTAACTTTGAAGCAGCATGATATAGAGCTTAGCCTCATAACACTCCATTGGTTTCTCACGCTGTTTGCTTCTGTCGTCCATATGAAAGTACTACTCCGAATCTGGGATCTGTTTTTCTTTGATGGCTCACTTGTCTTGTTTCAAGTCACTTTGGGGATGCTCAAAATAAAAGGTATGCAGTTCAGTTCATAAAAAACATAATGTAATATTAAAAATTGTTTAGTAATGTACATTAAGCTAACTTAATCTAAGTTTCATCAGTGCCGTGAATAGCCTTCCTGATTATTAAGAATTATCTGATTAGATAAACCGTTAATATTCTTCTAAACTTGTTGATGTAATGTTCACTTTAAGCAAATTAGGAAAGTGCTCTGAAAATTAAATTCATAACAAAAATTAACTATGGTATTTAAGTGAATATTTTTTCCGAGATTAATGTAACAAATCCTAAATATTTATTAGTATATTGGGAGAGATAGACATCAACAAACCTACCTAAGAAGACAAGTCCACTAGCACTACAATAGTAGCAAACAAACACAGTAATAACTCATATATTAATACAGTAATAAACAAATAGACCAGTCTCTCTATTCACCTGAGGAAAGTGCCAGTGGCACATTAAATTTGTACATCATGTGTTACAACTATATTTGTTTACTACTGTGGCGTTAGTGGACTTGTCTTCTAAGGTAAATTTGCTGATGTCCTATCTCCCCTAATATACTAATTCCTGGCCTAGTGCCCTTTAACCCAACCTTATATTTTAATTAAGTATATTTAGTTGTCCAGTTGTGTTATTTGTGTTGTTTTCAACTTATAGAATAATTTTGTATTTGTATAAATTAAGAATTGTAAATTTTAGAAAAATGTATTTATTAGGGAAGTTAGCTTTTTAACACTGACTTTTTAAATACTTAACATTCTGTTACATTTGGACTGCAGAAAATAAATGATTGGCCACGTAATTTTCAATATTATCATTTTTTTTTTTTTTTTTTTTTCTTGATGTATCAATACCAGTATTTTTATTTCTTAGCCTATGCACTGAAGTCACTGCTATAATCAGCACTGAACGTGAAGCATACAACCCTCGTCATACAACGTGGTCATATAGAAATGGGGGGTAAGAAGCCTCATACTGTAGATGTGTTTAGTCCCATGTACGAGAGCCTCCAATATCCTCTTCTTTACTCTCATGGTACACCTGGCTGGCAGATAGGCTTACTCGACAACAATTGCCATAAACTTTCACAGGTTAAATATTACTGTCGACTCCTGTTGTCTTGTGCCATGTTTCTCCAACCTTGGGCGTGTCTAAGGAATGATTAGTCAACATGTACTGCTGGGTAGAATAGGAGAGGCCAATAGGTTAAGTTTTAGAAAATTCAGAATTTCACCTATAAATATTGTTTTAATTGCCCCATTTGGCAACAGAGGTGGTTCCGCACTTAGTTTAATTCTTGATTTTCTAAAACATCCATTATTAAATACACTTTTAAATAGTTATACAATAATTGAACTCCAATAACTAACTACCTTCAGTTGTGTATTTATTCACTTAGTTGATACAAATTTTGTTTATGTAACTTTGTGTTGTCATTTATCTTAAATATTGGTGTAGACACAAAAATATGTTTTGTTTCACATTCTTAGGTGCCTCTTAACCTAAAAAGAATAGTCTTTTTAGTCATTGCTCAGGTAATCTTAAAAAATGTCTTTTCTTCAGAGCCTACTTTAAAGGATCTGGAGAACTCGGCACAGATATTCAATGCTTTGTCGGACATTCCAGGGGATATTGAAGATGTTGACCAACTCCTAGATGTGAGTAATATAAGTTATACTAAATAAATCATGTTTTGTAGTGAAGTAGAAAGTTTGATAGATGCTGATAAATACAGGGTGTTTCGAACTTGGGAATGATAACTTGTTAAAAAAATTACATTTCAAACATGGTTTGAGCTAATTGATTGAAATATGGTATTTTTGTTGACTAGTTATGGGTAGTTTTTAAAAAAATAACAAAATTACATTTTTTACATTCAAAAGAGCAGCATTCAGAAATTTAAAAAAGTTAAACATCACACAAACCAATTGTTTTAAGAAAAATTTACTAAAATACTTGGTTTTTATAAATTGAACAACAAATTCAGCAATATCTTAATTTTAAAAAATGGGTTGGAAAATGAAAGAGCTAAGTACATTTTCATGTATGCTTGTCAGGGTTCCTTACCTGTAGAAAGGGTTGCACAAATTAAATTTTAGAATTGTATATTATAACACTGCTCAATATGGTGTCTGTTATAAAATACTTTTGTTACAAGGTAATTTAATGGAATAAAATTAAAAGAACGCTTGAACAAACTTCCATGATATTTTTAATGATTAAAAATAGACTATATACTTCACATCAAAAAATAAATGCAACAGTGCTTTTTAAGAATAATAAACACGACAACAGAAAACATATGTAAAACAAAACAAAGACATGAATTTTTGCATGAAAAAATTATTAAAAATATGAAATGTATATTTTTACATTCTGTGTCGATTGGTACCAACTTTATTTTGCTTGCTTGATGATGAATATATGTTTTATTGATTTAAACGCAACAGCATAAATTATGCCGGTCCTCGCTTTTAGAAGGGAAATTTTGAACCACATAAATTATGTTGTTCCTCACGATCCAGAGTTAAAATTCTTATGAGATTCCCCTTTATCCTGAATTTGAAGAGGACCTATGTTGCTCAATACTGGAAGGCATGGTGTAGGAGTTGCAATTGAGGATGCATGTATATTCAGCAATATAGTAAACCAGGAGCAAACTGTAGTATGCTGAATTTGTGCGTTGGCTCCCAAGGATGATCAAGTAAATTGCTGCTCTATTTTTGGTCAAATTCTCACTTGCTGCTGTTTTCTAAATTATTACAGGGACTATCAGAGATCAATATAATCTGGCTCTCAAATATTAATAACGCTCTCTGATTCAGTGTAAAACTAGCAAAAGAGCTATGTATTTCCTTTATGTAGCAAGTCCATTACTCAGACCAAATCAAACTACTTCTCTTTTTGTAGGATTGGGTCGTCTAGATTCTGAAATAAACGTTGAGTTCAGCTTCATCAAGTATATCTTGTGTTGTGCTAAGAGAGTAATATCATTAGCATCTATCAATACTCTTGATTGTGTGGGAATGAGAATCATCTTTACTCATCTGATAAACACGATGTACATGAATGGTTTCACATATTTAAGAATATAATCATATTTACAAGTTTTGAAAATTTTCCATTTTAATAAAATCTGTTGTGAATTTCATAATATTCAGATAAAGAGTACAATGACAGGTGAATCAGATAGTTTTTAAGTCTTTTTTTTAAATGATTTGTCATTTTCCGATGAC
Source organism: Stictocephala bisonia (assembly GCA_035578905.1). NCBI lineage: Eukaryota > Metazoa > Arthropoda > Insecta > Hemiptera > Membracidae > Stictocephala > Stictocephala bisonia. The sequence goes on along the minus strand of JAQJVL010000655.1, from coordinate 263,654 downwards.
TTTTTATGGTTTGGCAGCAAGTTGAAAAATCTAGCTACCATGTATATTGGGTTTTTACAGAAAAATTGTAAATTATGCTGAACTACTACTATATTCTTTTTATTTCTTATATTATACTTGTGGTTCTCACCACATTTTTAAAACATCAGATTGATTTGTCTCTCACAATTTTGTTTTTTATATATATATATATATATATATATATGCACTGTAGACTGTCATTATCTCTAATTAGGGAAGTGGTTTTTTATTGATTCATTCCACTGAAGTTTTAAAATTATGGGAATTGCTTTTTTGTATTACTACAATTGAGTCTAAATTTCTGCCTGGCATAGATCCATACAAGGAAATACCAAATACAATATGTGAATGAATATGCAAAAAGTATATCGTGTTTAGAGTTTTAATTGAACGTAATTTTGACATTCTTCGGAGAATGTATAGACCAGAGTTGATTTTTGAAACTATTTTTTTCTGGATGTTTATTCCTTGTCAGCGAACTGTCCAATGTTAGGCCTAAAAATTTACTTCATCAGCCTGAGATATAAATACTTGATTAGTTTTTTATCGGGATCAGTTTTGATTTTGCATTGGTTAGTACTAAATTCCATGTAGCTTGTTTTTATTCGTTTCAAAATTAAATTATTTTCATGAAAAAACTGATTTATACTAGAGCAGAGTTTCCCAAATTTTTTTGTACCATGCCTCCTTTTGTTGAAATGAAAGCTACTCGCGTTAATGTACCCTGTTAAAATAAATGGTAAGGGCATAGGAAAAAACAAATAAGTAATACTTTGAAAACAAAACATTTATTTTGACTATCATAAGGTACAACAATATATACTCTGTATAAGTTTTCATAAAATACTGGTAAGAGAAAAATAAATTAGGTTGGTTAGTGAGATGGATGAGCTTGCATTTTCTTTACTAGCATGTCTATTCTTGGCTGAGTTTTAGTTAGTGCACAACATAAGTCACTAGCAACATCAAGTTTGTTCCTATATTTCGTTTTAACTGCCACAAGTGTTGAAAATGCTTTTTCGCACAAATATGTGCTTGAAAAAGACAAATACAAACGAAGAGCTTCCCGTTTGTACACTTCCACTAGGATACACTTTGAAATATTTTAACCAAAATGAAGGTTTGTCCATCATATCAAAGCTGTATTTGGCAGAGGAATCGTTTTTTATTTCTAAAGCTTCTTCTTGAAGTGATCCAGGCAGCGAGTCTATGTTGACATGGAATGGGTCGGTTGACAATCTCTAAATACTATCATCACAAGTGTTTGGGAAGTATTTCTTGAACTCCTCAGTGAGGCTCTCCAAATGGTTTAATATTTGTCTTTTCAAATTTGGTCCTTCATAAATGTCCTTGAAGCGTGTTTCTTCTGAGATTGACTTTACTTTAGGGAAATTTGAGCAACTGCAGGGATTTTCTGATATTTTACGACTCCAAAGCTGCAATTTTTCATGTTTGAGTCTCCACCCTGCATTTTTATATTAAGGCTGTTCAACGAGTCGAAGATGTCTGACAAATAAGCCAACATTACTTGAGTACACGGTTTTTTGAAGGCATTGCTTAGTTGTGATTACTTCATCTCGAAGCTCAAATAATCTTGCCAGAATGTTTCCTTTTGAGAGCCATCATACTTCTGTATGAAATAATAGTGTTTTGTGATCACTTCGAAAATCTTCACAAAGAGTTTTAAACAGTCGAGTATTTAATGCACTGTTTTTTATGTAATTTACTACTTTAATACACAACTTTAAGACATCATTAAGTTCATTTGGAAGGGTTTCGGCTGCCAAGGCTTGACAATGTATAAAACAATGTATCCCAGTCACATCAGCATTTTTCTCTCTTACTAATTTCACAAAGCTTGAACGAGAACCAAGCATTGAGTCTGTCCATACATACACCTATCAGTTTTTGCCATGAGAGTTCATATTTGGCAAAAAGGTCTGACACTGCTTTCATAACATCAACAGCTTTTGTCGTGGTCACCAAATCTGTAGAAAAAAGTAGCCGAGCATAAACAATTAACTGAGAACATTGTGCTATGTCTGTACTCTCGTCTAACTGAATATCAAAAAATGGTGATTGTTTTATTACATCAACTACCTGGTTTTGTATGTCTTCAGCCATATATATCATCAATGCGACGTTTTACAGTATTGTTAGACAGAGTTATTTGAGATAATTTGTGCTTACCATCTGTACCAAGAATAATATCAGCTGCCTTCAACAGACACTGTTTAACAAGCGTCTCTCCAATAATATGGCCCTTTTTTCCTTAGCAATAAGAAGTGATAGTTCATATGAAGCTTCAAGCATTTTTTCAAATAACTGAGCAGAAGATCCAGTACTATCCAACTTCATATGTTTTAAGTTTTCAGATTTTGTAGCAAAAAAATCCATTGGTTTGTCCTTAAAAGAGTTATGTTTGGATGACAAATGTCTTTCAAAACGATTAGGTCTCATCGCATCATTGCTTAATACTTCATAACAAATTACACACTGAGGGTGTTCAACATTATCTTTAAGCATAGAAATAAACACATATTTGATATAATCATCATTATACTTGCGTTTCTTTGCTGAGCTCTTCTTCTCTCTCTTAAATCACGCAGGCAAGTCACAATTAATATCTCACAACACAAGAAACCTAGTACAATGCAATCAGTTAGCAAGAACACGTGCAGGCTAGGCCGAGGTGTCTAGTAAAACACTGAGTCAGAACTGGTGACAGTTACATTTAGCGTCTGGAAGGAGGGGAGAGAGGTAGTCCTCGAAAACGCTCAGTTGCCAAAAGTACGCACTGTTGCCATATTGAACGGCACATTTGATTCCTTTCAAGATTTCAGTTTCAAGTTTATTTAGTAAACTCAGATGTTACTTTACAACAGATTGTTTTAATTTCCTAAACATCTTGGTTATTTACTTTAGTTTAGGTTTAGAGTTTAGAAATAATAACTAAACGTAAATTTAATTTAATGTTTAACATGTCTTACACCCCCCCTGACATGGCTTCACGCCCCCCCCCCCCTGGAACGCTCCCCAGTTTGGGAATCCCTGTATGAGAGGCTGAGAAAAGCAAACATTTCAATTTCCTACTTAAATGAGGCACTAACTCTTAAAGTGGCATCATCAGCATATAGACATATTTTATCTAGCTCTGGAATTCCTTTAAAAAGAAATAGGAGTGGCCCTAAAATTGATCCTAGAGGACTCCATAAAAATACTGTTTAGTAATTGAAGTGTATTTACTAATTAAATTTTTCTTGTTACTTAGGCAATCTATTTCCACATATGAGTTTAACCAGTTGTATTCCTTCCTTTGAATACCTAACTGTTATAATTTATTTAGTAATTTAGTATGGCTTACACTATCATATGCTTTATCTATTTCCATGAATACTCCTATCAGCCTTTCCCCCCTGTTAACAGAATCAATCACAGATTCAGTGAACTCAGTGGTAGCTGTAATCACAGATTTACTTTTTGGAAATGTAAATCATACATTACGTGGTGGAAATGTGAGCAATACATACAATAATTAAAAAGGAAGTACAATAATAGATACTTTTGGTATCCGTTCATGAAAAGCTTTTGCAAACTAGGCAAAACTTCAATTAACTCTTACAAAGGGTAAAATTCAGAAGATTCAATAATAAAAGTGGCGGGATTGGATTATAAAATTTCATTGTAAACAGTATTTTCTCTAGATTGTGTCATTGCTTGCTGGAAGATCTACAAATGCTGCTGATATTAATTTTGTTTGATGTTAGAATTGTAAACTTAAATAAATACTTTCAGAGTCATAATCAGTGTAGGACAGGTCACTATGTACATATTGTACATTTTATGTTTATCTATATCGATAACATATATACTGACTGATCCATACTACTTTGGCCAGGTGTCGTTCAACGTGGCGTCATCCCTCAATGAGGTGATGGTAGAGACTCACCGCCGGCGCCACCTCGCTTATCTCATGGCAGATCAAGGTGGACTTGTTGGCAATCCAGAAGCTGCATCTAATCTGCCAAAACAACATCTCAGCAGGTTAACACAATTTGTGCGCAGAATATTGGTTGCGTTGGTGCGTCTTACTGTAGGCTGTGCTTGCATGCAGCGTTCGTCCCGCCACTGTACACCTTAGTACTTTCACATTACTAAACTGCTCTATAATTTTTTTCTATTGGCTTCTCTCTCAATTACTAATCCAAGATTACATTTTACTCAATTTTGCGAAGTCCCGATCTGATCTGATGTGGTAACACTGAATAGCTCTTCATACTTAGGTGTAAAGAAGAACAATATGCCTGGCAATATTAGAACTATTAAAATGTATACAGTGTATTTATTTTATTGCTATGTACTTAGTAGAGAATTACATACTTTTCAGTTACAAAAAAAATCAAGAATCTTTATATACACTGCTTTTTTTAATCAAAGGTAATGAGAATTAAAGGTATAAAGATATATACTAAATAATTTAATAGTAAAATCAATTTTTAAGATTTACATACTTTAAGAGTTATTAAATGCCATTAAAAACTGTTCTTGTTTTAAAGTATTTCAAACACTGTCATTTAGTTTTTTTTTTTATTGAGAACAATGTCTAAGCAAACCCAACGTTGATTGGTCTAGGTTGGTTGAAAATGGTTTTGTTTCCCAACCAATATTTCCCATTTTATACATTGCTGTTTTGTAGCATTTTAATGCTTCTTGATTACAATAGTTGATTGGTTTTAATAACTGTAGGTTTTTTCCACATTAGTGCTTTTGATGTATTTAACCCAATTTCAAATGCATTTTTAAGAATAGTTTCATGTATTTTTATTTTTTTTCAGTTACTTTTTTTGCGATTTGGAAATGAGAATTGTTGATAGTTTTTAACTGTTTGGGGAGAAAGTGATACAAAATTAATTTTTTTTCAGACCAAAACAGCAGCATAAATTTGAATCGTTCTGAATATATTTTTTGAAGTATTAAATTATGTCACAAAGTATTAAATTTGAATGAATAAAGTTATATTGAACAATAATAAAACAATCCTATTTAAAATCTTTGATAATGTACAAAATTAGTTTATTTTTCTTCTAATTGTATTTATTTATCATAATTCATTTTTTTTAAATGTCATCACTTTTTAGCATTTATTCTATTGGGCCTATCCATAAATTAAAATAATCAATTCTTGTAAATACTAATTAAATATTAACAAATGTTCTGAGGTACTTAAAAAAAATAAATTATTAGATCTGGATCAAAGTAGTTTTTAATAAAATATAAAAATGAATAACAAATCAAAAGATTTTATGTCTAATATTAAATAGTCTTTCGAATTGATCTTTATTAATATATTTAATCTATTTTAATGTTTTAAGTTGAATAGTGCATGGTAGTTTCCTTTTTATAGAATGTCTAATATTTATTATTTTGTTCAAGTGTTTGTAATACTATCCTATTTATTTTATAGCTTTATTACTTTAGAACACATTTTTTAATAATTAAATGAAACAACCAAATAACTGCTAGTCATGAAAGTAAAGATGTAATAATTATTTTAAATTATTAGTACAATATATAGTCAGTTTAAAATTATTTCTTTTGTTGTTATTTTTTTGCCTGCTTAGTCCTTATTTTTATTTAATTCATATTTAATATAACTAAGAGACTGAATTTACGTATACAAAATCATTGTTCAGTACTAGACAAGACAGGTAGGGATAGATTTAAATAATAAACTTTTGTAAATAAAAAACAGGAAAATAATACTTTAATTCTTTATTTATTTAAAATTGAATATTCAGATTAATATGCTTAGTTCTCCTTCCTTTGGTCATGTTTTGAAAAATAATTAGTTTTGTAATATTTTTTCATTAATAAAAAACAATGCAAGTGAGGTAGACCTGGTTGTCTTGCTCTTTTTGATTATGTTTGAGATGATGTTTAACAATTTTATTAAATTGCTAGTTGATAGTAAATAGATGGCTCTGAGTGTGGGCAATGTTAAATAAATAATATACTATGTATAGTCATCAAATCGTGTTTTTTCATTTAATCTACGAGTTTCAGCATAATCAGTGTCATTTTCAAGATATTGAAATTGTTATTGATGATCAAATAAAAAGGAGTAAGTCTCATTCAATATTATGAAAAATTTTGTATTTTTGAATATAAAGTAAAATTTGTAAGTTATCCTCTATACTACCAACCTAGCAATTTGTCAGTGGCCTTAACCGCAGGGTTCTCAAGTTATTGCAATATGATGAGCATCAAAATACATTGAGCGTGGCTGTTCTTTGGATGGGTGACCGCCACGGAGAGAATGGTGACTAAGCGTAGAGAGTAGATAGTCACCCCAAAGTGAATCAAGGGCTATTGGCTATAGAGTTTCAAAATATTTTATATATTTACAGTTGGTCTCTTACCTTACTTGACAAAAATGTCAGTGGCGCTGTAAATTTGGGTTCTGTTGTTATGTCTTTTTATTCTTGTGCCTGTGGTGTGGACTTGCCTTCCCAGGTGAGTTTGTCAATGCCCTTTCTCAATTCTCGCTTTTTGTATGTATTAGATACATTTACATAACAATTGTCATTTATTTTCTAGAGCACCTAGTCCTCAGAACTGGGAAGACAGCAAATATAATCTACACAGATTTTTCAACACAATTTTTATATTACAGTGTTATAATTATTGACATCATAAGGAAACCCAGCTACTTGAGGACAAAGTGTTGAGGAGATTGTAGGCAATAGGTTCTATGCTCGGTCCTCTTAAGGGTGTTCGTCCAGGTTCCCAGTTTAGTACTCTAAGGAATTTAGTTCTAGATTTTATTGCAACTGCCGCTAAGAGAAGTAAAAATCCTAACTCACTAATGAACAAGCAATGTACTCTCCTCCCCTCTCTCCCCCTCATAGCTCCTGCCTGCCCAACCCCGCAAATTCGACGGAAGGACATAACTTCCTCATTTATAGTAAACTCTAGCAATGAAATTTATTTATATTATTAATCTACTTTTTAGCGAAAGATGATTGTACAAATTTCAACTCAAAATTTGAACAAATGTTATTTATAGATATTTTTTTAGATTTACTATATACTAGGTTGGTTAGTACCTTTTGTCCACACTATATTTTCAAAATGTTAATAAAATATTACACGGTTTGTTCATGAGTTATGCACCCAAAAAGGTCAAATTAGTCACTTTGGCCAGCCATATCTCCATAAAGAAATTGTTTAGAATTTTATCACGTAACACATTTATTACTTACATGGATACTAACAATTTTATTCAAAAAAATTTTAAAAATAATTTTCAATCGCACACCCTTAATACCAACACGACGTCCACTCAGTGGTTTCCATCGACATGGGCACTACTAGAGAAGTCTGGGATGTCCATGTTGGATGGTAGTCAAGGTTCAGATGTTGTGTTGGGAAGAGAATTGAGTGGCAGGCTTGTCAGTTAGCTGAAAATCAGACCAACAGTACGTGGTTCGGATTCCATATAAAGCTGTAGTTCCCTAGTTGCTCTAGCTATTGGACTATTACTGAACTGTATTATTGTGTTATTTACATGTTAGTATTGTAAAGCTAATCACCTTACTGGAATTGTGATTAGCTCTAATTCCTAAGAAGTATTGTATATTTTGTATGTGTTTTTCTTGAAGGAATAAATAAATTATTATTATTATTATTATTAATAAATAGCTCTTTCTGAGGAACAGTCAACCTTAGTAACAATAACTATACTCATTCATATACACTCATTCACCCTTGTATTTACTCATATCTTGACGATCGGCATCTAAATAATGAATAAATCAATAGATTTAGTCTCGATCAATAATTAAAATAGTTATAGTGTGCATTGGACCAAGTAATTCCACTGTGCTTGGGGTTCCGGTGATGTTGCGATGTTGAACAGACTCACTGGTAACCACTACTTTAATGCTGCCAGTTATTTAATTTTGTACCGAATTGGTTATATTTGCAGTTCTATATAGTGTATGAGTCCACTACAGTTCAGTTGACTGATCCAAATATTTATTGTTTTCTAGCTTTCATATATGTTTTCCATCTGTACCTATCACGTGTAACCTTTGTCTGGATGATAATTATGCTGGGTATTAGGCCCCTTGATAACTAGACCCTTCGGCATACTCAGACGATAACCTCTTCAACTTCTTCTTCTGAGTAAACTCCATAATCTACGGAATTTCTAAGAGTAGAACTCCGTAAATGGCTCTGTCAATTGTCCACATTATTGACATCATTAAAGCTGTTTCATCAGCATGTTTTTTCCAGGAGGGGAACAGAATAGTTATTATTATAATTGGGCCGGTTAGAAAATGACCTGTGTTATATTTAGAGCATGTAGGGGTTCAAACGGCAGAGGGGAATCTTGCCACCGCTGAGCTGCCTTACTTCACGGGCATGACTAACGTCTTCAAGTGTTCAACTCCCGCAACAGTATTTAGTTGAAAAAAATAACTGTACTGAACTGCACAAGTTTGTTTAGTTGTTATTTATTTTTTACAATATTATTCATCGTGTTATTACTTGTTATTACTCAGTTAGTAACCAGACTACACTCATCTACACTCATCCTACACTCATAAAAAAACCATTCATATTCGCCTTAAAATACGCACAACGTTGTGTCGGCGTCTCAATATTAATTGTTCTAAGCTTGATTTGTTGGTGTTAATCAAACCAACGAATGTCACCAATGACTTAAAATGGATGGGGCTTGCTATTTTACTTGACGCACGCGACCTATTGCTTGAGTTGCCATGACAATTTTTAAATGAAATGACTCAGTGGGAGAAAAGTAGTTCTCTGTCTCACTTGCAACACTCTTTGCATCTCACTCGTACCATCAGTGTATTGAAAAGGCCGTTTTATTAGCGGCCTAAGTATAGTAAATGTTTTTAAATCAATAGATAAAAGTTCAACAATAACAGATATCCACAAAGTACTTTGTCATTACACCAGTCTCAAAGTTCAATAAGCTTAAACACAGTGTTCAATATAGCATACCACACTGATTCACTGGCCCAGGAGCTGGAAAATGGAGTGTTTTTACAGCCTAGTTCATACTCGTTATTTTTCAGTTATTAATTGCTTTAAAATCAATGGAATGACTTATTATACAGGATGGAAAAAAAATATGGAAACACTTTCACAACTTTTGTATGACTTCACTTGTGATAGTGAAATCTTGTACATGATCAAGGTTACAAAGAACATACCTTTTGACACCATTAGAGACATTTCATCTTTTCAGGGGAACGGCCCACGAGGAGTTGAACGAAAATTTTCAATGTAAGCCTAGGATGAGTTTGGTAGTTATTTAAAAGGTCTATACAAAAGAAATAAATGCCGCAAACCAGACTTCGTAAGGTTTATCCTTTCCAGAGTAACGGTCATTTGAATTTCAAAGTAAGTAATTTTAATAATATTATTTCTCCGTTGCTAAACGGTTTTAAATAAATAATTCTAATAAAAAATTATACTTTATGGAACACAATTATTAAAAAATTAAATTCAAAATTTATCTATGGGAAAAAAACGTGAAAGCGATTCTATATTTTTTCCACCCTGTATAATAATGTCTGCAAAAATAAATAGTATCAAACATGATTTTTTTTCCTGAGGTATTTTTGTTTGAATTGAATTGTTATCGACATTTTTTGTAAAAATAATAGTCAAAATAAATAGTCACAATAATTGTTACTAACAAAACAGAGAAACTAAAAATTACAATTTATATGTAGGAGAGTTTATGTAATATAAGGAAAGAACTGTAAGGAAATAATGCCTAAAATAATTTGGCATTCTTAATACTGTATCACAAATATTTAAATAAAAGATAAAGAAATAGCTAAGTACACTTAATTATTAATGAGAAAATCTTTTAATAGTGAAATAATTACATTTTGGATTAGTAGAAAGGAATACAATTCAGTGCAATAAATACAATTAGTGCTTTTAAAAAAATCGAAAACTTTAGTAATTTATTAATTGCATTGATTTAAAATAATATAGAACATTTACAATTAATTACCTAAGTGAGTTTATTATTACTAAGTACAACTAAGTGTTTGAATTAATAAAACTTAAACCTAACATTACATCAGAATTTAATTTATTGAACAGCCCACAACTTAGTTAAATAGCTCGAATAGTTACTTAAATGTCAACTATATTAAGAGGATCGACATATTTAATAACTGGGAAAAATGTTTTAGTTATTTACTTATAATGATAAAAAACACAAATACTGATGTTTTTTCCCTAATTGGTGATGAGCTTGACAGAAATGAATATGAAAGTTACATCAACTAATAAAAAACCTACATCTTTCATAACACCATAAAGTCTTTTGAATCAGTATAATTGTGTCTTTAATAAAGAAAATAATGCATTGTTTTTTGGTTAATAAACAATGAAGCTATATTAAATTTAACATTTTGATTAGTTTAGACCTAATAAAAAGAATAATTAAACAAAGGCAACTTTAAACAAATCAATCATAACTTATGTTGTAGATATAGCACAGACAGTTGTAAAATGGAAACTATCTCAATTAAACAAAGGTAACTTTAAACAAATCAATCATAACTTATGTTGTAGATATAGCACAGACAGTTGTAAAATGGAAACTATCTCAATTAAACAAAGGTAACTTTAAACAAATCAATCATAACTTATGTTGTAGATATAGCACAGACAGTTGTAAAATGGAAACTATCTCAATTAAACAAAGGTAACTTTAAACAAATCAATCATAACTTATGTTGTAGATATAGCACAGACAGTTGTAAAATGGAAACTATCTCAATTAAACAAAGGTAACTTTAAACAAATCAATCATAACTTATGTTGTAGATATAGCACAGACAGTTGTAAAATGGAAACTATCTCAATTAAACAAAGGTAACTTTAAACAAATCAATCATAACTTATGTTGTAGATATAGCACAGACAGTTGTAAAATGGAAACTATCTCAATTAAACAAAGGTAACTTTAAACAAATCAATCATAACTTATGTTGTAGATATAGCACAGACAGTTGTAAAATGGAAACTATCTCAATTAAACAAAGGTAACTTTAAACAAATCAATCATAACTTATGTTGTAGATATAGCACAGACAGTTGTAAAATGGAAACTATCTCAATTAAACAAAGGTAACTTTAAACAAATCAATCATAACTTATGTTGTAGATATAGCACAGACAGTTGTAAAATGGAAACTATCTCAATTAAACAAAGGTAACTTTAAACAAATCAATCATAACTTATGTTGTAGATATAGCACAGACAGTTGTAAAATGGAAACTATCTCAATTAAACAAAGGTAACTTTAAACAAATCAATCATAACTTATGTTGTAGATATAGCACAGACAGTTGTAAAATGGAAACTATCTCAGTTAAACAAAGGTAACTTTAAACAAATCAATCATAACTTATGTTGTAGATATAGCACAGACAGTTGTAAAATGGAAACTATCTCAATTAAACAAAGGTAACTTTAAACAAATCAATCATAACTTATGTTGTAGATATAGCACAGACAGTTGTAAAATGGAAACTATCTCAATTAAACAAAGGTAACTTTAAACAAATCAATCATAACTTATGTTGTAGATATAGCACAGACAGTTGTAAAATGGAAACTATCTCAATTAAACAAAGGCAACTTTAAACAAATCAATCATAACTTATGTTGTAGATATAGCACAGACAGTTGTAAAATGGAAACTATCTCAATTAAACAAAGGTAACTTTAAACAAATCAATCATAACTTATGTTGTAGATATAGCACAGACAGTTGTAAAATGGAAACTATCTCAATTAATTGTAAAAGGGTGGTCTGCATGTCGAATAGTTCTCAAATGAATGCATTATGAATTATTGTGATGTGAACGAAATATCCATAGTTCAAAGTGGAACTCACAGTTGTCAATGCCATTTAAGTTAGACAGACAATACAGCAAAGCCTCTATTGTCTCTATTGTTGTCTATGAAGTGGAACTTTAGGTGAATAAAAACTTAATGGGTTTTACTTCATTTATTGCTGCTAAAAATGGAGAAATTCTTTCAATTTCTGATAAGACTTTTTCTGGCTTAATCTTTAAAAATATATCTTTCTTTTTGTATTGTTATAAACTGTTTTATTATTACTGAAAATGAGATAAACACATATTGATAGCTACTGAAATGTCTAAATAATTATTGTCATTAAATATAATATTAGAGATACTTCAAGTATCTCCAGCCATGAATAGTTTGTCTTTTGTTGTAAACTGAAATTTGTTATTTTTTATTCAACATTGAAATATAATATGGTAAATAATTTGATAAGTTCTCAAATATTCCAATAAAATAATATATTATGTATTGAAATATTTGAGAACTTATTAAATTATTTACAATTTCCAATAAAGAACTCAAAGAAGAAATGTAATACCGTAAACAACAAATAAATTCGTTAATAAAATGTCTGTATAAACCCACCCATGCACGTACCGTGGTATTAACCCACCCACCCACGCATACACGTACCGCAGTATTAACACCCGCCCACCCGTACACGTACCGTGGTATTTACCCACCTACCCACCCACACACATAACGTGGTATATCAGTCTGTATTTTATTTTCAAGAAGTGCTTGTTGAAGAAATTTGATATGTTAGAATGTGAGAATAAGGAAAAATTGCTTCCCAGTTTAGATAAAGGTAACTCCATTGTGTAGGGTGGAAAATAATATTGCAAACGCTTGTTTATCAACTTACACAAAATAATGAAAATTTGCTCATATCAAATTTGTAGCTTTCAATGACATAAAAAGTAAATCTACACGAGCCTTACTTAATTAAAAAAAAGAAAGATATTATTCATCAACACACCCCTCATTAGCATTGTACGTGTAAGAGTGGGTGGGTGACTCCACCACAGAGCGTGTATGGGTAGATCATTATGGAGTATACACAGAATGAAAACACAAAGGAGTAGCTTTCGAACAGTTTAGTTCTGAATCATTGTACTTGTATATGAATTACATTTTTTACGTATATTTAAAAATTTTACATGTTCTTTTCCAGTTGTATTTGTTAAAAATGGGGTTTTGAAGACAATGTTGTTTAGAATACTAACAAACTCATTTAATGTGTAAACTAATCATGAACGCTCATGCATCTAACCTGTTGTTGAGATGAGACATTGATTTTATCACGCACATACTAACTGTAAAGCAAACGTGTTAGATAGTTAAAGCACTATAAATGGTTCTGATGGCTTATAAACACTTTTATTACTTTAGTAACATGTACATTAGGCACGCAGCTTCACTGAAACACTGGATAGTTTGTAGCAGTACATAGGTGAAAGGATCAACAGAATGTCGTGGGATCTTAGTTACTTGCTTTTGGTTAAGATTTTTACTATCTTAATCTTAAGGTATTCGTTATTTGTTTGTTGATCATTGTTCATTATATTCATGTATCCCTAATAAACATATTTGGATATAGAATTTACTTCATCCAAACACGAGCAAAGTGAATATTATAATATTGTTTTAACTTCATATGTGACTTTATTACTATGTGCTGTTTTCATAGTAATAATATTTTGAAATATGTCTTTGTTTGCAACAGGAGGCAAGTGAAAAAGAACAAATCAGTTATTCAACTTTTGTTATTTGGAGATGAGGTCACTGAAGAAGATATTAAGTCAAAAAATATCAGACAAACAGGTTAGTTAGTAACTAGAATCTACAGTTTCCAGTGACAACCGCGTCAAGGTACTATCTACAATATTTACAAGATTTGTAAATCTTTTACCTTGACGCGGTTGTCACCGAAAACTATAGATTCTAGTTATGACACCGGCCGCTTAAGCCTAAGTTCTAAGGTTAGTTAGTAATTTACATATTTTTAGAATTTTTGTATTAATCCAATTACAAACTTGATTGTAAGTTCTACAGTTTGACAGATTCAATTAATTCAGGTAAGTTTGTACGACTCTATTGTATATAAGTATGGGCTTTGTTTTTAATATATTGACGGAACGAAAGATGTCCTCCAAACAAAACAATTGCCGTATAGATCTACCCGAAGAGTAGACTTTGTTACAGTTTTCAATTATGTGTTTCAGGACCTGGTCAATCTTATGTAATTATGTCAGTACAATCTATCTCAGCATCGTAGAAACATAAGCAAAATAAAATGCTCTCATACCTATTGCATGACTTAAAATTATTGAAAATTGAGTGTTCATACAAGGTGTTTTTAGACCAATAATGTTTTGCGGTTGATATATTCACATTTCCAATCAACATTATTAAGCATAAAACCTTTCTTAACCCATCTTTATTAATGTCTGCCATTTTTTATGGCTGCATGCTTCCTTAGAGGCTGTCCACGATAAACTAAAGCTATTTTATTAGTCCATGTGACAACTTTATCTAGTAGGTCATCATCAAAAATAGTACTAAATACTTCCATTGGACTTTCTGTTTGTATATTTATCTTTTCACATCCTGTGAAATCAATAACTTTAGAGATATTTTTATTTGTCCACAATCTCTACAGCCTAATATTGCCAATTGACAGAATCTATAACTAATTCTGCATTATGATCTGAATTTGTAAAATTATAATACATTTTAATTTATTATAATTTTATAATAAACTACATAATATAACCTCAATATTTATACTAATACACATCGTAATTGGTATTAGTGTAAATTAAAAAATTACACTAATACCATGTACGTGTATGGGTGGATGGGCTGATACCAATGTACATGTATGGGTGGGCCAATACCAATGTACGTGTATGGGTGGGGGGGGCCGATACGAATGTACGTGTATGCGTGGGTGGGTGGGCTAATACCAAATATATGTGTATGGGTAGGTGGGTGTGCTAATACCAATGTATGTGTATGGGTGGGAGGGCGGTTGGTCCAATACTACTGTACGGTAATATACAATACGGTATATATACAATATGCACATGAGATTTCAGATTTCATTTCTTAGTTACATATACTTTTGAGTACAGTAATGTCGTCAAAAATTTCTTAATAACTAATTAATATACAATTCATAGTTAAAAATTTGAAGCCTTAGTCTGAATATAGATAAAACATTAAAATTCTATACAAGTTGTCAACTGTTAACATTTAAGACTTTAAAAAAGTAAAATAAAACATAAATGCATACAGCAACAATACAATTTTAAAGCTATTGATACAGTTTAAAACCACTTGGAGAGTTTTACGTCAGTAAAATAAAAAAAAGTACCGGAGACAAAAGTATAGTTAAAATTGTACTAAGTAGTTATGAACATATTTAAAAATGTAGTTTAGTCTAGTATTTATTCTTTGTTGATATATTCATCCAGCGTGTAAAAAGGTCTTGTAGTCAGCCAGTTGTCCAGTGATGTCTTCAGTTTCTCTCCTGAGAGGTTCTTTAATTCAGCTGGAAACATAGCTTGTATTGCTTCTTCCTAATATAAGACAGTTTCTTCTCATACATTGTGAGATGATGTGCTGGCATTACATAGTTGTTGGGAGTATTGTAATCATGTTGGTCAGCAACTTGTAGGTTTTTGCCATCAACAAATAGTATTACCTCCTTTATGTACAGATCAATGACTCGGGTTGTAGACAAAAAGATCAAAAGAAAACTAGTTACTTTTGAAAACAAGGTTTTTAAACAATTTGGCCCAACGAAAGAAGGAGACCAATGGAGTATAAAACACAATTATGAATTAAGACAGTTATTTAAGGAACCTGGCTTTGTAGTAGAAGTCAAAAGTAGATGGCTGAGGTGGGCAGGTCATGAACTAAGGAGGGAAGGAATATGTACCTGAAAGAAATGTGGAACAGTTGCCCAGAAGGAAGAAGACAACTATGGAAGACGACATGAGGGGGATGGAACTAGAAAAGAGTTGGATGCGGAGAATCGAGATCGATAGAGACAGGCAATTGGCGAGGCCAAATACCATTTAGGGTATCAATTAGGGTGGTGCGAAAAAAAGTCAAATTGACAATTTGATGTTGTTATAGTGAGGAAAATTGCAATTGGTAAATATAAGAAAAACTAAAAAACAATTTATCCAAATTGGACTGTATCTTCCGATTGTGCAACGTACTTGAAAATTGAAAAATATTACAACATTTTAGTTTTTACATTATTTAGTTTTATTTATTTTTTTTATTTTTGGTAGTTGCTATAGTGAAAATTATCCACATATGTTACTATTAAATGACAATAGTACAATAATTACGCATTTAAATAATATCTTCTAATCGCGCAAGCTTTGTTAAAATCATCGAAAATTCAGTTTTTGTCAATTTTGAAGAATTTAAAAATAATATTTTTCTGTTAGATATTAACAGTTTTACTTTAAATGTGCAGCTTTTCGCTTCGTTAGATGTTACTTGATAATATTTAAAGAACCCAGAACTTACCACAAAGAGGTAGCTACACTTTGAGTTCCACCCACACCCTACCAAACCAACCATCCAATGTAGACTGTGTGCTATTTACATATCTACATTTCTTGATCAATCATTTTACATCTGGCTTGTAGATACTACTTTGTAGCTTGTAGATGCTGTGATTTGGTGGTGAAATCTGGCATTGTGAACTTTGATTTAAAAATGGTTCTGACAAATCCATCTCTTGATTGTGGCCCACATACCATGGCCGATGCATCCGTTACCAATTTTATGCACTGTTCTACAGCTTGTATACGAAAGGGGAAGTTTTTAACGTTCCAGTCTGGGATATAACCTGATTTAATGAAGGATTGTATTTCTTCATTAGTTACTCTTCGAAGAAGGGGTGGGGAAGTTAGTTTTACCAAGTTCTAGTCAATTATTTCTGTATAGTTCGTCGCTTCAAAGTTTAAGGAAGGAGTAGTATAATTTCTTATAGTTTTACCTTCTGTTGATAATAAAGTGCAGTAGTAAGTACTTTACAAGAGAGTACTTACTACTGTTCATGTGTACAGAGAAATAGAAACATCTTGATACTTCTGACTGAAGACCTGAAGGAAGTAATATTTCTTTTATTGAGTGCAACTCAATTTTTCTCACCCAGAGAACATGTTACTAGCAATGATCTTTGATGATAAGCTTGAAACAAGAAGATTGTTAAAATCCAGATACTGTACCAAAAGGTAAAAACCATCAGAAATGTTTTTACTCCTTCCTTAAACTTTGAGTTGACAGAACTTCAGTAAACCACATTTGTCATCCTCAGGCTAAAGAGGCTTACAAATGAACTTTCAGAGAGACTTCTTTGTGACTTCCTTTGGTCTGAGGATGGTAAATGTGGTTGAACAAAATTAATCAGCACAATATTTGTATCTATTGTACTTACATAAGATTAAACTTGTGTTATATGGCATTTCACTTGTTTTAATTTCTAATAACACTTATTATGCTAATTGCAATACTGAATGATTGAATTCAAGTAATGTTATACAGAGATCTTGGTAGACCTACGGGAAGCAATATTGCAAGTTGCTCGCCACTTCTTGTCTACAGATCCCAAGATGCACAAAGATGTTTCACTTGTAGCTGACTACAGCATAGAAAGCCATTCTCGAGACCACGAGCAGTATCTGGACGTTTCCCGAACTCGCAAACGCAGGGCTAAAGCTCTTCTGGGTAAGTTTGACAACTAAATGCAGGGCTAAGGTCCCTAAGGGTAAGTTTGAAGCTAAACACTGGACTAAGGCACTTGTGGGTAAGCTAAAAAACTAAACGCAGGACTAAAGCTCTTCTGGGTAAGTTCTAGAATGAAATGTAAGATTAAGGCTTTTCTGTGGAAGTTTGATGGGCTTAGGCCCTTCTGGGTAAGTTTGACAACTAAATGTAGGGCTAAGGCCCTTCTGGGTAATTTTGACAACTAATGCAAGGCTAAGGCCCTTCTGGGTAAGTTTGACGCCAAACACAGTGCAAGGACCTTTAGGGTAAGTTTAAGGCTAAATGCGGGGGCTAAGGCCCTTATAGGTAGGGTTGAGGCTAAACGCAGGGCTATGGACCTTCTGGGTATGTTTGAGGCTAAACAAATAGCTAAGGCACTTCTACTTTAAGGCTAAACAAAGGGCTAAGGCTCTTCTGAGTTCTGGTGTATTTAAAATAATATTTATTACATATATACCATTAGGAATAAAGAAATTTAATCTAATATTCAATACAAATTCATCAGAATCTTATGGATTAATTTATAACAATATAGTATCTTACACTTATATATTCTTAAATTTATTATACTAATAAAAATTGCTTCTTATCAATTAACTGATTTTTTACTTATGTTAAAAAGCAAAATTTGACAGTTTTGTTTTCATTGTTCTTAGATTTTGAACGGCATGACGATGATGAACTGGGTTTTCGCAAGAATGACATAATCACAATAATCAGCCAGAAGGATGAACATTGTTGGGTTGGCGAATTAAATGGATTGAGAGGTGATTAGTTTTTGTATTCCATAATTCTCGTACACTACCCTCACATTTAGAATGAACCAACCAAATTACATGCTGTTTATGGTATAAAATACTTGAAGGGTAACCAGTCTACCAACAAGCATGTTTTGATGCTTTACTTACTTACTTACTTATCCGGTCCCGTTCCAGTCAATCCTGGGTCTGGGTTGTCACCAAGCCTCTCCATCTTCTCCTGTCCCTCCACATCTCCTCTCTCACCACTTCCCCCCACACACTCCCTCTCTTTTCCACGTCTGTCCTCACTCCATCCAGCCATCTTCTTCGTGGTCTTCCTCTGGGCCTCCTTCCCTCCATTTCCCATTCCTCCATCTTCCTCGGCAACCTCTCTACACTCATCCTTTTTACGTGACCATACCACCTCAACCTTGCTTGTTCCACTCTTTCTCTTATACTCTCCTCCACTACATCCTTCCTTATCTCACTATTCCTAATTCTATCTCTTCGAGTTCTTCCCTTTATTGCTCTCAAGAACCTCATTTCCCCTGCCTGTACTCTACTCCACTCCCTTTCTGACATCCGCCATGTCTCTGCCGCATAAGTAATTATAGGCCTATAGTAATTCTTGAACATCATTACCTTGGCCCTCCTTGGTACCTCTTTGTCCCATACTAGGTGTTTCACCGTCCGGAAGAATCCCGCTCCCATTCCTAATCTGGCATTTATTTCCTGTTCCATTCTTCCATCACTTGACACCATCGTTCCAAGGTATTTGAAATCATCTACCTTTTTTAGTATACTTCCATCTACCAATATATCTTCTTCCAAAACTGTGTCCCTTCCTACTACCATTACTTCACTTTTTTCCTTGCTTATCCTCAGCCCTCTCTCCCTCATCTTCCTACTCCACTTGTCCAGTTGTTCTTGTATCTCCTCCCTGTTTTCTCCCCACATCAGAATATCGTCAGCAAACATCATTATCTTCATCTCTTCATTTGTCTCCTCTTTAATTTCTCTCATCATTATCTCCATAACTACATTAAAAAGAATCGGAGACAGAACACTCCCCTGTTTCAGCCCTTTCTTTACCTTGAACCATTCTGTATTACCATCACATGTCCTAACTCTGCACTCGTGCACCCTATACAATTCCTTAACCCATTTCATCATATTTTCTGTCACTCCTATTTTTTCCATACTCTCCCATATACTTTTTCTCTTAACAGAATCGTAGGCTTTCTCGACATCTATAAACACCAGTATTAACTTTTTATTGAACTCCCAGTGCTTTTCAACCATTTGTCTCACTGCAAAAATCAAGTCGATCGTACTTCTTCCCTTCCTAAACCCATGTTGTTCCTCCCCTATCTGGTCCTCTATCACGTCCTTAATCCTGTTAAAAATTATTTTTTCAAATATTTTGGCAACATGGCTTATTAATGTTACTCCTCTTCAGGTTGCGGCCAAAGGAAATGACATCAGAGACTAAGGAGAACTGGTCTAGGTGAGAAGTAGGAGTATAGTTCTTGCATAGTCTTCTACTTCCCTTCTTGTGTATTGTTATTATTTCACCTTTCCCCCAGTCGTCAGGCACTCTTCCTTCCCTCCATACGCATGTGAAGACTCTCTTCAACCAATGTACTCCCACTGCTCCCAAAGCCTTTACCATATCTGATGATACTTCATCTGGTCCTGGGGATTTCCCACTTTTCATCTCTTTCACCGCCTTTTCTATTTCCCTCCAACTTATCTCTTCCCCTCTCTCCCATTGCTCCTCATTTTCGTCTTCCTCTTCTTCCTCATAGTTTTCATTCAACAGTGTTTGGAAATACCTTTTCCACAACTTTTTCATTTCCACTCCTTCCACCATGACTCCATTTTCATTTTGCATTGTTTTGGCACTTTCGGTCACTCTCTTTTTGTTCCTCATCATACTATAGAACATCTTTTTGTTTTGTCCTAAGTCTTCCTCTAACTTTTTCGTGAAGTTCTCCCATTCCTTGTCCTTTGCGTCCTTTATTATTCTTCTGCATTCTCTCTTCTTTGCCAAATATTCATCTTTGTCTTCTTGCGCTCTGGTTTTCCACCACTTCCTCCATGCTTTGTTCTTCTCTTTTACTCCTTTAATTGTCTCTTCATTCCACCAACTTGTTTGTTTTTCTCTTCTTTTCCCCTTTGTTCTCCCACATACCTTTTCGGCTGCCTTTACTATTGTGTCCTTGAACCGATTCCATTCCTCTTCCAGCTCCCCTACCTCTGTTCTGGGTAACTCCTTTTTTACCATATTTCTAAATTCTTCCTTCTTCTGCTCCTCCTGCAGTCTCCATCCCTTTATTCTTTCAACTGGTTTTGTCGTTCTGCTCTCTTTTATTTCCATTCTAAACACCCCCACCAACAGTCTATGGTCCCCTCCTACGCTTACGCTGGGAATCACCTTCACATCCATGATCTTTTCTCCCCATTCTCTATCTGTTATTATATAATCAATTACACTTTTTACTATCCCATCCCAACTATACCTTGTTATTATATGGCTCTCCCTCTTTTGAAATCTCCCATTTCCAATTGTCAATGCATTTCTTTGGCACATGTCCAGCAGTCGTCTTCCTTCCTCATTTCTGTTTCCAAACCCAAAATTGCCCAACACCTCCTCAAACCCTCTTCTGTCGGTCCCAACCTTTGCATTTAAATCCCCCATTAATATATTTACATTTCGTATTTGGTCTTCCAGCTTTTCTTCAAACTCTTCCTTTTCTTCCTCTGAACATCCTGTCTGTGGTGCATACACCTGCATTATTTTTATTTCCTTGTTTTTGTTTCTAATCCTAACTGTCATCATTCTATCCGATATAAACTCCACTTCGTCTAGCATCTCCTTTATCCTCCTATTAACCATTACTGCTACTCCATTCCTTTTTGATCTTCCTCCACTCCAGTACAGCCATGTCCCTCCTCTCAACTCTCTACTTCCCTGCCCCTTCCACTTTGTTTCACTCAATCCCAGAATGTCTATTCTCCTTTCCTGCATCTCGTCTATCAATTCTTCTGTTTTTCCCGAAAGCGTAAGTATGTTCAGTGTTCCAATCTTTATCCTTTTTCGTTTCCAGTCACGTCCGTTACTCCTGTCCTTCCGAGGCTTGGTTATTGTTTTGAAAGCAATATCAACTTCGCTATCGGCTTGCTAGGCCTGACATAGCTGTTGTTTGGTATCTCTCTTAGTCTGGCTTCTACCCCACGAAGACCTGTCCGGCTTGGGTGACCCTACCGGTAGCAAGCTACCGCCGGCATAGCTCTCGGGGTTGTGGAAGCACGCAAGCCCCCCCGCCACGTCAAGGCAGAGATACCTTCGGGGGGGGAATGTATAAAAAATTATAGCAGTATTTGATGCTTTATAATTTTGATAGTAGCCTTTGAGTGTGGGTAGAGCGACCTGCCACCAGTAATACAGTTTTTAAATTGGGACAAATATTCGGGACAGTTAATTGTTAGGTGGTATGGTTGAAAATATATTTCAATAAAACCCTCAGTAGAATAAACTATGTCACAGAATTGAAGTCGTGGTGGATAAAAACTTTGTACCTGTGCTGTACATTACCCAAGCAAGACAATATTATTTTTCAAGCATAAATTTGGCTGGGAGCATTGTATATTGAACAGTATTATGCTTGCTTTTAATGTTCATAGCCCACTTTTTATGTACAGTTATTTATGTCCTTTAATGTACTGTACACCAATGTTGAGTCTAAATTAACAAAAAATGCAACCAATTAAAAAAAACAAGAAAACGTACGTGTCTTTCTCCTCCTCTTTCTATCAGTAAAAATTTGCAAAACGTGTTGTTCTGTGCAACTCTAATAGAAACACTTATCCCGTGCAATGAAATGGAAAGTGAACATATGCAAACTCTCCTACATTGTGAAGTCCATTGGCTAGCCAAGGGAAAAGTTCTGGTCAGATTGTTTCAATGTCATGATGAGGTACAGTTGTTCTTTTCACAGTTGCAAGCAGAAGGAAGTCGAAGGCCAAGTCTTTCTAAACAACTTGCCTTATTAGTGACATTTATTTAATAATGTTGGTTTACTAATGGACATTTTCAGTTGTTTGAATACTCTTAATTTAACCTTACAAGGAAAAAATGTCTCCAAGTTCTTTGTCTTACAATGGAAATATACTTTAAATATGTCTTATATATAATGAGATTTGTTGAGATTTTATTATGCCTGTATTTCTTTTGTCTGAAGTAATTGTGTTTGGGTTTGTTTCGCTTATTTTCTAATTTTGAGGGTTTTTGGTTTAATCCTGCAACTAATTTATTCTCAAGTCAGAGTTGCTTTTGCAGGGTGGTTCCCAGCCAAGTTTGTAGAAGTGTTGGATGAGCGCAGCAAGCAGTACTCCTGTGCTGGTGACGATAGTGTTTCAGAGGTGGTCACAGATCTGTGCCGGGGCACTCTCTGCCCTACCATCAAACAGGTCCTAGAGCATGGCATGAAGAGACCTTCTTTCCTAGGTAGTAATTTTATTAGGCCTACTTTTTAATAAGTAATATTATTTTATTATTTTTAGGCCTACTTACAGTGAAAGATATTAGTGATTGTGTTTTGTTGTAACATAGAAAATCGTTTTGATGAAGCATTTGTTCAACCACTGTTGAATAAACATCACGTCTGTTGGATTCGAAGTGGGTTGTTGCTAGATATAACAAAAGGTGAGTTCAAATGCCACTTTTGCGTCTTTGTGTGAAACCGGCTGGTCATCATGGACTGTATCGTTTTCATTACCACTTTCATTTTGCTGCTGTGAAACCGCCATTACAATGTCCTCATCAGTCAGATCTCTGTGGCTGCACCCATTCGCTGTCACTCACTCATTGATATCTGATTGACAGAAATCCTAACAACCAGGAAGGAACCTTTTGTAATAAATCAATATATTCAGTGTTATTTTCATGTCCGGTCTCTTCGTAGATTAATGTGGGTCATATCTTTTTCATAAATTTTGTAGCATTTGTTCACTAACAGATTTCCAGGATTCTGCAAACCAACAAATGATATCCATCAAATTCACTTTTTTAATTTTTCTTGTAGATTCAGTGAGCTTTCATCTTCTTCAATAAAAGGTATGAGAAACCTTTTCTTATATCTCAGTTATATGTTTTGTAAAACTCACTGGTCCATAAGCTGCAGGAAATAAACCTTTGGAGACATAGTTAAAATTAGTGACTCCCGGTCACAAACTGTTCAGTATAGGTACCCTTTTTTTAAAACAATTCCAACCATCTGTTTTTTTTCCGACATCTATATAATGCACAGGAAGTGAATTTATATTTAAATTTTTAAAAGCTGTGGCTTTACCGATTAACCTATAATTATTAATGGCATCTTGTTATTCCTGCAGCATTACTGCACGCCATCACCATCACTCTTCCATTACTCATTTTCAACCTTGGAGCACAAGACTCCTTCCTCTTTTGAGGCAAGACTTTGGTTTGGCAAAGCTTAGAAGTTTAAACCCATCAGCATTAGATTTTCTGAGGTTAATAATTTTCTTCTTAACAAATTCCTTCTCTGCAATAAGGGCTGCTGACAGTTTCTCTCAGTGATTGTTAATTGTCAGACACTGTGACATCTTTTCCATCTAACTGACCACCCACTGTTAACAACAAAAGATCACAGTCTCCATTCAGTAACTGCTGTTTCTTGAATTCTTAGCGGCGTTCCCTTTTCTGCATAACCCGTGAAAACTACATGAACATCTTGAGTAGAGTATGAAGTGGTTACACAAAATTGTTCTATTTTGTGACTCTTTTACCACTCTAATTGTCACACTAGCAACACCAAATTATAGCTTATTTGCACTCTCCCTTTTATCTAAGCGTTTAACACTTCCAGTTTGTCTTTAAGTGAAAATGTTATATGTTTAAGTTTGGATGAAATTATAAAAGAACTTAAAATACAGTACTGTATTGTACACTAGAATTGGTAAGATAAATTAAATTAGGTTTGATAAATAATTTTTTAACAACTTACTGTACACTAACTTAGTAATAAAATATGAAACAGGTTAAATTAAGAAATACTGTAGAGTAAAAAAAAAAAAAAAAAAAAAACCTACAATAATAATGCACTGGTACATGTGAAGTAAGCGGAAGATGATGGCTACCTGTCAACTGTATAGAAAGTGATGAGAGTTAGTGAAATGTGACTCAAGCTTCCCTTCCAAGACGGCACAACCGTTATGACCTTCAGAAGAAGAATTCTACAAGCTACCGTTCGCCTGCAACGCTCATATGCATCGCATTAGCCTAGCCATAGCATTACTTAGTAGCATTTTGTTAATTAATTCCATTTAGTCAGAAAATGTTATAGACTGAACCGTTCTTGGTCCCAATTAGTTACGATTAATAGACTTCTACTGTACAAGTCTACTGCTTATACTGCAATATGTTGACTGCTTGGTGATGTTTGTGCAATAGGAGGCCCATGCCACCCTTGGCTCTTCATTGAAGAAGCAGCAATGCGGGAAGTGGAAAGAGATTTCAGTTCTGTCTACAGTCGGTTGGTGCTGTGCAAGACCTACCGTCTGGATGAGGATGGAAAAGTACTCACGCCTGAAGAGGTAATAACTTTATTTTATAATAATATTACAAAGATAAATATTAAATATAGAAATTTTAAAGTTGTATTTGTTCTGTTCAAATTGTTCTGTTTTTATTGTTTGTTCCGAGTTAAATTTGATTAATATTTAACACAAACAAGAAAAATAAATAAAATTGCACACACTTATGTTTTAGACAATCTGAACAGTTTATTATTTTATTTTTTAAGAACCAGTTCATTCTATAATGTATATAAATATCATTATATAATGATATAATGTATATCATTATATAATGCCACTGTAATCAATATATAATTACAGCAATTATATATTGATTACAGTGGCGCACCCAGGAAAAAATCATGGGTGGGCTCTCAAGGGTCTGGTGAGTGAAACCCGCCAGAAGAGATGATAGTCCTTGGGCCTTCCCCTGAGATTTTTTTTTAAATACTGAGGCAAACTCGTGCTTCAAGGAATTATTCTAGGTGTTTTAACTTGTAAGTTTATTTTAACTTTTTGAAAAGTTCTGAGTAGTCAGTTGGAATCTATTTCAGAAATTGAGTAGGAACTATAGGAATGAATGAAAAACCAGCCGATAAAATAAAGCTTTAGTTTTTATTTTGCCAATTTTTTTTTATATAGGTGCTACTTTAAACTACAACACAAATCGAGTCTTCTTTGGGTCTTCTTCAGCAAGGATAACACACTATTGTCAACTGGTATTTCCCTATGAATATTCAATTCAGATTGGCCAAACCTTTTTTTTTTTTTTTTTTTTTAAGGAGAGGCCAACCTTTACCTTACTCTGCCCATTGCTCAAAGTCCTGACGCCTTAGACCACTCGGCCACCGGCTCGCCCACAATTAGCCTACTCTCTGACATCCGTGTTTCATAGGTATGTCTTGATTCTTTGAAGAGTGGAAAATGAGTGATGAAAATCCTAAGTAGGATATGGATATTTGGAAAGATTGATCTATCACAAATGTTTAGCAAATCAATTGCATTCAAGCAGTTTGTCTTGTTTCGTTGGAGAAAACCTTGCCAAACTTCCATTTCTGCCATCAACACGTTTAAGTTGTTGTTTTCCAAATCTTCTTCATAAACTTCAATCAACTTCAAAAATGCCTCCTTCATCTATTTACTTTCCTTACTATTCTCTGAAAAAGCAGTAACAGGAAGCAAGCAGTGAAACCCCTTCAAAATGTTCTTGTGCTTTAGGAGTCGTTCTTAGATGCAAGAAATAAAATTGTCAATCCAGTGGATGGACATGTTAATTCAAAGCATAAAGAGCTGTTTTATGCTTTCTGCCGAGACATTGCTTATGGGGCTGCCTCCCAACAATCCTTGAAACACTAATGGTCATTTCATTCAACTCTGCCATGTTTTGCATCTGTTCAAATAAGACTGCAAACTCTTCATCAACTTTTTCCCTTAGTGACTTCAGTGTCACAAGTACACAGGCAGCATAGCTCAATGCAGCCCAGAGATCAGCATCATTTGACTATAGCTTTTGACACAGTTTCAAAGTGTAGCTGAGTAGCTTTTCAGATGATACCAGAGCTACAATATAATCTGACTGTCATATAGCTGTCAAAAGGATATCGGCCCCCGAAGACACGTCCTTATCATCCCAACACTTGATTTCTTCTAAGGATAGCTGTTTGAGTTTTTGGTGGTAGAATTTCAATTTTCCCCTGAGAGAACGTTTTGCCTCTTAGGTGTGTTAAAAAAACCATACTTTTTCAGCGGTCTCAAAACAATTTCTGATAGATCTGACTTCTGCAGCATTGGTAATAGCTAAGTTAAGGCTGTGTGAAACGCAGTGTTTATGTACTGCCTTCGGACAACGTTTCTGCACAACAGCCTGAGCACCTTTGAGCTTTCCACTCTTGGCTGATGCGTCATCATATTCTTGTCCTCTCAGGTCTTTTATTTCAAGTTTGCAATCGTCAAGCCCTTTCAACAGTGTTTCTCCAAGTTCCTCACCAGTCATAGACTCTAGAGGCACAAACTACAAAAACGTTTAATAAATCTTATAGAACATAGACATCCTTTGTGTTATGATAGACATACCTCACAGACAAAGAAAACTGCTCTTGAGTCGACACATCTGTAGTTTCATCACCTAACACTCTAAAAAAATGTGGCATCTTTTACATATTTGACTCTATGACATTTTATTACTTTATCACAAGCATCAATGATTTGATTTTACATTTTCCAACTGATGTAAGTAGTGTACAACTGATGTAAGTACATTTTCCAGTGTTTCCAAGTAGCATTTTTTCCACACGACTTGAAATGCTCCCTTAATTTTGCATCACCTGCATCAATATGCATCCGTAATAAGGCTCTGAAATTCCCCTCAATAAAATCTGGCATTTCATCTAAGTTGAAATCTCTGTGGCCTCTGAGAGCTATTCCTTGTTATCCACAAAAAATTACTGTTTCTATTATGGACTTTAATCTCTCTACATTTTCTTTCGCCTGATTGGCTTTGCCAACATTTAAAGATCTGTCTATGGAATCCATCTTACCTTCCACTACTGTTTTCAAGTTGTTTGCATCAATCATAGCATTTTTGTGATAGTCTAAATGAGAATTTAACTCAATTTTTTCAATAGCCTTTTTCCAATTTTGAAATTGGACAAGATGGCCTGTTTTCTGGGATGATCTCATATCCATTTCATTAGGAGCAAAAAGTTCACAGTAGGTGCAATAAGCCTTGTTTTCTATCTCCAAGTAGGACAACCACTTATACTTTTGCAACCAGGAAAACAAAAACTTTCTCTCTTGCTTTCCATGAGTTGTCTTTGGAAACTTGTGGTTGGTAGATGGAGCCCACAAGTTTTCCAAAACATATAACTTCTCTGTGTCTGATAACAGCTTATTTTTGTACAAAGAAATGTCCATTTTACTGCTGCTTTTTATGTTGACATTGTTCAGACCCCCTTGATCATTTTTATAACTGGAGCTCGAGGTACCAGGTGCATCAAGAGCAGGACTAACCAATTTCTTCCGATCAGGTTCCCCAACCTAAAAAAACAATTTTCAAAAAACTATTCTCTTGACAATAACATTTTTTAGTAAGTACTTGTATTGTCAGTTAAATTATTGCCGATGTTTCCATCATTAGTGTTCACCTGAAAGATGGATCCAGATTCTGAAACTTTGTATTTATTTGTACAGTAACGATGGAAAACGTCCGCAATATTTTAACCGACAATTCAAATTCACTTTTTTTTTTTTTTTTTTTTAACTTCACTCGCCGGTTGACATGGGCCTACAGACCTGTGCGTCAACTTTATTCAACGAGTGAAGTACCGACCGTTGGCTCAGTGGGGATTCGAACCTTAGACCTTGCCCTCCGCAGTCCAAAGCCTTAGCCACTGAGCCACCACGCCGGCACTGAGCCACCACGCCGGCACTGAGCCACCACGCCGGCAATGATGCACTATAATCAACAACAATGGACTTTAAACAAAGAAATATTTGTAATCATAGCAAGTATACTTTATCTATCTCAATTTTGGTTATTATTGATATTTTTCTCAAAGCCTAACTTCTGAAATTTGGACGTAAAGGTAAAACATTTTAAATGTCAGCATTTTATTCCCCCATTATAAATATCAATATCAACATTAACATTAAATCATTAGTTTACCTTATACAGAAATTAGTGGCCTGTCAGGTAGACACAAATGGTTTTATAGTTTTGATATTCCTGAACGTAGTTATCAATATTTAGTATTTTGAAGAGTTCAGCAATAGAAATCCAGGGGCCTGCTACTGACTGAGAGCGATTGCTTGCTGCTGACCACATGTAGTTGAGTTGTGGAAGGGGAAAACCGGTTTTGTCACACTATAAAGCAAGCGAGCGAGAATGTTCTTAAAAGAGTTTGGAATATATGAAAGGAAAATACAATTTATATTTATATGTTTTTTATAAAAATTGCCAACTGTATAAACCACTGATGGTTCCTTAAAACTAAATGTTTGATTCGATTCAGTTTGTGAATTACTACATTCTAAACATATCTTAGGAAAAACTAAGCCTTCTTGGAAGAAGGAGATACATTTCTAATGTTTTTCCTCAATAGAGCAAGCAGAATACTTTTCAGACAGCAATTAACATTTGTCACCTTTTTACGACTTTCATATTGTGTGTCTAAAATGTAACTGTTGCAGATATAAAGGCAGGTAGCTGTTTGAACCATATGTTTGTTGCCTTGCCTTGACAAAATTAAACAAATAATCATCTTTTGTACATAATATAGATTCTTGTGCAACCATGTGTGTGAAGATCATTATCCACTTTTTCCTCCTTATAGCCCCTTTAGCCCCCTCCCCCGTAGGTCAGTTTTGGCCAGTTTAAGTGCTCTGCAGTAGTTAATATTTGTTAGCGTTACATTTTGGTGGATTACAGTTAGGAGGATGAATTGTGATGGGCGATGAGTGAGGAGTTCAGTGGGTGAATGGGTCATGATTAGTTAACAACAACTAAATCCATTCACCAAGAGCCGATAGTAACGGCTGATGGTTGACTGCAGCAAGAGCCGGAACTTGATGATGGTTAAATGCTGCATTAAGTAAAAATGTGCAGCCAACCAACTCGAAGAGTCACCTTACTTATTTATTTATTTCCATGATTTACATTTTTATGATTTTTTTATTCATTTAACACAGTTGTGCACTTAAATATCATTTATAATAACTCTAGTATATGTTTATTGAAGTTATTTGATATTTTATTTTGATTTTATAAAAAAATGTTTCTACATAACAAAAAATAGTCATTTGTCATTAGTCTGAATTATTGTGTCAGAACTAATATTAAAAACTAACGGAATAATAATTATTATTAAATAAATATTAAATACCTTCTAAGGAATAAATCTAAATATATTTCAAGTTTATTATTTTCCAAAATTGAAATGAGATTAATGAGTGCCAGTGCTAAAAAGGCAGCCAATAAGTTGTTTGCAAATTGTAATTTATACATTATTGATGTTTAATTACATGTTTTAGTCAATCTGTCCATTAGATAACTTGACTACGTGTTTCAAGTCAAAAGACTCATCATCAGGTCACTCATCATACATCAAACTTCTTACCATCAATATTCACATAAACTAGCAGTCTACAACTCAATGGTACATATAGAATCTTTAACATTCCAATCTCCGAGGTGAATTATCAAAAAGAAATAGATACTATTAAATACGTAGCCATAACTAACTGTTTTAAACCTGCAATGGTTGAATTAATCACAAAGCACAAAAAAAGTCATAAATAAAAACAGAAAAAATGTTTGCATAGAATATAATCTCTCTCATAACAATATTATAAAAAAAGAACTAAAAAACATGGCATAGAACTGGCATTTAAAACAACTAATAAATTACAAAACTTAATTAAAAAAAAAACCACTGATAACAAATTTGATAAAACTGGAGTTTATAATATCTCATGCTATAATTGTCCAGGATACTACATAGGACAGGAAGATTTGTTCGCACAAGATTTAAAGAACACTATCCAGACTCCAAGCACAATAAACAAAAATCACACGTCGCTCAGCACCTCTTGATACCAATCATTCTCTTCAATCAATAGATAAAAATTTACAGATAATTCATTTTTGCCACAAAAGTAAACTATTAAACACACTAGAATACAAAATTTATAAGTCTAAAAATAATCCACATTTACTCAATGACAAGATACATTTTGAATCCAACATATTATTCAAGACTCTCATACACAAAACAAAATCAATGTTCACAGCTGATCCTCCTAATGAAAACAATGATATAGGTGAAGAAGGGGCTAACTGAAGTATACTCCAGTTCTTTGCCTACAGAACTGTATAGGTGCGTGCCATAATGTGTTTTTGCGAGTATGAACTTTATATGAAGTTGGTTTCAAGTTCATCTTAACAAGAACAAGTGACCTGATGATGAGTCTTTTGACTTGAAACGTGTAGTCAAGTTATCTAATGGACAGATTGACTAAAATACGTAAGTAAACATTGATCGTCTGTCCGGGGCTAAAATGTCTTATTTTATTAATTATTGAATTTCTTAACAAACTCATGGTTGTTCCAGCTACTGTATAGGTGCGTGCAGGCAGTAAACTTGAGCCACGACAACGCCCATGCACAAATGGATGTAAAGCTGCGCAGTCTGGTCTGCCTTGGGCTCAACGAGCAAGTGCTTCACCTTTGGCTGGAAGTTCTCTGCTCGTGTGTTGAAGTGGTTCACAAATGGTAAGTAATTCAGTTCCTCAGTACAAAACCACTGCAATGATAATTAGTAATAAACTTGCTTAGATTAAAAAGTATTGCAGAAAAACGGAATGAGGTCAATTTCAGGTTATTGTTTAAAGTGTATGAAGCATATACAAACAACACAACCTATAATGTAAATTTGCATGTAAGTATGCCATTTTGGATTACAGAGGTATCTAATAGTATTGGATGTGTAGTGGTGAAATCAAGTTTCTCTTTTACAATTCAAGAACTTATTGATGTTGGATAGAAAAACTAGTTTCAGAAAATACTAAAATATGTCAAAACTTTGAAATTGATGAACAAATATTAATAATGTTTGTAAATTATTATCAGGACTTTTTCTATTTTGCTTTACTGTTAATTTCCCAGACAGGAAACTCTGGTTCCTGAAATTATTAGAAGTTCATAAGGAAAATGTTACTATTAAAATGTGTGTCACAAAAATCAGGTCACACAGCCCACTTTATTGCAAGTTATGTAAAAAGCTACATATACAAAGGTACCGTGCTATAAAGGCCTGTGGCAGATGGTTAATTTGTAAAACATATCTTCTTCTTTTACATTAATCAATAAAAACCATACTGTCGGTGCAGAACTTATGTGCACCCACACGAGTTTGAAGATTGTTTTTTAAGGAACTAAGAGGCATACAAAAGATCTAATCACACTATTTTTTTTAAAGTTATGGCATATGCATTTTTTAATTTTATTAAAAGTTTTAATAATTTTTATCCTAGTTCGAAGAAAATCCTAATTTTTATTGTACATCAAATGTACACAGTTGAGAGTGGAAAAGTACGATACTACTTTCATATGTGCAAGTAAATGGAGTGATTTTATATTTATTTAATCAATTTACAGTTATTTTACATTGATTTAAATCAATTTAAAATCGCCGCTACATTACATTAGTAAAACTATGTTATATTACTTTCACATGTGCAAGTAAATGCGGTGATTTTAAATTGATTAAAACAATATAAAATCACTGCATTTAGACATATGACAGTAATGTATCGTAACTATACAGCTCATAAGAATTACAAGATCAAGTAGTTAATTTTAGGATCTATATTTCAGGGAATTGATAAGAATTTTTTTCTTAACAAGTTAAAATTCTAAAATTTATGAAACTTATGGAAAACATTCTTATCAACCAGGTATTAAAATATAAATGCTATACATTAATGGGTTTTTGAATAATAACAGTGTAAATTTGATGTACAGTGTAAACTTGTAATTAAATTTTAAAGTGCATATATCTTAACGTACAATTAAACGAGGAAAACAATGGTGTGATTAGATTTTTCGTAGGCCTCTTTGTTCCTCAGAAAACAACCTTCAAACTTGGGCACACATCATTTGCAGTTCACTGTAAAAAGTACATATACACAGGTTACCTAGTGTGCTTAAAAGGACCTGTGGCAAATGTTATTTGAAACCCATTTTTATTTTAATTAATCAATAAAATCTAGTCTCAAAAATTGCACATCACAGTAAACTTGATTTTAAGAACTAGAATACAAAAGATCTAATCACACATATTTTTTTTTAAAATTTGGAATTGCATATTTCAATTTTATAAAAGTTTATAATAATTTTTAATACACTAGTTCGAAGAAGATTAATTTTATTGTCATCAAATGTAACCAGGAGAAAAAGTACATACACTTTCAATGTCAAGAATGAGTTTTTTTTAACAAACGTTATTAACTGATTGATTTAAAATCAATTCAAACGCGACGTTGACCATATAAAACGTATTTATATTTCACATTGCAATAAATGCGTGTAAATGAAAACATAACATCATCTGCATTTAGACTAGTACTGTATGTATCGTAGACTTCAGTTAAGCATTAGCACTGACAGTAAGTCCCACGAGGGTTACATTAGTGTGGTTAAGGATCACATTATGGAAACATCTTTATCGACCCGATGTATTTATTATTAGTTAATTTATATAATCTGATCTCAATTGCACATATGTGCAACAGTCTAAATATAGTAGTCAATATATATTAAAAATTATTTTTCAACCATTCTATTTGTGTTATAGAATGTTATTGACAAGATTATTTGGATCAGTACTTTAAAAATAATCCTTCTATATGTTGGGCTGTCCAGTGACTGAGTGCCTCAATCAAGGAGCATACAAGAAGAGACGTTTCGATACTTACAATACTGCTTGGTATCGAAACTTTGCTTCCAATATCGGCAGTATCGGTATTGGAGTTTATATATTATCGTAGTATCGTTAGGAAATATGTGGTATTGGATAAATATCTAAATTCGTCTCTTCTGCGGAAGAAAAGTAATATCAAACAAAACCTGTTACTGTCTTGACTGAGATAACACTTTTAAAATAACTATATACAAAGATGTGAAATGTTTTCATAAAAGATTTGTAAGTGTGGCTACTTCTGTTCCCTGTGAGACAGTTTTCAAAGGCAGGAACTACTGTAATGACACAGAGAAATCGTTTAACAAGAAAAAAACTTGGAGTAGCGTGAATGATAAAGAATGGTTTGGCTGAACAATTTCTATATGTTTATTTTACAATGTTCAAGTTGTTTGTTTATGTTAATGTTCATGTCATTTCAATTTCATATAAATAACAATAATTTAAATTAATGACAACAAATAATCATGTGTAAAAGACTTTAAATTTCAGACATAATATTTTCTTAGTATTTTGTATAAAGGTGCACTAATAATGTTTCATTGCATATTCATGAACAAAATGAACTAAGTTTTTTAATTAAGTAAACACTATAACATTTAACAGAAAAGTGTATATTCACATGATACCTTGTCACCGCCTTGTGATATTCTTCTGATAACGATACTCGTGGTATCGATACCACGATGCTGATATCTTTTGATGCGATCTGCGTCGGTATCGATACCGTTGTTCTGATACGGTATCGATACCAAGAATTGGATCAGAAAAAGTATTGAATCATCCCTACATACAAAAACCTGATATCATGTTCAATAGGCCTATCATATCTAATGTAACCTGGTATGTTGGGTCCAAGGTACCATCCATGGAGCTTTATCTGCAGTCCTGGCTGGGTGCAGATCAAGTGCGAGCTCAGAATACTGTCACAGTTTGCATTCAACCTGAACCCTGACTGGGAGTTGCCAACCAAGAAGCAGCCCTCTCAGCCACTCAAAGATGGCGTGAGAGACATGTTGGTCAAACACCACTTGTTTAGCTGGGACCTCTGAGGCTCTCCTCCTCAGCTCTTCAGCTGGGAAGATTAACTTACGCTTCGCTCGGTGATTGCTGCTTTTGAGGTACAAGTAGGTTGTCCTGATTTTTGTTTTGCTGGGTCATGTATGATAAAATATTCTGCCAAGAGAATCTCTTTTATACATACCATATACCACCATATTTACGTTTACCATCTGCCTTCTTTAAAAAATATTAAACTTGGTTTTAGCAATGACAATAATGTCCCAAATATGGAATCCATATTCAATTAACTGTGGTATGTTTGTGATCTGATATAGTTTTCTTATAAATATTATGTCTGGAACAAAATGCTTTTATGATTCATATCCAAGGCTTATTGTATGTGAATGTATCTCAATCCAATAATTATTGAACAATTTAAACATTTACAGTTCTTATTCATCTGCTTTTACAGTAAAAGCATTTATGCTTTCGTCAGTGAATTGACTCTTTAGTTTCATTTTCTCTTTGAACTAGTAGAAGACAATAAAAATTCAATAATCAACCTTTTATATAAACTCCAATAATTTAATTTTTTAAAGCCTAATGAAGAACTATTTTTAACATTTTTCAGTGATTTAAATTGATTTTAGCATTCCTTATTTGTTATTTAACTATATAACTACCCATTTTTATTAATTTTTTGCTACTACACGTCAATGCTAACCATTTTCAAACCTCAGGTTGTGGTGTGTGAAATATGACTACAGGTAATATGACTGTTTTACATAAACTACATTCCATTCCATCTAATATAGATTACAATTTGTTTGTGTGAAACCTGTGGCCCTTACAAAGTGGTTACCATTTATCAAGAGTGAGACATTATGTTCCCATTCCATTCTTACTACAGCTGTAATGTTGAAAGTTTTGACAGTCCAACAACTGACACAAAACTCTAATGTTAATAGTGAAATTTGTGGCAACGCTATCAGTTACCATCCAAATTGAGGTATATTTAATCTTAAATATATAAATAGATATACATCTAGTTTCTGTTTGAAAAAATCTATCTTTGCCAATTTTGGTCAACACAATATGCCTTTTTTTATTCCCTACAATATGCTTACTGTAATAGACATTAAAACAATTAATGTGACTCAAGCAAATTGTTAGGAATTTCAACTGTCCAAATTCATCGGATTGCTTTCTTTGATCATGTTAAGCAGTCCCGCAACAAATGCTACCACTTTGATATATCTCAGTGATCTGTCGTAATGAAGTTCACTTGGTATAGTAAGTTCTTTCGGAAAAACCTTGATATTTAAACATATAACAAAAGATCAGCCATTTTCAGCTGAAATTTATTTTAGTTGCAACATGAATTTTGCTTTGTTATCCCATTGATTTTATAAGCACACAGATTTATCATCCAATGTTAAATTTTGTGTCGCAAATTATCAGCTGTTTTTGTGGTCCATTGTGGAGCGCTAGTGTAGTCCCATGTAAATGTAATGCAGTTTAAACCAGCTGTGGTTACGGGCCTCACTAACTTACAAAATTACAGTCACAAATATTCCTAATACATAGGATATCTGTTTGTAAGCAATAATATAAACTAGGGTTATACTCATAACACAAGTCCCGTTGTAACTACAAAAAAATCAGGACTTTGAGGGGTTTCAAGGTGTACACCTGATGTTCATGTATGGGACATTTTTGTTTTCTTCTTCACCTTTTTGTAATACTTTAAAATGTATTTTCATTTAACTCGTATTAGAATGTGCAAATCAGTTTCATGTCTTAAACCACTGATCTTTGGTTTATTAAGCACAGTGGGACTATACGAAGAACCCATTTCTGTTACAGCTGTAGAAAGAAGACATATTTTTATATTGTGTAATTTGTTAATGTACTTATAGTTTTATGTATAAATGTTAAGACTATTGTATATTAAAATTAATGTTTTTTGTCTTTTATCGTAGTTTTTATTCCTGGAATCCCTTAGTCTGTATGGGTTTGGTTGGCGCCAGAGTTACAAACTTGTAGTTACTTTACAAATGTGACTTTATTCAGGTTTTAATGAAAATGTTGCAGTAAATCACATGAATATGATAAAAACAGTATAAAAAGGAGGAAATAATAAAATTTTTAAATTAGTAGCAGTTTATTATAACAATATAAAATGTGAGTACACCTTTTAGACAACAGTTTCCCACAAAAATAAATTAATTTGCAAATTTTCATGTATTTAATGTAACTACTTAAAACTAACTGCTAAGCACAACAGTTTCCTTTTGGTTTATGTACATCTTTACACTATTTTACATATTACAATTAACTGGGAACAATACTATTCAAAAATTGTATTTATTGTAAAAAGATGTCAAAAAGATGTCAAGAAGGCAGAAATGTGCTGGGCTGTTTTTATTTTCAGTAAATCCAAGCCTGTCTTAACAAAGAATTTCTTAAGCATATATCAATTATTTGTTTATTTACTGTTAATAAAAACAAATACTTTTTATCTTGATATATAATGCATGAAGCCGTTTCTTGGTAACTTAAATTCTCCTTTATTTATGGACCAATTTTTAACGATTGAGGAGTCAAAAAATGTTCCCCTTTTCGTAGTTGTGCAATAAGGTCTCCGTTGTTCAATATTTTTACCCTGAAGGCCATCGGAAGCCCTCAAAGTAAGTCTTTCAGCCATAAGAATAACATGAGAGAGAGATTTAAAGTAAAATAATAACAGATGTTCTTATGTAAACAATGATGTTTATGAAATGTTAACAGCTGTTAGAATGTAAAATAATGATGTGTATAATATTGAGAAGGTTATTGATTTTTAATGTTTGAGAAAGCTTCTTTGATTTAGTAGAATTTTCATTTTATCTATAAATACAAAATCATGTCTATTTGTCCTTTATAAACATTACTACAACATTCCTCGTGAGACTTAAGGAAGTTGTGTATTTTTCCTGAAGGAAGGTTTTCAAGTATTCTTTTATTTGCATCTGACTTGAGCTCTGCCTCACTGGTCTTTACAGTTTCAATGGTCATCTAAATGGTCCTAATTTATTCATTTAATTAATCATAAGCTGTTAACTATAATTAATGAACACTATACTTAATGAACTATAATTAATATTCAGACTATAAATAGGTTGTGAACTAAGTGTAGTAAGTGATCTACTGTTAATAAATTTACTTGTATTATGATTTTACTTGATACAGTTTAACCAATAATATTTGTTGTATAAAATCACACTGCCGGGGCCAAAGGCTGAGATGTTACGTGTGCAGGGAGTGACGGGTTGGCATGCAAAGTGTGCAGGGGTGACCCCTAGTTTGAACTAATCCCATTTTATTGTTTTCTTAAATATTTAACTTTCTATCTTACATATTTGTGTGTGCTTTTTTTTAAGCTAAATAAAATTTATTTTGTTGGATAAGGAGTTGTCATGTTAAGGAATGCGGATGCGTCTCTATGTATAAGGAGGAGTCCCGGTCAACAGAAACTAACAACAATTTACTTTAATTCAATAATGCAACAATCAGAATTTCAACTATTTTTCATTTTTTAATGAATGGACGATGCACTGCACATTATTCCTACAAAAATCATTACACCATTACTGCCCATAACTGTACATGATCATTTCTGGAAAGGTTCAAACAATCAAGATATTTTGATTGTAGGCTAATGTCTTTCATCATTCCTAACATGTTGCTACACAAGAAATTGCTAAGAAATCACCACCATTCAAAAGAATATTAAGCGATTGTTTACCAATATTTTGAATTATTAAAGTGAGCTTGAGCTTAAAAATTGCTGATATTTCTTAGAGATGAACGTAGTCAGGCTTGGCTCATTCTGAGTACTCGCACACAAAGTTTATTGTTTTAATTGATTTAATTAAAATGCAAATTTTGATATTTAAAAAGTAGTTAACAGCTGAAACAATTGTAACAAAGTTACGATTAGGACAGAATAAAGAGAAAATTATTCTGATATGTTATGTAATGAATTAATATTCATTTGTATGTTTCTATCAAAGATCATCAAAACGGGCTGTTTCAAAATATTTCTATATTTATAAAAGTGTAGGAATAAATATTTTATTTAAATATCAAAAGAAGGCATTTATTCCTGAATGGAAGACTAAAGTCATATAAACTGTCCACATACATCCCTAGCTTAGTCTAAGCTAACTACTTACATATACTTAAATGTTAACAAAATTGACTTAAGGGAGAACTAAATTTAATTTTAATGTGGAGGCACTGATTTTACAATAAGTAATTAATTTGTTAGATTCAGAAGTTTTTATAATTTTACTAATGCAAGGCACCCCAAGAACGAGCAATATTGTACTCTTAAATACACTTATATATAGTTTACAATCAACAAATTTTAATTAATACACATATAAAACATCTAAGTACTCTTTATGCATTTTTAAAGTTAAAAATTAAAGCCTAACATAAAAGTGCATGGTCAAAATTATACATATTTACAGTTTTTAACACATTTAACTTACAAGAAAATTAAAAACATACAGAAATAAATGTTACTTACAGATAACACATACAGCATTATCACACTAGGCAACACATTAATAGTAACAATCATATCTTTAAAACATAACACACAATTTACAACATTTACAGTTGACGATGATTGTGTAAATTCTGTTTTGTGCGTGGTGCTACTTGTGATTTGTCTAACATTCTATATATCTGCACTGATTGTAAAAAATAAGTCGTAAGTTGTTAGTAACTTACCTATCAACATGAACAAATCAGTTTACTATATTCATAATGTTTTTAATCTGACAAAAAATTACAAGGAAATGAAACTTAGAAGTAACAAATTATTAACAATAGAATCAATAGTAGATTTAATATATATATTAACAGAAGTTTATCTTTTTAAATTACACAATAAAATATATTCTTCTTACTCTTCTTTCTCACTATTTACAAAGATGGTGCTCTTGGGCTGTACCTGCTGGAAATAAGTTTATTTAATTAAATAAATTATTAATCTCATAAGTTGGGATAGTTACAAA
Source organism: Stictocephala bisonia (assembly GCA_035578905.1). Classification (NCBI taxonomy): domain Eukaryota; kingdom Metazoa; phylum Arthropoda; class Insecta; order Hemiptera; family Membracidae; genus Stictocephala; species Stictocephala bisonia. Next base: position 224,017 of record JAQJVL010000655.1, on the reverse strand, counting down.
CTAATACTGATAGTATTACAGAGAAAACAATCTTATTACACAGTTAATAATATAATATTTACATTTTTTTTCCATTCTTGGCACTATTACAATAAAAATTGACTATGTACCGAGTATTCATTTTTAACTTTGCATGATGTAAGTAATGCCAATTATACATTTTTCTCCTTAACAAATTATATTGTTACATTTCTTGATATGTAATTTTAATTTGTTCAATCTTAAGTTTTAAATAAGTTGTAAATATTTTATTAGTGCATTTATTTAAATATAACTACGTTTACTATCAGATAAATTGCCTCTACCTATCCCCTCTAATTTTTATGAAGTAGATAACAATAAAAATTATTTACAAGATAAAATTACAATTAATCGGAAGTGCCTTTCAATTTTGAAACGCAAATGTCGTACTTGAGTGTATTGTTTTGCATTACGCTGAATTGACTAGTCACCCTCTCTGGCGGTCGCTTCTTACTGTGTAATAATTTAATAATGCGTCTGATGATCCGAGCTGGCAATGTTGTTTTACTTTTGTTCAGTGTAGCTGGCTGGAGGAGTCCATTTCGCGAGTGGGGGAAGTGGAATATAAATATCTTTTGTATTGTGTATTGTAAAGCAACGTCAAAGTTGGTGATCATGATAAACATCGTTCGTTTCATTAAAATTGCTGCACAGCACCTTGCGTCACACACAGCTGTAGGTGCCCCGCTTACGCTTGCTGTCTGTTATCAGTTACTAAACGTGTTTCTCCAATAAAACCAAGTTATTTATGACTTATATTTCATCCGGCTTTTACCGTATCCGGCTTGACCTTCGTCACATTAGGCTGGATAACCGAGAATGTACTGTACTGCAACGGGAGATAGTACAATTGCATCAGATTCTCGGAATACAGCTTCTGTGTAAGGATTTTTATTGTTTGCTGATGGGTAAGAGATGATATACCACAACATTCATTACAAAGCATATACCAGTGTCAATACCTCTAGTCACCAGTGTCGATGGTATATTGCTCATTTAGCTCAGGTACTTATGGCAATTAGTTGTGGTATGTCATATTTGTTTATTTTTAAGACGCCGATCAATAAGATGCATAGTCATTGTTACTCTAGTCACTCAGATAGTGTAGTCATTGTTACTATCTGAGTTCGACTTAGAAAAGACTATTTATTAATAGCCCAATAGCCATGGCAACTATGGGACCTAGAGCTTTACGTGGAATCCAACCACGTAGTGTTGGTCTGATTTTCAGCTAACTGACAAGTCTGACACTCAGTTCTCTTCCCTACACAACATCCGAACCTTGACTACCATTCAACATGGATACTGCAGACTTCTCTAGTAGTGTTCACGTTGATGGCAACCATTGAGTGGACGCCATGTCTATTAAGAGGACCGAGCATATATCCTATCGCCTACAATCTACCCAACACTTTGTCCCTAAGTAGCTGGGTTATAGCACTGTGCCACCAGTGCCGACGAGTATATGCTTACAATGGTGCGTCTATGTACTTGTACATATTGGGTTTCTTTCCAAATTGCACGGTGCTATGCAAGCTACGAGTATCCTCTTGATCTTTCAGTATCTTTGAGCATATAATTACAATATTACTTGCCAGCTCTTTTACAACTTCTGTTGTTCCTGTTTATTTATTTGTTATAATTTATTTTTCCAAAAGTAATAAAAATGAAATTCAATTACTTGTTGGAAATATGCCAAGTGTAAATTTTTTACATTTTTTTAATAGCAATGCTATATTCTGATGAAGGATAAATAAAAATTGGGATCTTTTCCATTAATTTACTACCGTTTAATAAATATTCTATTGCTCTAAAAACTATTCTCCAATCATTTTTACGTCCGCTAGGAATCCAATATTGCTGGCCTTATCTTATTGCTTTCCAAGAACTTACATATGGAGAGCGCATTCGGCAGTAAGTCAATCATTGGATTTACCAGCTTGTGATCAATAAGTAGCCACTTAACCAAACTTGACCTAACCTAACCAAGTAACAGAAAAAGTAGTGGTAGTGAATTAATGGAAAAGGTCCAAGATAATGATAATGGATATTGGTAATAAGTCCTGTGATCTTAAAGGAAGTATAGTCTAATCACATGGGGATACAGGATTGAAAATAATCCTTACAATAAAAAATACTTATTTCTGACTATTGTAAATTGTGTATATTTTAAAATATTAGGACATTTTTATTTTTCCAGCAAACAAATAACTCAGGTTTCCACAATAAGATTTTGAATTTCATTGGCCTTGAAATATTACTGATTTATATATCAGTTTTCTTGAAACTCCAAAGAATGCAATAGTTCTTGACTAATGATACAAACATTACTTTTATATCAAATGTATTGTAATAGGTGTTCTTAGTTCAGATTATCTACACTACTTAACCTGTTTTTTCCGTTAAATATTTCTTTCGTAGTTTTATCTGAAGACAAATTTAACACTTTTAGTTGCTGTACAAACTTACTTTAGACCCATCCGCCAGTTAGTTTGTGGAAAAGATCTTGATTGAGAGCTTGGTTGGCTTCCTTAGACCTCATGGACAGGAATATGTAGCCTCCAATAAACTCGTGGATCACTTTACAGTCTGCTGAATGGCAAGCAAAAATGACATTTCCCTCCTCAAACTGTACCATCATGTGTTTCACTTCCCAGTTCACATTCCACGCCTGAAATGAAAAAGTACTCGTAATAACTCGGTTAAAAATAATAAATTCTTAGAATGCTAAAATGTTATAAGTTCCCAGAAAAAGTCTACTTCATTTTAAGTCACCAATTAATTGTTGTACAAACTAGAGATTCTAAGCTGACTTTACATATTACTTTTTTTTTTTTTAGATGACGTAATGAGTACCTATCTGTAAAAATCTGTTTATTTCAGGTTGGCATCCTTTGTGATTGATGCATATTGTTAATATTTAGATCGTAACTTTTTACTTATGTTATATTTTTGCAAAAACTTTATCTATATTTATAAAAGAGGATGTTTATATATATATATATATATGTTTGAAGTTTATGCGCTGCCAAACCATCCAACCGATCGCCATGAAACTTTAGGATGTTGTCCTGTATACTCCCGAGATGGTTTCTGTGAAGTTTGATGCAGATCCGTCCACAGGGTCCCGCCCCATGGGCTTCTTAAGATCCCATGTTATTCAAATGGAGAATCTGAATTGTTTACAAAAAACATATGACTGTGTGGTTTAATGTAGTTTCACATGCCATAAGCAGATTGAAATTCTCACAACAACAGTACTGTATATGTTTTGATTTATTGTAGTTCTACATTTCACCTTGAGAGTGTTGCATGGTTTTTTTCTATAATTCTTTTTATTGCTTTATTTTGGTATGTCAATGAAAAATGAAAGGCGAGACAACGTCCACCGGGTTCAGCTAGTATTTTCTAAAACTAGATATAATTTAACACAATTTGGCCATCTCATATTTTTATATCCTACATTTTTAGTTTATTTTCAAACCATCCCATTTATTTTTTTATATACTTCCACATATATATTATTTGTACAGTATGTAATATAAATATATACTCAAAAAATTAATGTATGAATTATAATTTCTATTTTATTCTGAACAAGAAAATTATAATACTATATATATATTTAGATTTCAATTATTTATGATTTTTTTTTAACCATGCGTGAAGGCTAAAAACGGCCTGCCACTGAGGGGATTTCAACCTTCCACTAAGAGGGTTAGTTGTTAAGCTGTAAATTATAACAGTAACAAATATTTAATCTGTACTATGTCCATTTTATTTAATCACGTAATTAGTTTATGTTTTGTTTTAATTGTTTGGTAAAATTAAATAACTAAAACAATTACAACGTACAATGGATGTGACCATGCAGTTCTTACTCTTAAAACGGTAATCAAAGAAATAGGATTCTGTGGCTGAAGACGTCAAAGGTACGTTAACCTTATTATTTGTAATAAAATTAAGTCCTTTATAGTTGTATCTGAATTTTAAAAACTACTCCTTTATCAATTAACGAATTGCTTTGGTCCCATTAAATTCGGTTAAACGAGATTCTAGTGTACGTGACAAGATGTATAGTAAACCCAGCCTAAATATATGGTCCATTTGCATCCTGATCACTTATTTTTTGCCCCTGCTTATAAAATACTGCCAATGGCCACTAATTCCCATCCAAGATACTGAATGGGACAGGGGTGGCAGTGAGAATATTTGCAATGGGCAGCGAAATGAGTAGCATCAGCCCTGGCTTTTCTGTCAATTATCCATCCTAATTAAGTTTTATTTAGTAAAGATAGAATTCTTCAATCAAACAATTAAAAAATGTTAGTAAGGGTATATGTTTTAAATTATGAATAGCCCATTAAGCTGTCCCAGACCAAATCCATCATCTCACAAGGTGTGGGGTTGATAGTCAATAAAAAACTAAGAATCCAATGATCATGCGCTTGTTGTCTAGCACATTCGCTGCAGGTGACGCCTTACATCGTCATGGCGGTCGTTGCACGCACGCTGATGACGCCTTGCGTAGTCATTAGGCAATCTGAATTGGTCTGTTTAAACGTGAGTCTAGGATTGCTGCACGGGTGACTGTCGTTCGTTCATAGTGTGGTGGAAAAATTGTAAATAACTATGCTGTGTCGCAGTTAGGCATGCTGGCTCAGTGGCTAAGGTTTCTGACTGCGGAGGGCAAGGTCCAAGGTTCAAATTCCCACTGAGCCAACGGTTGGTACTTCACTCGTTGAAAAAATTTCATACACAGGTTTAAACTGCATGAATTTTTTTTTTTAACTTTCAAAAGCCTATGAACTGGCGAGTGAAGTTAAAAAAAAAAAGTGTTGGTGTGACATTTTTTTGTTTTGTGTTTGTAGTGTACTTTGTGTAAATGAGTGTTTAGTGTGTATATTTATTACTACTAGTGTTTTTAACATGGCTGGACATTTAGACTAGCTGATTGTTTAAACAAAATTTGTTATTGATAAAAATACGACTAACCAGTGAGTTAACAAAATACGGTGAGTTAACAGTTCGAAGATATAAGAGGAGAATCAGATTTGTTTATTACGGCTTCTGATAATGAATAAATAGACTGGAATAGAATGAACCAGTGGGTTGAAGGGTTTAATATTGTTAATACCTAACATATGAACTAAAAATATTGTATGAATTGCATATGTGCCGATTTACTTGTCACCACTATGTTGTAATATGTAAGCGTCTGGCCATAGTGCCGAGCCAGACAAGTATATAACCGCGGTTGGGCAAGCCGGTGGCCGAGCGGTTGGTTCGAATCCGGCCTAAACTGAAAGATTGATCGGTAATATTCACCTTCTACTGTACTGATTCGTCCCCTTGCTCTGTCTCACACAGATCAATAGCCTATGAGGAATGGGCGGAGGTAAGGCAGAAAAGAAGATCAGCCTCTCCTTTTCTAAAAAAAAAGTGCTAGGCAAGAAATAAGATCTTGATATGCGAAAGATACCACGAAATAATAATGAAGCCATTTCAGGTCCTGAAGTGGTTCAGAGTGACAAAATGTGGTTGGTAACACCATGAATCCCATTGCTTTTTTTGAGTGCCCAGGAAGTATGTTGATAATAATCTTATTATTATAGAGTTAACACATACTAACACAAGCCTACCTTCATTGTATTGTATGTCCAGGTCTTGATGTGATCTCCAGTGCTTATGTCCATTCTCATTAGTCTGTTGAATGCTACTCCCAACAGTTCTTCCTTCTTGTGACCCATGAACTTGACCACAAACAGAGAAATACCAAAGTCGGGCAGTGACTGCCAGGCTTTAATGTAGTTCATCTTTGCTTCAATTAAGCCCAAATCCTTAACGTTGGCATGGGCCTCCAATATCCGTTGCACTAACTGAACAACAATGACATAATTGATACCAACAAAATAAACATAGAGATTGTCTCAATTAAATATAGGATTGTCAAATGAAAAAAATATTTACTTTAATCATAAGATAATCCAAACCATACTGCAACCAATACAGAATCAATTCTAAATGTTTAATTACATAGAGGCAATTACTTCTCGGTCACTTAGAAGCATGGAATCATTCATCAGGCTCATTTTATAGAGGTAATTTTGAGGTTAGGTTATAAGGCACTAGTGCAGGACTTAATGTAATCAGCAAAATTGCCTGAGCTGAATTGCTCCAAGGTGAGTTTGACCAACCCCTCTCTCCTACTAGTAATTTGCATTTTGTAGAGTCTGCTAATTACTCGTTCAGTAGCATTTTTTTTTTTTAAATCATTAATTTAACTAAAATTTTTCTTTAAACTTCACTGCATTCATCCAAGAAAGCTACATGGATAAATCAAGCAATGATTAGACCACGATTCAAAATTAAGATTTAAGCTTGACCGCTTACTTGCAATTTTCTAATAATCTTCATTTTTATACCATTTCATCAGCAATTATTAAGAGGGCTCTAAAGGGAAAGAAAATATAGAAGTCATGCGACACTGGCGATAGAAGTTGGAACTACGTCCAGTTTAATCCGCCGGACGAAGTGCAATATAGTCCCAAGAATCATTTCCTGTATAGTAGGTTTTCGTAGTATTTTCAACCGGAAACCCCAATTACCCCTTCCTCCCGTCTGCCGTCTCCTCAGGTGGCTACACGCCCGACCTTCTCTGTCTGAATGTATGTTGAGCCGAAAGGCCAATTCTTTTCAACAATTGTCAATTTTCCAGTCAGTACCGGTTTTGCTGCTGTATTTTATTTCTTAACATTTTTTATGTCATTTTGTTTTTATAAAAAATAGTAATATTTTAATATAGTTTTTATTTACAAAAAAAACAAAGTAATATTTGTTTAGAAAAGTAGACTTTTTACAGCGAAATCAATTTATTCACTGATCAAATAGGGGGGTCCACTAAAATATTGAATTTCTACTTGAAACGTTTTCCAAAATCATAATTCTTGTTCAAATCTTGTTATTCTCAAAACGGTTAAAATTTAACATAGTTAGGCATAGGCTTACCATACTTATATTCTACAATTGAAGAGTTTGATTTATAAACATAAAGATACGCTTTACTAAAAACTAAGTAAATTACGTTACAAAGAATGGTTTTTGTAAATATTTCTTAAAGCTCTTGGATTGTGATCTAAATATTGGTTTTTATGTGGTTAAATATTTAATAAAAGGCATTAATTGGCAAATAAATTTCTATTTCGTATCTTTTTATGTTCAGTTAAAGATTAAAACAACATACGCTTAAAGCATTAAAGGATACGCTTTACTGAAAACTAATAAATCACGTTAAAAAGTAATGGTAAAAAATACCAACTGTCTATTTATTTTACGTTTTATAGTTTTGTACGGTTTATTAATTATTTTTAATAAAATAAAAAATGATTTCACATAAACTATCATAGTTTTATGGCAGTTACAACATAACACACTAATTTCCAAACATTAAAAAATAATTGAAATGTGACCACTTTTTTTATTTGCTTCTGAAGTATGCTGAATGAATTACTACAATACGGAAAATGACACTACGGGGACAATTTGGTTTCAAAAAGCGAACATTTTGTTACAACAAAGATTTTCGCGGACAGAGACGAAAACCGAAGCGAACCGTATGAATGATATCAATTATAATTAAAATAATATATTATAATCTTGCTCAATTTTCCCATTGCCATGAGAAAAGCAATTATTTTACTTCGACAACAGTTCTTACACATTTACTTTTCAAAGATTTTAGTTTTACTGATAAATATTTCACAGTATTTTAGAAGTGATAAATTTAATATGATTCAATTAGGCATACACAAATTACTAAATATGACGATTTTTTTAAACACGACTGTTAAAAATAACCAACAATTTAAAACAGAGAAACTGCTGTGAGCATATATCAATTTCGAACATATAACTTTAGACGTTCAAAGCAGATTGGGCTCACCTGCCTGACAGTAGTTTGGCCTCATAAACATGTATGTTCGGGGTAGTTTAGACTTACTTAGTCTACCAGTTTTACCTCAGCAATTCACACAGTACTTTGGTCTCAGTTTTTTATATGAGTAAAGTAGTTTGTAGTACCGCGCAAAGCAGTTTTTACGCTCCACTGAAAATAAGGAGGGCTACTAAATTATTGAACTTCTAATCAAAGCTTACTGTAAAATCACGGGTTTTGACAAAATTTGACTCCTAAAACGTTTGAAATTTAAAATTGATTTATATACCACACTTATTATACCCAACAATTGAAGAGTTTGATATAAAAGTGGGGCTAGGTACGCTTAAAGAACTGGGGACAACTATAAATAATGTATTTTACTAAATAGCTGTAACAAGTGTTTAGCACCCTAACAATTTGCTTTACGTGGTTTATTATTCAATAAAATACCAAACATTTAAAAATAACAATGTATTTTGTACAGTCAATTGAAGAATAAAACAAAATAATGCTAAATGAACCATACAAAAATATTTTGATGTTAAAGTAGAATAATATATCCAACTGTCAATTAAACTGTAGTTTGATTAATATTTATTGTACGGTTTTTACAATTACTTTTTAACTAAATAACATATCATTTAACATATTATGTATTGTACAAAGGTAGTGTAAGTACTGTAGCACATACAATAATAAGTTTTCTTACTAAGACAATTCCAACATATAAGTAAAAAAGCATGACAATTGAAGTAAAACTATATAACAACAAATTCTTAAGGCAACTAATTACCTCAAAACTACAGTAATTAAAAAAAATAATTGCATTGTTAATACTACACAGAACATAGTTTACTGAAGTACAACTTAGAACATAGTTAACTGAAGTACAACCTATAATAATACAACAAACATATTGAAAATAAAGTAAACCCTAAATATTTTCTTAAACACCATATAAATAACAGTGACTGGGGATATAGTAACTCAGCAGCCATCTAATTAGTTCCTATGTGTAGGTTTGTTATAGTTAATTTTGTAGTAGTTAATTAATTCCTAATATTGGAATAGTTAATTACAAAAATAATATAAAAATGCATAACAAATAAAAATAAATAACAACTGTGTACAACAATTTTACAAGCCAACTAATTTACTAAAACTAGACGAGCTGGTTGAAAACATGTAATTAATTGAATAGATAGTATGATACATGAACGTAGTACATCTTGTAAAAATGTGGCAAACATATTAAAAACGTTTTTTATAAATGTTCACAAATTACCAATAAAAACATTTTATTACTTTGACATTTTTATAGCCAAGTCCATTACGATGACTACCCAAGTTGATCAGTGTGACTAGTCACCACAAGTTGATCACGAGCTCCCAAATTATGTCAGTGGATACTCAAGTAATTGAACATACATTAAATTATTACAAAACCAATCCAATCAGAACATCTTATTTCAGCAATATAATAATAGTTGAACAATTTTACTTTAATACACAAGTAACGTAAAAAATGCAAATTTCATACAGTATAATAGGGTCTACTTATACTGTATTGATAAAAAATAAGTGCAATATGTAGTCTACGAATGTTAAGGTGATCGATTTCGGTAAACTTAAGCTTACCTTAATCGATCACCGTTATATTTGTTCAGTTTATATTAATATTGTATTAAATTCATCTACCAACACATACTATGCTAATTAAGAAAACTTTTTTAAATTAGTATTTTTTAATTCTCTTCGCATTGCACAATGTTTAAATATCACTTATGTCAAGTTTTACCGTCCTAAGTCTTCTCATTGGCTGTTCAACGGAATACATCGGGAGTGGTACGAGGTTCCCAAACACTACCTAGCCCCATGACTTCAAGTTCACAAAAGGATTGCCGCTCCGCCCCGCCCCGTCCCCCGGCTGTCATATTTTTCTGTCCTTGTTACCGTTTAGGTAAAATATTTGCTTCAAAGTTACCTTCTTATAAAATTACAAATAAATGACCTAGCATTTTTTCTACCACAACATTACTGAACTATAATAAATTAATAGTTACGACTTAACATTACTGTATTTATATTTTTAAAATAAAACAAAGGCCAATAGTGACAGTGACTTATTATAGAATTACTTATTGCTTTGGTCAAGCCGGAATTATTGAATTAATATTTTAACTGTACGCATTCGTTAATGTAGTTTAAATGATTTATTTCATAAAAATGTTGTATATAGATGATTATTACAGTATTTTTTCATGATATAATAAATATTGTGCACTGTCATTACGAATAAAAATGTTATGCTTTACTTTATAGTTAGATTATATCAGGAACCACATGGGAACGCACATTTTAATTAAAACTAAATAAGCCATTCAAAAGTAATTAGACTAACTCTAAGTAATCAGTCTGTAAAATAATACTGATATCAGTCGTCGTAGGCCTACATTGCATCCATCGATGTTAAATTAAATAATGAAGGAAGGTTTTTATGAATGAAGTAGTAAAATCCATCCGCGACTAAGAAGTTCGAGGTTTCGCCACTTGGATCTCACGAATCACCGCATATTTTGGCAATAAATTAACATGCAGGCATTTGCGCGGTCCAACATTGCGGCTACAGATTTAAAGATATCGATCTGAAACCAAAACTAAATTGAAACCAGATACATTTCTGACTAAAATCGCTTTTTAAAATTTCGATAACAGCTCTAGTTTTATTTTGGCACTAGTTTGAATATTGGGTAACTTCAATAACCTATAAAATCGAAATGAAGGAGAATTCGAAAATTCTAAAAAGCGATTTGAGTCAAAAATGTCTTTATCTTTAAATAGATGTTTCATTTATAATTTTACGACAGTAAATGAGGGCAGTATCTTGGACCGCGCAAAGCAGTTTTTACGCTTCTCAGCGCGGGGGTTTAGAGCCCTCTTAAGAACAATATGATAGATCAGCATATTGAATTTCAACTAGTTTATGCCATAAACACAATATTGCTCTCCATCTAGACGGAATTGACGAGTCATTCCAATCTATAGGAAATTCTGATTTTTCTATATCCTGACCGGTCGTTTGCCACATTACAGTACAGCAGACTTTCATAAGTCCAGACTAATACTAATATGGCAAATGGCCAGTGGATTTAGAAAAGGCATTTCCAATAGGTTGGGATGACTCATCAATTCCGTCTACATGTAGTGTTTACATATAGTGCTAATTAAAGAGTGAACTTGTGGAAAAAGTTATAAACACTGTAATAAATTTAAATTGGATGTATTTTAAAGTACATTAAAAGTAAAATACCGTGTGTCCACAAATGATTAGTACAATTTAAAACCATTTTATTTGATTAACCAATATTAATATAATTTGCTAAATGCTAGTAATGTAGTTAGGTCAACCATATGATAGATTTGTTTTGCCATTCATTGTTGTCAAGTATGTTTGTTAATATCGATGTTATAACCTCAAAACAAAAATGTTAACAGATCAAGAGAAAGCCAGGTGTGTTATGTGGTTCGCACAGAATAAATCTTTAACTCAGGTTTTTTGCCGTAATTTTCGCAAAGAGTAAAACAGACAACACCCATCTCCCAGCAACATTCTTCGATGGATAAACAAGTTTTCTAATACTGGTAGCGTAAAGAAATCCAAGAGCACAGGAAGGCCGCGAGTTTTACTAGAAAGAATAAACCAAACTGAAGATTTTTTTCAAGGATGCCCACTACAACTATTCGTGTTGTTAGTCGCGAACTCAACATTCCTAAATCAACTGTACTTAAGGTTACAGGAAAGCGACTTAATTATTATCCTTATAAGTTAAAACTTGTACAACAGTTAAAACATAATTATATACGACGCCGCCTGGCATTTGCAACAAACATTATTGACCGCATAAATGAGAAGTCAAAATTTTTTTCACGCATCTGCTTTAGTGATGAAGCTACCATTCATATTTCTGGACAGGTAAATAGACATAATTGTAGAGTGTGGGGCACACAAAATCCCATGTAGAAAACGAGCACGACACCGAAAATCAATGTTTGGTGTGGGATTATGGTCATCAGAGTTATGTGACCATTTTTCTTTGTTGAAAAATCTATCACAGAATTTACTAAGACATGTTGGAACTATTCGCCATTCTTCAACTTCAGAATATTCCAGAGGTGATTTTTCAATTTGATGACGCACCTCCCCACTGGTCATTGGATGTCTGTCAGTGTTTAGACGAGCATTTCCCACAAGATTGCATTGAAAGAGGTGGACCGATACAATGGCCACCTCGTTCTCCTGATATCACACCTTGTGATTTTTTTTCTTGTGGAGATTCATAAAGGACATTGTTTACAGAACACAAGTACACACAGTAGATGAGCCCAGAGAAAGAATTAAGGCAGCCTGTCTTTTCAGGTTTCACCACTAAAGTTAGAGAAGACATGGACTGAACTCAACCACCGTCTTGATGTTGTCCGTGCTACTAATGGAGGACATGTAGAGATTTACTAAATAATTAAAAGTAATTTTTTTAGTTAGTACTTTATGTAAATAGAACAAAATAAACGTAAATATTACATGCATTTGTGTAATTATTGAACAAAGTTGTACTAATCATTTGTAGACACGCGGTACCAGTAACCAGCGAGTGATGGAGAGAGAGACAGAGAGAGAGAGGTGGATCGCTGGCGCTACCTGTGAAACACCTAAGAACTAATTCCACCGAACTTCACGTGTCCTTTAACAGTGAGCATTCTTCTTGTTTCTATCATCAATGATATTATATTGTCCTTTCAGTAACTTTGATAAAATACTATAAACTATAGTGTCAAAGAGAATAATATTGATACACTTTTTATAATGTATTATACCTATACTCTAGTTTACTGCACATAATACAATGCATTCCAATTTGTATAACTTCTGACTCAGCCGAAACAGCAGTCAGCGAGGAGAGAGGAAGGAAAACATTGCACCTCCTACGCACCAAGTTGTGGCAATAGGATAGTACTGCACAACTAAATCCAAGGCTCTACAAATTGGACTATACTTATTATAATTAAACAAAAACGAAAATTCAGTGCAGAGAAACAAAAGACTGACGTAATTAATAAATCAGAAGTTTGAAAATTAGGTTTAAGCATTACAGCAAGTATTTAATGATTTTACTAAAATATAAAAACATAGCCTATAGTACTATTATGCTCAACTAGACAGATTTAACTACAAATATACAGCTATATAAAAATAATGAACGTAAGAAATACAGTACTTCAAAAAAAGATTATAAAATTCCTTATGAGTAAAATAAAAATAAAATCCTTAAAAAAATAATAATAAAAATAAAGAAATTCTTAAGAATAAAATCAATAAAAAAACCTTTTGTGTTCATCACTAATTTCCGTTCAATACAAGAAAAAATATAATAATGCACAGCAAAGGCAAATTGAGAGATGTGTGTGCACTAACAGTTCTGGAGCATTAATATAGAGAGAAACTGAGGAGACTTAATTGCTTAGCCCTCTCATCTCCTCAACCTACAACTTCCACTACTTAGTAAGTCTTAGACAACATGATAGACACCGAGTGCCTGGAGCTCGACGATGCAAACTGTACAGCTTTCATGTAATACGGGCTGTTAGTGTGAATATTAAGGTGCTAAAACATAACATTTCTTATTTATTTGCAACTTTTTTTTCTAATTTATGTTTCATGATCCAAATTACCCAGAGTCCAGACCAGGCTGACTCATACTATACAATAAATTAACATGGCAAAAGTTGGTTTTGAGCCACCATTATTCTAACTTTTACTTACAGTACTGAAAAACCCAGAAACGTGTTTTGTTCTACTTAATAATTAAAATTTACATCTTCTATTTTATTTTATTCATAAATTAGTTTAAAACCCTTTTTCAACTATGTGCTTTTATTATTCTTATTCTTACATATGAGACACTGACACAACGTTGTTGGTAATTTAAGGCGAATATGAATGATTGGATGAGTGTAGTCTGGTTACTAACTGAGTTCAACTGTTCCTCAGAAAGGGCAATTTATTAATAGCCCAACAGCCAAGGCATCTAAGGGACCTACAGCTTTACGTGGAATCCGAACCACGTAGTGCTGGTCTGATTTTCAACTAATTGACAAGCCTGATACTCAGTTATCCCCCCCACACAACATCCGCACAATGATTACCACCCAACATGGAACACCCCAGACTTCTCTAGTAGTGTCCACGCCAATAGCAACCATCGAGCGGATGCCATGTCGGTATTAAGAGGACGAGCAACCAACCTATCGCCTACAATCTCCCAAACACTTTGTCCCCATGTAGCTGGGTTACAGCACTGTGCCACCGGTGAAAGCCTTCCAAAACGGAAAACTTATTCCTGACAAGTTCAAGCTAGTATGACCTAAACACACTAGTCAGAATGTTCTACACCAAACAGGCAATCATTTGTAACCTACGACTTTACGGTAATTGTATTGTTAAAGCATCTCATGATTATTTACATTCCTAAAGATTCTTTGATTTTATAATTTAAAACCAAATCTGTCATAATTCATAATGTAGAAAATGATCTGGTTAAACGATATTTTGTAAACAAAGGAAGTGAGGATGTGTTTGGTAGGGGAGGATTTCTGCAAGGATGCTGACAGAATTTCTGGGATAAAAAGAAAGCATTCACATACCTTGCCCTTTAATTTTTTGGCGTAGCGAGGCGCAACGTAATCCTCTGGTGTAATGTCTAGAGAAGCAGGGTTGATGGCTGGAACAGGGGCTGGGTGCTGCATCTGCAAAAATGCTTGAATGGAGGCCACTTCAGCTTCGTATGAAGCGTCTGCTAGTGAACGTCCCTTGGCTGCTAACCTACATGCTGCCATCCACTTGGCATACTGGTTCTCCTACATTAACAAATGGTGGCACTGTAATATAGGAAGTCAAAACAAAAATGTATATATATTTAATTAAATTAAGAATAGCCCTACATTGCAAATTTGAAGTAAAATAGATGTGGTAATTAAATTACCTTTTTCTAACACTTCTTATATGACTTATACAACAAGACTGCCTTTATAGGGACTGTAGATGCAATAGAACAGATTTTCCAACTCAAAATCCAATAAAAGATTGGTTAAAAAATAGCAAGTTGGGAAAAAACATATTGTAACAATTCTGAGTGGTGCTGTGTTACTGAAAGAAGGTAACCCGAAAATCCTGTCATGTTTCTAAAAATGAAACCTGATGTAAAATATGGAGAGGAGGTATCTTTTTCTTGGGGGGCTCTACATTTGGTAAGCTTCTGACAGTCAATTCCATCCTGCTGATCTAGGAGCTGTTGCAATTTTTCAGCGAATCTGATTACTTTGAAAGTTTAATAGTTATCAAAATACTGATTGTGGCTTATGCTATGGGATGAAACAAGATTGCAGTCATGTCTTTATATATTCATTTGTTTATAGATAGTTTCAATGTCAGGCCTACATATCGAGATGGCCAGAAATTACATTGTAGCTGATAAGTAATATTGCTTGAATTACATGTATAATGAGCAACAATTTTGTATTCACCAAAAGTGGTTTGAGCTGGTAAATGGAATGACTATTAGTGTTTTAAATATGGGTGATACAAGAGTTTTACTACTTTTTTCAGTTCATTGACAAGAGCCCTAAAGTTGTAAAATGAATTGAAATATTGAAATGAATTGTTCGACATAAACTAATGTATAAGTGTTCGACATAAACTAATGTATAAGTGTTCAACATAACCTAATGTATAGGTGTTCCACTTAAACTAATGTATAAGTATTCAACATAAACTAATGTTTAAGTGTTCAACATAAACTAATGTATAAGGGTAATATACCCAACCACCAAACCACCCAAGTGCTCAACTGCCCAAGACCCACTGCAGAAAATTACCGGGCAAAATTGCGGGTAGTGTCTGGTAATTTTGGGTGAACTGAAATCTTAAGTTTTTTGGATTGCCTGTAAGTAACAGTTGGAGGTTTGTCTATAACATCTGTGGTAAGGGGTAAACAAGTAGGAATATTGAAGTCATCTTTTAACCCTCCATTGCACCCGTCACCACGAAGTGAGAGTCCTCATTTCCGAATAATTAATATTATATAAAAACTAGCTGTGGTACCTAGTACCTTAATAAATAAATTAATTAATTCAGAATAAAAATTAACTCTATTTAATAGCATCAATGCGAGTATAAACATGTTCTTACACTGGAAATGGTGCTGCTAGATAATGTATTAGCAGAATCACAGTCCGCACTTGTTACTCTGTGCTCTGAAATCACCAAGCCACTCGAATGGCTTTTATTAACAGAATCTCAGTCTGCAAGCGTGCACCGGTGTAACAAAATGTTTTACTGCCAGGTTAAACTATTGTTTAGCTTTTGTAGGCCATGATGTTGGGTGGTGGTAACAAATCCTCAGTGGTGCTATTCAGAATTAAATATTAGGTTTAGAAGAACATTTTTCTATTTTATTTTAAATATTCATACTGCATTTATACAGTTTCCTATTAAAAAACAAAAAAATAAACCACATATAATCTATATTCTATTTACAATTTATACACAAAAGTAGCTTGTAGCAAAACGTACTGATTCACAGCGTATCCACATGTCACTCATGCCGTCAGGACTGGCAACCTCAAGCTTGATACCGTACTTGGCTTGGCTGAGGTTGACCTCAGGTGTGACCTCACAGCCTCGTAGGTTGATGTCAAGTACAGGCGAGGCCCCAGCACTACACTCCTCACGTGACTTGTACAATCGAAGGCGCAAATCACTGCATGTGAACCAGTATCGTTTGTAAGCCCGTAATGTAAATCTCTTAGGCCTAAAAATCACAATAATTAAGCATTAAATAAACACTTAGTATTTCCAAGTGTCAATTGAATAAATGATGAAATCTACCAGTCCTAATATTCTTAATTAGAAATAAATTTGAAGTTGTAACAATTTAATATAAAGGGTGGTCTGGACTTTGTGTTAACCTTTTGTTAGGTGATAGAGCAACATAAATGTAACTTAAGTGCACAATTTAAACAATTCTATCTAACACCTATTTAAAGAAAATTTGTTTGTATCTTTTTTTAAAAATTTTACAATTTCCCAAATTTTTGGAATTTCTAAAATATTTTGATACATTCCTCAAACTTTAACACTACCATCGTATCCTATATTGAATTCAAAGTAAGAATGAATACTTTTTTACCAGTCTGAATCAACATAAGTAGTAATTAAATTATATATAATTACAATGATAATAAATAACAATTAAATTTTTTTTAATGAATAAATATAAAATTATAGAAATAGTGAAGATTATTTTTACCAATTATGTAAAACTTTCTAAAAAGAAGGCCCTTAAAAAATAAAGAGTAATTAAATTGTTTAGAATTGTAAAGCTATCATTTTTTAAAATAAAAATTAAAGAAAAAACATACAAGCACATTTCTTTTACAGCAATTGTAGAAAGTAGCAATTTCTATACTGATGTTAAACCAAAGCCTTCAGAAAATATGATACAATATTTATGTATTAAAATTTTAGTACAGTTATTGGTTTGTTTAAAATGTGAACTTTCAATTTTTTCAATACTAACTTGAGGAAGCGCAGATAGTCGTATAGTTCAGGCACTTGTGTAATATCATTGGTCCCAGATATGTGCGATCCTTCGAGGGAAACTTGCAGGTCAGTGAGTGCCGCATCTATTTCATCGTCTGCGGCAGAGACCAGTGAACTGTTGTCCAGCGTAGGCTGTGGCATTCCCGCCTGCAGGTTTATTTGCACCTGGTTACAAAACAATTATTTATACAATACTTTTTGGGCTAGGTAAAAGAGTTGAAGGATTGCCCCGCAGATACACTACGCCTAATGCTATTCCACAGTATTTCATTTGAGTTATATGAGATTTTAAGTTGAGGTTAATCAGTGGTGGTTAATCTGGTGCAGTAGTCTACAGCCAGGTGTACAATGGTTTACAGCCAGGTGTACCATGGTCTACAGACAGGTGTACAGTTTCATTTTTGGGGGATTAGCCTCCGGATCACTGTTCAATACTTAAAGTGGTTTATATACCTGCATTCAAGTAATCCAAGTCGTTGCTTCTGCAACCGGTTTCAACTCATCATGAGAGTCATCTTCAGGCCGTACAAGGATGTAATAAAATGTGATCACTTCATATGAAGGTCGTCACGAACACATAACGAATACGGACACTATATATATATATATATATTCGTAGTGTCCGTATTCGTTATGTGTTCGTGACGACCTTCATATGAAGTGATCACATTTTATTACATCCTTGTACGGCCTGAAGATGACTCTCATGATGAGTTGAAACCGGTTGCAGAAGCAACGACTTGGATTACTTGAATGCAGGTATATAAACCACTTTAAGTAAGGTGTACAATGGTCTACAGCCAGGTGTACAATGGTCTACAGCCAGGTGTACAATGGTCTACAGCCAGGTGTACAATGGTCTACAGCCAGGTGTACCATGGTCTACAGCCAGGTGTACAATGGTCTACAGCCAGGTGTACAATGGTCTACAGCCAGGTGTACAATGGTCTACAGCCAGGTGTACCATGGTCTACAGCCAGGTGTACCATGGTCTACAGCCAGGTGTACAATGGTCTACAGCCAGGTGTACAATGGTCTACAGCCAGGTGTACAATGGTCTACAGCCAGGTGTACAATGGTCTACAGCCAGGTGTACAATGGTCTACAGCCAGGTGTACCATGGTCTACAGCCAGGTGTACCATGGTCTACAGCCAGGTGTACCATGGCCTACAGCCAGGTGTACCATGGTCTACAGCCAGGTGTACAATGGTCTACAGCCAGGTGTACCATGGTCTACAGCCAGGTGTACCATGGTCTACAGCCAGGTGTACCATGGTCTACAGCCAGGTGTACCATGGTCTACAGCCAGGTGTACCATGGTCTACAGCCAGGTGTACCATGGTCTACAGCCAGGTGTACCATGGTCTACAGCCAGGTGTACCATGGTCTACAGCCAGGTGTACAATAGTCTACAGCCAGGTGTACCATGGTCTACAGCCAGGTGTACCATGGTCTACAGCCAGGTGTACAATGGTCTACAGCCAGGTGTACCATGGTCTACAGCCAGGTGTACCATGGTCTACAGCCAGGTGTACCATGGTCTACAGCCAGGTGTACCATGGTCTACAGCCAGGTGTACCATGGTCTACAGCCAGGTGTACAATGGTCTACAGCCAGGTGTACAATGGTCTACAGCCAGGTGTACAATGGTCTACAGCCAGGTGTACAATGGTCTACAGCCAGGTGTACAATGGTCTACAGCCAGGTGTACAATGGTCTACAGCCAGGTGTACCATGGTCTACAGCCAGGTGTACCATGGTCTACAGCCAGGTGTACAATAGTCTACAGCCAGGTGTACCATGGTCTACAGCCAGGTGTACAATGGTCTACAGCCAGGTGTACCATGGTCTACAGCCAGGTGTACTATGGTCTACAGCCAGGTGTACAATAGTCTACAGCCAGGTGTACCATGGTCTACAGCCAGGTGTACAATGGTCTACAGCCAGGTGTACCATGGTCTACAGCCAGGTGTACCATGATTTTTAACAGATAAAGTAGTATTTGAATACCAGTAGAAGCTGTTATATCATTAAGAGATTATTCTAAAATTCTTCATAATACCGTTGTTGTTACATTATTTAACCTATTAAGTGAATATTTGACTATACAGAATGCAAAAATAGTGTTTTTTTTTTTTTATTCCGAAGGCAAGTCCAACCTGAATAGAAACAATGCAGTTGGGCTGTTCTTTTACATCAGTTGCTATAACAACAGCCATACAGCCACAATGTGAATATGTCTTGTGGTGAGGATGAGGTGCAGCTGAAACTCAGGCACCAACCCTGGCTGTACTTCAACATAACATAACCAATTCCAACCTATCGCATTCGAAAGTTCCCGATCACTAGACATGCGTTAATGTTTATTTGTTTGTTTTGTCTGTATTTTAGGTTAGCTCTCCTCTATTCCTTGTGTATGAAGTAAATTAAATAGTCTTATTAACTTATTTGTATTTCAATTAAGTTTTGTGTTTAAAAACCGTGTAAACAGCTTGATGTCTACCCCTAAATGGTTTTCAGTTAGTTTAGAATTAAATGTCTCTAGTTTTTTTTTTTAGACCTAAAACATAAACATACTGGTACCACAATTGGTTTTGAATAATTATGCGTTCATTCGAGTTCATCATTATCAATTAGAGATTAGAAAATGTAACAATATTACAGCTAAGCTGATCCTAGTGAGTTACTTGATCTAAACTTGACCTTAGATACACTTGACCTAAACATTAGCCATTTTTATTGAACTGATAAAAATGTTTACATTAATGCTATTCATGTACGATATTATTCAAGCGTTTGTATTAAGCCTTAATAAAGGAGTATTCACAATAAAGTAATTGTTCAGCCAGTTTCTGAGTCTTTCTTATATATATATATATATATATATATATATATATATATATATATATATATATATATATTTCAGAACTTAAGATGATTGTTTTTGGGCTGTACCTACTATTTTGACTCAAGAGTAGCCACTGAGGTTAATAATCCTGGTTATTAATAGTTAAAATTACATATAACTCTAAGATAATGGTTATCATATACCTCACTAAAATCCTTAAAGACAAACCTGCAGTGCTGCAAACATGAGTGCCTCCTCCTCTGTGCAGTCCAGCTCTTCATTGAGCAGCATCCACTTGGCTTGTTCGTAGATCAGGTTGATTCTGACAGCATCAGTTTTTGGGTTTAAATCATAGAATGAGAAGAATTTAAACCTCAGATGCAGAGTATCGAATTCCCTCACTCCCTGTTCCATGATAGACAGTGAGGAGTCCAGCCAACTAAAATAAACAAATTACCATCTTTATTGTCAAGAATATAACGTTTTGTACAGTTTTACATTATTATAAGTTAAGGTAACAGATGTTACATAAAAAAGGAAAGTTTATATGTTTCACTAAAACGAGGAATATAGAATTTATTTTATACGAGGAACAAGTCAAATATATGAGATAATTAAAGAGAACAACAGATGGTTCACGAATGACACTACATAGATTAATTTTCAAAGTTTTAGAGCTATTTTTCATCATACTGTAACTGACCCAATTAGTTTATCATAAGCTACATTCTTGCTGGCTTCCATAAATGCCCATACACGTGGACAGAACAACACAATTTGGCTTTGCTCTGACTTTTATTATCCGGTAATAACAAAAGAGAGCAATTTTTAAACCAAATCATGAATGGCAATGAAACTGAGATTTGTCATAAATACTAGAATCAAAATATCATTCAAGCAGTAATAAATGCTTGTTCCAATGTAATGATGAAAAAATAAGCGTAGACCTATGACTTACCTCTGTTGCTTTGTTTATGTATTAAATTCATAAGTCTCTGTGCAAAGAGACATATACGTAGTTAAGGGTTCCTTGTATTTTAGAGAAGTAATGTCATAGGGGTTGGAATATCAATCAAGTAGGATTTGAATAGCTTTTTCTAAAAAAAATCTTATCTAAAACAAGCCACGTCTGGACAAAGATTTTCAATATTTAGGAGGTTCCCAACCACAAGAAATTGATTGGTACCAATCTCAACTCTAGGAAAATTCTGATTTCTGCCCCAGAGGCTCTTAGACATCCTGTGTTATCGACTTCTAGCAGAAAAAACAATATAGAACAATTATCGACTTCTAGCAGAAAGTGGGGTATCAAACTATAAGCATTTAAAGTTTAAATTCAACCTTAAAATCTATTTTTTTTTTAACTACTAACCCAACATTCATACGAGCTTTCTCTACAAGAGTCTTAGGTCGCAGGAGAGAAGAGCGAGCTTCTGGACTAGGAGCAGGGCTGGAGGCTAACGAAGAGTCCAAACTGCCATTTAACATCTCTATTGTTGTGATATTGCCATTCAAAGCTGGAGTGTAGCTTCCATTAAGTTCTGTATTATTGTTTCTTTTCCATGTTCCAGACTATAAGACATCAGTGAGCAGTTTTTAAAATCAAAATTGTTATTTCAATACACAATAATTATCCTCTAAATTTTATGTTCATTTAATATTTTCTAACAATAACATGACATCAGACTTTTAAATCTAAAATTTAACAACTTCTTTTAGCTTTCTGTCTTTGGGAAACTTGGATCCCATCTAACATAACCTATAAATGTCAATAGAAATCCTGGAATACTTTAGCTTCCTTGTTTAACCTACTATTATACAATATTCTTAATACAGTTTCAACATATATACAACCAGATAATAGACTGCACTCATGACAACCATAGGGGCTCCCAATGGACAAAACTTATGTCACAAATATTTGGATGAACTCTGCCTTAAAATCTTCATAATAAAGATAACAGATACAACTCTCCAAAAAGTTCAAGTTAGCCACTCCACCTTTCAACTTGATCTACGAGTGTAATTGTAAATTTCAAATTGAAATCATCTCTCACTGAAAAGTAATTCTCTAGATCTCAGGTGTATTATGTAACATCCCTAAATTATGTAACGCTAAAATTGGACTTTTCAGACCCCCCCATGTAACGGACTTGTGACGGTAATACCCCCCTTAAAAATTACGTAATGCTGTTACCAACCCCCTTCAAATTTTTGGCATCCATTTTCATACCTATTATGATTTATGATAGTCATTATTTAGTTTTGTTTGTTTTTTAACACATTCACTGCTGATGGACCGCCGGTGGTCCACAACACTCATTCGTAAATAGCGCGTGGACCACCGGCGGTCCACGTTGCCGCGCAAAACATAACTACTCAGTTTGAGGTTATTCCTCAGTGCGGTTGGATGAAACTTGTGTTGCGTAATCCTAACCTATTGTGCATTGTGGCGGACTGCATCGTTCGTGAATCCGGCTTGTATAGCGCGTGTGGAACGCCGGCTATCCACGGTGACTTATTTATTCCTCTACATAGTGAAGTGTATGTTTTGTAATATATTGTATTGATTTATTGTGAATTATTGTTTCTTTATTGGACAATCATCATGTCTAGTGATGATATGAACGAGTCTCAATTGTCTGATGATGGTAGTAGTGGTAATATAGATGACTCTAATAGTGACTCAAACTCTGAAATCGAGGATGGGGACGATGACGACGTGACGTTGCAGCCTACATGGTGTAATCAAACAGCAGTACTTCGACATATACCATTTACTGGGATCACTGGGCTCGAAGTAGCAGTACCTGGTAACAAGCCTATTGATTTTTTCAATTTGTTGGTAGACCCGGTATTCTTAGAAAATATCGTAGAAGAAACAAACCACTATGCAGAGAAGGTTTTTCTCGACAGTTCATCTATATTCGACAATTCACGTATCACAAGGTGGAAACCCCTCACTGTCGATGAGTTGAGAGTATTTTTAGGGTTAGTTCTACACACTAGAAATATCAAGTTAAATCGAATCGAAGATTACTAGAAGACTCACTGGCTATACAATCTTCCTGCTTTCCAAGCCTACATGAGTCGTGACCGTTATCAAAACATTCTAAGATGCCTTCACTTCTCAAAGGACCTTGTATCTGAGGCACAAAAAAACAACAGAACACATAAGATTGTTAATATTGTTCATTATTTTAACACAAAAATGTTAACCATTTATGGTCCAAGCAAGGAGCTATCTTTAGACGAATCACTTGTCTTGTGGCGTGGCCGTCTAAGCTTTCGGCAGTATATAAAGGGTAAACGCCACAAGGTTGGAATAAAAGTATATACTCTGAGTGAACCTGAGGGTCTCGTACTAAACTTCCATGTCTATGGAGGAAAACATGACATTACATCTGGCGTTGGCCATGTAGATAAGGTTGTCATGTACCTTATGCACCACAGGTTAAATCTAGGCCATGCGATTTACGTGGATAATTACTATGCAAGTTTCAAACTAGCATCCACATTACTGAGAAATTACACTTACTGCACAGGAACCTTGAGAGTAAACCGCAAGTACACTCCATTTGATGTGAAAGATTCCAAACTCAAGAAAGGTGAGACGATATAGCGAAGGCGTCATGATCGGCGCATGGAAAGATCAAAGAAAGGTAGTTTATCTGTCGACTGAGTTTGAAAATAACATGTGCCAGGTAGTAGATCGAAGAAAAAGAATAAAAAAACAAGCCCCTCCCAATAATACAATACAATGCCCACATGAAGGGCATTGACAGAGGTGACCAACTTTTGGCGTACCAACCGTGCCTGCGCAAGTCTGTTCGATGGTACAAGAAGATATTTTTTCACACTCTGTCAGTCCTGATCAATAATGCTCAGTTTCTGTATAATATGTATGGTTGTGGAGATAGAATAAACTCATATGACTTCAGACAGGCCATCTTAGAAGAACTTTTACCACATCCTGTAAACATCGCCAGAACCCCAGCACAAGCTGTTCAGATAAGACGACATACACTAGTAATGAGTGATGAAAGAGACAATTGTGGAAAAAGAAAAAGATGTCGTGTTTGTCACACAAAAAAAGTCCTAAAGCGTACTACTACCTATCATTGCGGGACATGTGTGGACAATCCTGGCCTTTGTCCAGAATGTTTTGACGAGTACCACAACATGCAATAAGTGTTTGAACATCCTATAAATATGTAAATTATAGTTAGTATATAAACATGATACACATAACATTTAGTTTTAAGAAGATTTAGTGTGATTTATTTATAAAACTTAAAAAAACAAGTAAGTGATAAATGACAAAAATATCCCCAATGGCTCATGGACCACCGGCGGTCCACAAGTTTAAACATAAATTTTCAAGGAAAATAAC
This sequence comes from Stictocephala bisonia, assembly GCA_035578905.1. Lineage (NCBI taxonomy): Eukaryota > Metazoa > Arthropoda > Insecta > Hemiptera > Membracidae > Stictocephala > Stictocephala bisonia. Next base: position 199,163 of record JAQJVL010000655.1, on the reverse strand, counting down.
CAATCAGGACATTTTCAGACATCATCTTAGACATTCTCACAACATAAGGTAAGAATAAAAAAATTTTTTTTTAGCTTTTTAGTAAGATTTAAAATTTTCATCAGCAGCGAATGTGTTAATGGGGGGGGGGGAATATATTACTAACTTTAAAATTTGTTCAAAATATTTTATATTTTTGGGAAAACGATCAAATTTAATGATGAATTCAAACAAATTTGTTGAGGTTTAATAGTTACATAACAATGCCTAGACACCCTCCTCTATAGCAGTGGATAAAGTTGCCAAAAACTCCCATCCCCTTAAGGCATTATGTAATTTAGGGACAGCCTCTATGTTATTTGTTCTTGATTTAATTTGTAGCATAGACAAACTACAATCAATTAAATAAATAATTAATTATTCACGTCTTATTACTTTGTTAACATAATCAGTAACGCTTACAGTACTCATGGGAGAGCCGATAGGTGTAGACGTGTAGTGACGTGGTGTAACCGGAGCACAGAGGAACGGCTGGCTCTTGTCCAGCGACCCTGTGGACCCAGCAGGACTCTGGTTGGCAATAAAAGTGTTGGTATCTGCCGCAAGTATTTTCCCATTAGTCCCATTCATCTCTCGCTTTTTGCTCGGCAGGTCTTTTAGATTGTACTTGAGATGATTTGGTTCTAATGGTTTGCAAAAAGAAAGTTCTTCAGGGTGACGGATACCTGAAAAATCCATATTTATTTCATCAATCAAGAATGAAACATTATATTTGAGTAGATAACCAACATGTAACAATACAATTTATTGTAAATTAAAACTAAAAACCAATTTAAGGTAGTATTTCCTTGAAAAGGATTGCATAATATATTTATTGAAAATGATATTTTTACAGTAAAAAACTTGCCATTTGTAATAATGGGAAACATGACAAACATAAGACATTTCAATCCATTTTATAGCCAATAGGAAGTATCCTCAAGTCGTTTGAAATTGAGACTTGCAATTATAAACGTGCATAATAGCAATAGGCTCCATTTACAAGTGACTTTTTAGTTTTTGGTAATTTTCACCCATATATTGATGATCGGCGTCTTATGAATAAATAAATAAATTAGTAAATAATCTGAGGTTTATGATGTCTTTAAAAAAAGGTGTAAAATTGTCATAATGTAGCCTGTCTATTTACTAAGGATTTACTAAAAATAAAAAAGTAAATTACTCGTATATGAAATTGTAGCTGCTAAAATATCTTGTGTTAATTTAGGAAATGATCTAGTTATGTATATTTTGAGGTTAGAACATAGTAACAAAAATAATAGGAAACAAATAAATGAGTTAAGTATCAATTGGAAGGGATCTACTATCAGTATTAAGTAACATGCTAATCTCAATGAACTGTCAATAAACAGATTAGCACTTATCTGACCAAATATGGATATAGTTATTATTAGCATTGATTTTATACACACTCTAATAGTAATAATCAAGGTTAATGGTAGGCAATCTTATTTCTAAAAATGTGATACCTATATGAATGTGATACAGTAATAATGTGATTTATACGAAACTGTGAAACTACAACTTTGGACAGTGTATACTGTACAGTTACATTTGAGGAAATGTTAAACATTCATTTCCACTGAGTTAACTTTTTAAATTCAGTATCCAAATTTTTTAATATATTCTTACCACCCAGATATACAAGTACAGAGGTGATGAGCAACCCACCCACCCTCTAATGTACAGTGGTGATGACTCTCTCACCCACCCACGCACGTTCGATGTTGACACTTGCTACTTACCTATACACATAATGATGTGATGACCCTCCCACCAAACCATACACGTACAGTGGAGATGACCCTCCCACCAAGCCACACAAGTACAGTGGAGATGACCCTCCCACCAAACCATACACGTACAGTGGATATGACCTTTCCACCTCCCCAAAAAAAATACAGTGGTGATGACCCTTACTACTCATCCATACAAGTACAGAGGTGATGATTATCAGCAGTCCAGAATTGAAAGGGTTCAAGACTTCACAAACCTTCTACAGTTCCCAGAAGTGAACTGCCTTTAAATCACTGCCATACCACTTGGTATAAATTCACTGTATTTACGTTTGATACGTGTATTTTAAATGTATCTTTTAAATAATTTTAGTAACAAATGTCTAATAACTTAATCTATTACGTTCACATGCAAAAATCTCTATCCTAATGATCAGACTGGAGGCTGACTTCCACACAATCAGATCCTTCAGGACTACACTTTAAACTTTCCTTGACACTGTTAACAGATATTATGACCAAGAATGGCAAACATTCATAACTATAAACATTATTTTATAGTCATCTTAATACATAAAAATGAGTATTTGAAATTTGTTGTCATTCCATCACTAGACAACAACTTAACAGATTTCCTTCTTTTTTTTTAAAGTTTCCTAATTTTTCGTAGAATGCCATTCAGGAAAGGAAAATGAAAAACTCACAAGGAGATTAGAAAATTTTGGAAAACTAACCAAGGAGTTTTAGTTTGATTTGTTTACTAACAAAACAAATTAAAGGAATATTTGAAACGTGATGTTTCTGCAACTTATTTATATTTATTTGTATATACATCTGTCAATGTTTGTACAAAGGTTTCTGGTGTGGTTTTATTAACATCAGGCTCTAGTGCTCCACCGAACTGGCCTTTAAAGTTTCAATATTATTCTTATGGAGTTATTTATTTTTATTTAATTTGCATCAGCTGTTAAAAAAAAAACACAAATGAATTGAAAACTTTAGAAACATTCCCACGAGGGGTATCAGGTTAAAGGTAATTTTCCTGCACAAAGGTACTAAAGGCAGAGTTCTTAAGTGAGGCTGCAGACCGAACTTCCCTCATGAGCGCAGGGAATGATAGGGTTGGCACACGAAGCTACCATAAATTACCTAAACCATTAATGTTTATATGTTAATCCCGTAGCAAGGCACGGGTAAACAGCTAGTAACTTGTAAAATACTGTAATTTAACTAAAGGCAAAGCGTTTGAATATCCATTTTCATAGATATCTAATAGTTAAGTTTATTATATAGAATGTTGATAAATAGGCAATATAACTTAGTACACAACAAAGCATACTTATTTTTGCATTGAATAAAAAATAGGTCATTGCTCTGGAGGTTGACAATAATTAAAAGTATGTTCTAATATCTATCCAATTGAAGGTTAATATTTTATGCTGTTCTGTCCACTGTCTATAAAGTTACTGCTGTCCACTACATACTCAAATACAAAATTTATGAAGATATAATAAGAAAACTTACCCAGTTCTTTGCAGAGGTTGATCACTGTATTAAAAGTCTTGATCGAGAAGTCAACGCGGCAGTCTAAGTAGCGAAGATCAGGCAACTGGACACGTAAGGACTTGTGCATGGGGGTGAAATGTAGCAGCGCATCAGCTTGCACACCATACTGGTCTATGGTGGAACGTGTGCGAGTCAGCCAAATATTTCTTGCCGGCCACCAGAGTGCATGGTCAGACCAGTCCATGGCAATGTCTGTAAAAGAAAAATAAACTTATTAGCTGATCAAGGTTTTTTCTTTTTTTAAGAAAAAAACAAAATTAACACAGTAACATGCTATTACTATAAACCATAATATTATAATAAACAAAACCAATACAAATAAAATTAAGATATGAATAGAAATTTTATAAAGGAAAATTTGATCTGCTAAAGATAGTAAACTAAGCATTGTTACCAAGCATATGACTTTTTCAGATCCTTTCTTTTCCTGAAAATAGTTGCTCAATACTTTCACTTAAATAATGTCTGCCAATTAAGCACTGCAAATCTAGAGTTAATGACTTATGAAATTGATCAAAACTAGTTAAACTCTTAAAAATGAATTAAATACAAATTTTCAATCATGTAATCTGAGTTCGTTACGAGATCATACAATCCTAAAACATAGTAAAGGATTACAGATCATTTTAATAACATTTTTATAAGTGTTGCAGATGAGACGTTACAAAGAAGTAAACAGCCTTGCAACCAATGTACTTAAAACAAAACTACTTTTATTTCTTGCTCTGACAAAGGAGACTCAGTTCGCTGAATCTGTGACATAGAGAATGATTGGAATTAGCCATCTGACAGAGGAGACTCACAGTTCGCTTAGTTTGAGACGTAGAGACGATTCGCACTAACCATCTGACGAAGGAAACTCAGCTCGCTTGAGTCTGTGACGTAGAAAATTATTGGAATTAACCATCTGACAAATGAGACTCTCAGTACCTGCGTTTGACACTTAAAGAACGATTCCCATTAACCATCTGACGGAGGAGACTGAGTTCGCAAAATTACAATAGTTAAGTTGTTTGTACTATAGTAAACTTTATTGGAAAATTCTTTGTTTCAACAACAGCGCAGTTGTATGTACTCGTAACTGCACTGTCCATACAGGTTATCGGACACAGACGGTTCGAGAAAATCTCAAATGATGTCTTCTTTCCCCTGTATTCTATAAAAAAGTAAAACACTTCTTTACTACTTTTATCTGTTTCATAATTTAGTAACACTGTTATACTTGAATTTAAACTAGTTAGGACCCATTATAATAATATTTAATGTTATTATTACTTTTTTTTTATTATTTTGAATGAATGTTCAAATTTGTTTATACTACGTTCATGGGTTAAAGTGTTGTACAATTATTTTTAATGTTCAAGATACGTATTTTATTATTTTATTTTTTTTTTACCATAAAGGTATACATTCTTTACCATAGGGATTTTTAACTTGTACCATAAAGTATTCCACAATTCAAGACAAGACGTACATTGTCTTCCAACTTCATACGATGGAATTGAATCAACGGTCAACAAATTTAGTAATTAATTTATTAATCGAGGAAAACAAAAACAACTAATATTACATTAAACCGTACTAATTGTGTCGCTGGAGAGGAGAGAGGTTGGCAGAGGTTCAAAGTCTAGCTCGACTGGGGAAACGCTGCCAAAGTGGAGTGGACTGGTGCTGCGTCAAAACGAGGCCACCCCCTGGCGTGCGGCTCAGCACTCAGCAGCATTCCCTCCATTACACTCACACGATGGTCTTGTAATGAATGAAGGGGTTCTTATGATGGTAAATACTATTCCAGAAGTCCACGTGTGATTAGACATGCTGATGTTTTAAGCAATTTTTTTTTATCTAAATAACTGTCGTCGTAAATACCGATCTCCGTTGTCCATAACGAATATACAATATACGAATATACAATATCTCAAGTAACTAGTTCACGCTTCAACAATAGATATGAAAGGAAATGTACGTTTAGATACAATTTAACGTGAAAGTACTCGTTCTTATTTATCCTCATTCAAACGAGGAAACCAAACAAGTGATTGAACACGACGTACGAGTATGTCAATTTACATTAGGTTCGTGTTTATAATGCAAATCAGTACAGTACAGTACATGCCTAGCATTGCATAACTGGGCTTATACAATCGGTTGCATAATGAACATTCCTAACTCTCCTGTTCTTAACTACTACTATTGAATATTTAATAGTTTATTTAATAACATTAAATATCAGTTTCTCCAGTTATATTAACCCTTTGCACTCTCATATACAGTATAGCGGTATACAGTGTTTTCCTGTACCACTCTGGTTAAAAGTTTCGGCTGTCTGACTGTCAGCTCTCATGTCCAGACTGACTAACACAAGTTTCCTCTAAAACTCTATGAGGTCACCTGATCTGCACATTGCACTCAGGTGTTTGTTTACTATTAAATTTGTAAAACTGTTTAAATGGGCATTTAAAGGTCCAGGTATTTAAATGGTATACTAGTACTACAAAACCAATTTTTACTTTTTCTCATTATTTGGTTTGTTTATTTTATTGTAATTAAAACTCATTGTGCTAAAAAATTGTTTGGTATTATTAAATTATTTTTAAGTACACTCTTACGAATGAATAGTTTTTGCTTTTTTTTTAAAATAAGCTGATTTTGTAAATGTTGTTTATTGTTAATATCCATAAAAATGATGCTAATATGATAAAATCTTAAATAACATTTTAAATTTAAAATCCTTGAATAGCTTGTAAAAAAGTTAACAAGTTACACACAAAATTGTACCTTGATAATTATGTAAAAAATAAAATTGTGTAAAAAATAAAAACAGATACAAGTTTATTTTTTATATTAAATGAAATTCTTAAATTACGTATATAGTCTGGCAGCCCTGGACACAGTACGTCACCTTTGTTTTAAATTTGTATCATTTGTTGCGACTGGAATGACGGAACAGCTTCCTACACAACTCAGAACATTTGTTTTTCATTTTTAGTTAGTTGGCAGAAAAAAATAGGTCTATAAATATTAGTAAATCATGTTTATTTATTACAATGTCATGCAACAAGAATGTTTAGCTTGTAAAGCTATTTTTTTTATTTATATATATAATCAAATTTTACTATTAAAAAAGTATTTGTTTTGATTCTTATAATAGTTATGAGAAACAAACTGAAGTCACCACGTACAAGTTACAGTAACAACCAAAAAAGTAAATAAACCTTGTATAACAATATCCAGTGATACTGGAAACAAGATGGTTCGAGGAAAATGGCATATAGCTCAGTTGTACTGGATATGAGAGTTGACGAGCATGACTGTGCAGTTTCTTACAAGAACTGTAAAGGAAATTACAGGTAGCCAGTAACGCTGGACACAAGAGCTGATGGATAGAACAAATTTTCCAAGAGTGCAAAGGGCTTATTTATGAACACACCAAAGCCCAACAAACATCTTCACGTCCTTTAAAGTGGTACTAAATAATGTTTATTGTATTTAGATACAGATGAAATGAGCGTATCTCATTTAACACTATATACATCCAAGAATCGATATCCATTAATTATATCCAAGAACTATTATCAACAATTAAACATACATATACAAACTGAGAAGTGCAATTTGTTTATAAGAATGATAATGAACAGTGCTGGCGAATATTTAGGTCTCGCCAGCACAACACACATCTCATTGAGCTCAGATGGCGGCTTAATAATAAAGTTGACATTCCTACGTTGGCAGCCTTTATTACATCTCCTCAGTTATAATACACATTTCATTGGGCTCAGATGGCGGGCTTGGTAATAGAGTCGACATTTATTTGTTGGCCAGTCATTACATATGTGGTTCCATACATGTGCCTAATTTGCGTGTTTTTAACACGAAATCAATCTAGAGTTTATATGTTGAAAGTTGTAATAATGACTGAACAAAGGACGAGCGTCAACTTCATTACGAAGCCCGCCATCTGAGCCCAATGAAATGTTTGTTTTGACTGAGAGATGTAATAATGGCTGGCCAACAGAGGAACGTCAACTTCATTACTGTGCCTACCATCTGAGCCCAATGAGATGTTTGTTTTGATGAGGTGATGTAATAATGGCTGGCCAACGGAGGTACGAGAACTTCATTACTAAACCTGTTAACTTAGTCTCAACACACATGACGGACTTAGTAATGAAGTTGACGCTCCTCCGTTGGCCAGCCATTATTACATTTCCTGAGTCAAAACCAACACCCCATTGGGCTCAGATGGCGAGGTTAGTAATAAAGTTGACGTTCCTCCGTTGGCCAGCCATTATTACAATTCCTCAGTCAAAACAAATACCTCTTTGTTTAGCATCAGGGCTCAGATGGCGAGGTTAGTAATAAAGTTGACGCTCCTCCGTTGGCCAGTCATTATTAACTTACATTTCCTCAGTCAAAACAAACATCTCATTGGGCTCAGATGGCGGGCTTAATAATGAAGTTGATGTTCCTCCGTTGGCCAGCCATTATTACATCTCCTGATTCAAAACCAACACCTCATTGGGCTCAGATGGTGAGGTTGATAATGAAGTTGACGTTCCTCCGCTGGCCAGCCATTATTACATCTCCTCAGTCAAAACAAATGCCTCTTTGGGCTCAGATGGCGGGCTTGATATTGAAGTTGACATTCCTCCGTTGGCCAGTCATTATTACATTTCCTCAGTCAAAACAAACATCTCATTGGGCTCAGATGGCGGGCTTAATAATGAAGCTGGCGTTTTTCCGTTGGCCAGTCATTATTACATCTCCTCAGCCAAAACAAACTCCTCTTTGGGCTGAGATGGCGGGCTTGGTAATGAAGTTGACGTTCCTCCATTGGCCAGTCATTATTACATTTCTTCAGTAAAGACAAACATCTCATTGGGCTCAGATGGTGAGGTTAATAATGAAGTGACGTTCCTCCGTTGGCCAGCCATTATTACATCTCCTCAGTCAAAACAAATACCTCTTTGGGCTCAGATGGCGGGCTTGATATTGAAGTTGACATTCCTCCGTTGGCCAGTCATTATTTCATTTCCTCAGTTAAAACAAACATCTCTTTGGACTCAGATGGCGGGCTTAATAATGAAGCTGGCGTTCCTCCGTTGGCCAGTCATTATTATATTTCCCCAGTCAAAATAAACACCTCTTTGGGCTCAGATGTCAGGCTTGGTAATGAAGTTGACGTTCCTCCATTGGCCAGGCATTATTACATTTCCTCAGTCAAAACTAACATCTCATTGGGCTCAGATGGTGGGCTTAGTAATGAAGCTGGCGTTCCTCTGTTGGCCAGCCATTATTACATCTCCTCAGTCAAAACTAACATCTCATTGGGCTCATGTGGCGGGCTTAGTAATGAAGTTCTCGTACCTCCGTTGGCCAGCCATTATTACATCTCCTCAGTCAAAACTAACATCTCATAGGGCTCAGATAGCGGGCTTGGTAATGAAGTTCTCGTACCTCCGTTAGCCAGCCATTATTACATCTCCTCAGTCAAAACTAACATCTCATTGGGCTCAGATGGCGGGCTTAGTAATGAAGCTAGCGTTCCTCTGTTGGCCAGCCATTATTACATGTCCTCAGTCAAAACTAACATCTCATAGGGCTCAGATAGCGGGCTTGGTAATGAAGTTGACGTTCCTCCGTTGGCCAGCCATTATTACATCTCCTCAGTCAAAACTAACATCTCATAGGGCTCAGATAGCGGGCTTGGTAATGAAGTTCTCGTACCTCCGTTGGCCAGCCATTATTACATCTCCTCAGTCAAAACTAACATCTCATTGGGCTCAGATGGCGGGCTTAGTAATGAAGCTAGCGTTCCTCTGTTGGCCAGCCATTATTACATGTCCTCAGTCAAAACAAATACCTCTTTGGGCTCAGATGGCGGGCTTATGAGCCCAAACAAAGAGACATGTATGTATTGACCCACCCATACACGTACAGTGGTATTGACCGACCCACCCACCCATACACGTACTGTGGCATTGACCCACCCACCCACTCATACACATACAGTGGTCAATACAAGGGTAAGTTATACTACAAAAATCTGAATTTACCCCTACTAAAGAGAAATTTAGATACACCGTTTTCTCAGAGCTTAGCTACAATTTGTTTTCAGTAAACCACCATTTTAGAGATGCTAAATCATACCCACCCGCCCACCAATACACGTACAGGTATAATGAAGCTGGCGTTCCTCTGTTGACCAGCCATTATTACATGTCCTCAGTCAAAAAAAATACCTCTTTGGGGTCAGATGGCGGGCTTAGTAATGAAGCTGGCGTTCCTCTGTTGGCCAGCCATTATCACATCTCCTCAGTTAAAAAAATACCTCTTTGGTCTCAGATGGCGCGCTTAGTAACGAAGCTGGCGTTCCTATGTTGGCCAGCCATTATTACATCTCCCAACATATAAACTCTACGTAGATTTCATGTCAAAAACATACCAATTAAGCACATGCATAGAACCACAGACCTAGGGATGAATATAACGCGACTTGATGAAGAGAGCCGCCATTACTTACTTAACTGAGCTCCCCTTTACTGAAATTTTACCTGAGTAAAAATCATAATACAGTTTTTTTACTGTTTGAAATAATTACTCTCTTAAGTAAAAGAGAATTGTCAATAACCACCACATTTCAGTTGGCTACAGATCAGTTATTCGCGGCAATATACAGTACATGTGAGTAATATCTGGTTACTCGGCATTTGTTTATTCGCTTGCCGAACTTCTTTGCATTAATCTGTAAGTGGTTTGAGGTATTGTTCAAGTCACTTTGGGTCTTCTACTTCTTTGAGACCCATTAAAATGATCTCTTTTAGTATTATTATTATTATTTTCGCTTAGAAGCTGAGCTTCTTAATACAGTACTTACAGTGAATATGTTATTTCAGAATAACCACCCGAACATGTAGTAATCTAATTCTGGTGTTATTCACGAAATGTTAACACTTGTTGTTGATTAATTAATTACACTTTCAAGCACATTTCATTTGTACGTTACTCTCAGTATATACTTCCGTTGGACTTTTAATACAACAATATTTTATATCGTTCAGTGAACCTGACCTTGTATGCCAAAATTTTCCTTTATTGAACTATTGAATGACGTAAATGTTACTTAACGAAATCAAGTTAATAGGTGACAGAAAATCACATCGTGCGCGTACTTAGTCCGTTATCTATCAGTGTTATCACCTGGCAGCCAGCTGGCAGTTGACGTTGAGGAAACGCCTACTGCATTCCGTCGTCAGGTAATATCCCATCACTTCCAGTTGTGTAAGCCGCCCACAACATGACCTTCCTCTTCAAACACTCTCATTAAAATGGCAATAATATAAAAACAAGTATCAAGTAAGTTACATTAAACTACTGAATATAGAAACAAAATTCATTTAGTGTAGACGGACGTATCTGCTGCTATCTAATGGCAATTCGTTGCAAAAAAGCGCTCGTACGACTACTTGGCGCACTACTACCTCAGCTAGAGAGGCAGACTGCTGGCGCTACCTGTGAGAACCAAACAAATAAACTAATTTCACCGAACAGAAAGTCTGGCTTCACGGGACCCATATAAGTGGGTAGTTTTCTTGTTTATTTAATTTTTGTTGTTTTTGTTTTTTTATTTTTATTTATTTATTTTATTTTATTTTTTTTTTTTTTTAGTGACCGCTCTCCTTTCAACCTTACTGTACCCATTCCTCATAAGATTATTGATCTGTGCGGTGAACTTATCAGACAGAGTAAAAAGGAGAGCCACTGCGGGCATGAGAGAAGGCCTAGACTCAGATGGAAGGATATAACATCATGGAAGATTTATATCATAAGAATTCAAGCTTGGAGAAGGAAATGGAAGCAAAACGTACATGCAGCGAAACCCCTCAAAGAGAGGCCGTACGTGTGGTTGGACGAGAGCAAAAAGAGAGGAGGTGGGTAGCTGCAAATAATTGAAAAATTGGCGCGTGGGGAATCCAGACGCCAAATTTGGAACCGTCTCAGATGCTGACGCAGCGAACTGCCCATGCACGCACGGAGGTTGGTCCCTGAACTCCCCGCTTTCTCCGAGCACAGAGGCGGACCCGGATATCGATAACACTATATTTTAATATGTCGGAGTTCACGGAGACAGACCCACTATTACTAAGCATTTCTATTAGCCAAAAATTTTACATTGCATCATTTCATTTATATGCTCCAACTGACTTGCCAGCAAATAAAGTACAGTAGTGATTTTGTTAGTTAACAAAGTAACCCAAACCCATGCGCCAGGAAAAGGTGAAGTTAGGGCTGAAAAAGTGAAATCTTACAATTTGGCACAACAGTTTACGTCACTTTGAGAAACGGAGGTACGGGGTACATGGTAACTCGTCGGGAATCCAACGCCTCAGCCACCAAGGCCACCAACAATCACGCTTAGGATGTTGAAATATGAATGAAACAGAATTGAAAATATGCATCGTTTTAATTTGTAATGAATGCATAAGTTTTTTACCGCATTTAATTCCGTCGAGTACTAGATCATCGGAATTAAACATGGCCAAGTAAACGACCAAAAGGACATATAGGCCAGACTCAATGAAGCCGGGTTTAGGAAGTTTTCGATACTGATTACTGGGGTTTTATTAATTACATTTTTATACTAAAATTTGTACAAAAAAATCGAAGTTATTGATTTAATCAACTGGTTCTGGATGTGGGCACATGGCGTTATCAGAGAGACTAAAGACAGTTAAGTAAGAATGCGTGTGGGGGACACAATCAGTCAACCGCAAGACTGTCACCCCTTGTTTAACTCTATTGTCGATATATCCCTGTCACTTGACTTCTCTTAGGGGAGAGCAAGTCAGCTTACAGTAATGCGGGTAAAGAGCGATTCTCATTGTTCCAATGATAGTAAAGTGGCTCGGTTAGATGCCTACCTAAACTTCGGTATTCTTATGTAAAGTTATTACACTTAACAACTGAGACAGTAAAGCTCAGAGCACATTACAGAATGTCGATATATATAGACTACACGAGCCACTAAGAAAGGTATTTGACATTTACATGACATTCACTGTCCGAACTGCGGCATTGTACAAATGTCCTCTCCTGAATCAAACAAATGAGAGGAGGTTTATTTTTTGAAAGTAAACAGCAATGACAAAAAAACTATACTCATCTACACAAATGAACCGTAGACCTAAGCCTGAACGAAGAACTGAGCCAGAAAGTAGACTTACTCTAAACGCAGACCTATACGTAAACGTATTCAACGGGTAAATGCTGACACTCGGTTCAGTTGAAGGACACAATATGAAAACATATAAATAAACGGTGAGATCATTCGCCCACTTATGTGTCTTTTCTTAAAAAAAACTCGTTAATTGTTTATAAAAATCTAATGGCCTTGTGATTATAAATATCTTGTATTATGTAGGTATGAGGGATGTAGCCCTTTATTTAGTTTTGTTGCCTCCAAGTTGTTGAAAAAAATCGTAATTTTTCGCCATGTTAGAACGCTTAGTATGTATACAGTTGATTGTATCATTGATTTTATACACAAATAGATCTCCCATCCAATGTTAAATTTTGAGTCTCAAAATATCAGCTGTTTTTGTGGTCCATTGTGGAGCGCTAGTGTAGTTCCATGTAAATGTAGTGCAGTTTAAACCAGATGTGGTTGCGGGCCACACTAACTAACAAACTTACAGGCACAAATATTCATATTAGATGGTTTATCTACTATATAGGTTTATATAATCAATGATTGTATTCACAGGAGAGAAAGGAAATAACGCCCATACCTTCTTTTACTTTAGGAAACAACAAGAAACCACATTATGGCCAGTTTTTACTCTAGTTTATCTTTGGAGTTTTCACGCGTTGCCAACAACTGTCTTGTACGACACCTAGGCCCAAGATGTACACAGGCTCAGCTCAGCTGATACTGTTTGTACCAACGAGAGTTGGACAATTGCCTAGATTCTGTTTCAAATTTACTTATTCATTTAAGTAATTTTGAAACTGATTTTTGTTAGAAAGTTCATTACCGAGTTAACTAATTATACCTTTTTAAATGCACAATTAGTTTGTAGCTCATATTAGGTGTAAAACGCTATTTGAGTTATCACTAAATACGAATACGATACCTAACGAAATTGTCTCAATATTTTGTGTTGTATTTTAAAATCCAAGGGTTTATGAAAAAGAAAAGTGAAGAACGTTTTTGGAGTCCAGATAAAATAGCTGTCTTTGTATAATTTCGTTTGATTTATTTATTTATACAGCTGTGTTAGTACTTCGTTTTTATTAAAATGTTTTCTACTGAAAAGTCAAATCAATTAACACAGAAAACTGCGATTTGTGGAGAGAATAATTTTCTTAGCTAATCAACGCAGATTGGTACCGGAAAACATTAAGCCTCATATCCGGTCACGGAACTGGAAACATCTGTGTGACAGCTGCACGTGCTGATGACTGCGATTGTGATAGCTACTGATGGGACGTGCGGGAGACACGCAACTGTTCGGGAATGTCACACTTTCATGGCGTGCATTTGTGTGAATGAATGTTTTCTATCCTCGAGATTTTTCCGATTAAATTTTCTACGCTTGAATGGTCTTTGTGAAACTTTGCCCTGAGCCTTTGTAAGTTATCTTTTTGAAAAGTTATATTAATGTAATATAAAGAACTCTGATTTGTTTAACCATTAGGTGCGGTACTATTGGGATTGGGATTGATGAAAGTTTTTCTTACCGTAAATAAGTCATTTAATAGGGCATATACATGATTTTTATTTTTGAATATGAATTTAACGTACAAGTACACTACATTTTAAATGTAAATATAAATACAATTTTACAACCGATGTGTTGAGTATCGATGTATAATGTACTTGCAAGGAGCATTCGTTGAACTTTTTCATTCTTAATTGTCTCCTGATATGGGTGACTTCCTTGAATATTTCGTTGTTCAAGAAATAACAAACAATTCACAACAATACTGCATAGAAAACTTTACAGCTCCAAGGTCGATAACAACCTTGCGCAGAAAACAACACTTTACTAAAAAAAGACCAAGTGTGATACGTTAAACGATCTAAATCAAATAATACAACATCAAGTATTGTAATGTAGATACAATTACATTTTAACACACGTATGCAAATAATCAAGGTTGTCAAAGGGACTTGTCAAGGTGGGAAGTGCGACCTGCTGATGGTGTCATCTACGAAGGTGATAGCCAAGGTGTAAGGCCAAAGACCGAAGTAACCTGACACTGGGTCAGAGTGCTTAGGTCATTGATGACCCTGATGCAACATCTTCTTGACTCTCTATTAAAAGTGAGAAGTGCGATCTGCTGATGGTGTCATCTACGAAGGTGATAGCCAAGGTGTTAAGCCAGAGACCGATTTAACCTGACACTGGGTCAGAGTGCTTAGGTCATTGATGACCCTGATGCAACATCTTCTTGACTCTCCCATCAAGGTGGGAAGTGCGACCTGCTGATGGTGTCATCTACGAAGGTGATAGCCAAGGTGTTAGGCCAGAGACCGATTTAAGCTGACACTGGGTCAGAGTGCTTAGGTCATTGATGACCCTGATGCAACATCTTCTTGACTCTCCCATTAAGGTGGGAAGTGCGACCTGCTGATGGTGTCATCTACGAAGGTGATAGCCAAGGTGTTAGGCCAGAGACCGATTTAAGCTGACACTGGGTCAGAGTGCTTAGGTCATTGATGACCCTGATGCAACATCTTCTTGACTCCCCCATCAAGGTGGGAAGTGCGACCTGCTGATGGTGTCATCTACGAAGGTGATAGCCAAGGTGTTAGGCCAGAGACCGATTTAAGCTGACACTGGGTCAGAGTGCTTAGGTCATTGATGACCCTGATGCAACATCTTCTTGACTCTCCCATTAAGGTGGGAAGTGCGACCTGCTGATGGTGTCATCTACGAAGGTGATAGCCAAGGTGTTAGGCCAGAGACCGATTTAAGCTGACACTGGGTCAGAGTGCTTAGGTCATTGATGACCCTGATGCAATATCGTCTTGACTCTCCCATTAAGGTGGGAAGTGCGACCTGCTGATGGTGTCATCTACGAAGGTGATAGCTAAGGTGTTAGGCCAGAGACCGATTTAACCTGACGCTGGGTCAGAGTGCTTAGGTCATTGATGACCCTGTTGCAACATCTTCTTGACTCTCCCATCAAGGTGGGAAGTGCGACACTTCACTGGCATACCACAACTAATTGGCAGCAAAGGTCACAATATTGATGAAGTTTGTTGCTGTTATTTCCTACGAGTGACAAGCTGGCGTTAGTGCCACTTACAAGTGATCTGCATGTCTCGTATTCAGTGAAGTGACTGTACTCACTGGCAAATGACGACTAATTGGCAACAAAGGACACAATATTGATGAATGTTGTTGGTGTTGTTTCCGATCGGTGACAAGCTGGCGTACCACTTACAAGTGAAATGTGCGTATCTACGAATGGGTGGACCAGCACGAGCAAACATGCAAGTACTGTACGTAAATAAGGAACTAATATACGTGTTACAACAAAATACTCTTAGAAGAACTGTTAATGAACATGCAAGGTGTGTTGTGGTGTTTGCGGATAAATTACGGTAAAACCCGATAACAAGAGGAAGGAAGGCGTTAATAACTTAGTTTTACAAACCAAACATCCGGGCATTGGCCGTGTGGAACCATCCGGTAGTTTTACAAACCAAACATCCGGGCATTGGCCGTGTGGAACCATCCGGTAGTTTTACAAACCAAACATCCGGGCACTGGCCGTGTGGAACCATCCTGTAGTTTTACAAACCAAACATCCGGGCATTGGCCGTGTGGAACCATCCGGTAGTTTTACAAACCAAACATCCGGGCATTGGCCGTGTGGAACCATCCGGTAGTTTCTGTTGGCTTAACACTACTGTAAACAGCCCATAATGGGTGCGCTTGGGAGCTTTCGCTGTTTTGTAGCTCTTCACAACATACTTCAAATTACGAATTGGACAAACTGGAACGATTTATGCAAATTAATGCCTGGTTTTAAAATCACATGATCATATTACTGTTTGAGGGCTGATAGTCAAAAAGTAATCACAAAATAATAAAAGAGGTCTTTTATTATTGTAAAACATTATATTCCTCCAAAACTACCATTTTTTAAACTTAAAAGACTATAACGAACTTTTTAACGCAACGACAAGGCTAGCAGGCTAAAAAACACAATTTAAGGAGTAAGTCGGGCTCAAAGTGTCCTTAAAAGGTGTGTAGTTTACAAAAGTTTTCGGACGAGCGCTGGATCGAAATCAAGAATGTTGGTTTACTTGTTACAGTCAGTCAAATCAGGTGTGACCTTCAGACAAACAGTACCAGACGAAAACTATATGGAGCATAGCCTGAAACATTGTAAACAATAAAGTCTTAACATTTTATGTGGTAAACTTGGAAAAGCCTTAGGGCTATTCATTTTAGAAAACTGTTTTTAAAAAAGGTTTTAGCCTAAAGCTCCCCAATACAATGTAACTTAAATCCTTCTTACAATCACTTTAAAGTAACCTTAATACTTTTGAAACATTATGCGTTAAATAACTAGACAACATTAATCATTAGTACTCTGAAAACAGAAAAGCAACTTGAAGCAGTTTAATTAACGCGTCAAGAGGTTGGTAGCAGATATTCGCCACTGTCTGAACATGCCCCAGATATTTCTTGCTAAATATAGTCTGCAGACTAATATTTCAATCAGACCAAGGCGCCAGGGTTAAAAACACCCACTTGGTTCCAGACACGATACTTAATCAAAGAAACAACACTAGTCAAAATATATAGACTCTTTTGGACGACATTATAAGTATAGTAAATCTTCCTTTAAGTCCTCAACAAGAAGTTTCGGGTGCCAAAGCACTAAAGATTAATGAGGTGGGTACTGTGATATCTAGGCAAGGCCTTCACAAGGTTAAAAACACCCACTTGGTTCCAGAGACGATACTGAATCAAAGAAACAACACTAGACAAAATATATAGACTCTTTAGGACGACATAATAAGTATAGTAAATCTTCCTTTAAGTCCTCAACAAGAAGTTTCGGGTGCCAAAGCACTAAAGATTAATGTGGGTACTGTGAAATCGAGGCAAGGCCTTCACCACTAAGCCGCGTTTACATCAAAAGTTGCCAACAATTGTTGACAACAAATGTTGGCGAATATCTAGAATGGTCAACATTTGTTGACGATAAAACAGCTCGTTCTTGCACTACTAGCAACAGCCGATATAGACTAATCGCGTGCACTAGACAGTGGAAGGGGAAGTGTTGCTAACATTGTTGCGGGTCGTTTAAACCCCGTCAACATTGTTGACAATATCCTTTAATTTTTTTTATGCTTCAACAATTAAGAATTAAGGCAACATGGTGGGTAATGTTGCCAACACTTTTTCGGTGCTGAAAATAATGTTGACAACAAATGTTGACGAACATTTTATACGATTTTTGTAAATTTTGACAACATTTTTTGGCAACAATTTTGTCAACTCAGGTGTAAAAGCGGCTTAAGAAAATTGGATCGATTGTTGGAGCAAGACAGCATTCGTAAAATTGTTGAAGCATAAAATTGCTGAAACTGGCTACCACACACAACAAAGGGTTGTCGACTTTAAGCTTACATAGTGAATGAATGTCGTCGACTAGCCGATATCACATATAACATGAACTAAAATCAGGAATGCTAGCCGAGACTACCCACAATGATCACCTTAAGACATTCTGTCACGTACGGCTGTACCGAGTATACTTGGTGAGCCGATGTAGTCTGTGCTGATGTGGCTGGAGTTCAAGGTTGGGTCTGTCACTGCCGAGCTGTGTAAACTACTCACCGTCTACTGACTACAACACACCTCAGGATTGCTAGCCGAGACTACCAACAAGGATCACCATCAGACATTCTGTCACATACGGCTGTACCGGGTATACTTGGTGATCCATGTATATGTAGTATGTGCTGATGTGTCTGGAGTACAAGGTTGGGTCTGTCACTGCTGAGCTGTGTAAACTACTCACCGTCTACCGACTACAACACACCACAGGGATGCTAGCCGAGACTACCCACAAGGATCACAATCAGACATTCTGTCACGTACCGAGTATACTTGGTGATCCAATTTAGGCTGTGCTGATTTAGCTGGAGTACAAGGTTGAGTCTGTCACAGCTGAGCTGTGTAAACTACTCACCGTCTAATGACTATAACACACCACAGGAATGCTAGCCGAGACTACTCACAAGGATCACCATCAAACATTCTGTCACGTACAGAGTATACTTGGTGATCCAATGTAGGCTGTGCTGATGTGGCTGGAGTACAAGATACAAGAAAAAAAACAAATTACTTTATTAGGCCTATTTGTGATATAAAATGTCATCGGGTTAATCATGGATTGGGCATTGAAAAGCGGATTTTGAGACAATGTTGTTAAGTACATTAATTATGTTATTTTTTTATCACTTAATTGCCTTCAAACATAGGTTAAAAAAAGAAAATGATTGATACATGAGTGAATTCAAGCAAGTACCATTTTGAGGTTTTCGTGTCGTCTTCTATTTATTATATTATCAACAACATTTTCATTACAACCTACAAATGTCCATCACTGAAATATTGGGAATGATGCCAAGGATATCAAAAATTAATAAAACAATGTGATTTTGAGAATGGTTTTGAGGGTGTGAAAGCGTGGAACTATCACTTGTTGTCTTTTTCACTTCTATACAATTATACCTTAAAGGAATATTCGTCTTTAATTTGTAAAAAATCGTGATTTGATTTTGTTTTTATTTCATGCAAATAATTAAAAGTCTCATTCATCCTTTTGTTTTTACTTTTCCTAGCATGTAAATGCCCTTCTTCTACATAATAAATCTAGGTCAGATGGATAACAACTCTCAATTCACTGTAACTCGCCTTTCTGGGGCTGGAAGGGAAACCGGTGGGATGTTCGACTGTCACACCAAGACTGGCCTCCAACCTCTCAAGGTGGACCGGTCCAGTAGCCGCACACTCACGCATATAAAATGGAAATGTTTTTTAAGCTTTATTTGTTACCCATAATTTTGATGGTCCCAAGAACGCCTGACGTCATATTGTTCTTATATACTACGGAAACCCAACAAAGGCCAGGAATGTGGATCTGCGATGAGGGGAAGCTGAAGGAAGGTCAGTTCAAGTACAGTGGGCAGCCAGAGTCGAAGGCGTCACGCCTTATAAGGAGGCAGGTTCCGCTTTGTTGTGGCCAGCCTACTACACCTTGCAAACAGCATCGGCATTTTTGAAGCCATCAATTATATTCAGGCGTTCAGGTCAAAGATATGCTAAACGAGAAGCGTTTCATCCGAACGTTGATCTCGCGAGAGTTATTCAGCACCCCCCCCCCCCAGCCTCTGTAACCACAAGATTGTTAATTTTGGAAATGAAATAAATGTGGGTCGAGATTCATGTCGATATTTCTTATCAATAACTGACTTAATTAGTATAAGACATTTTTGGATTATTAATATAATTGACTACCCTAATATTTGTTCTATAATCTTCCAACTGGCATTGCTAGTACACTAGTCGATAACCTCAAAAGATCTTCCCGAACGCTAAAGCACCTCACACTGTGTATATACTGTAAAATTATTACATTGTGTTCCAATCACCGTAGATTTTTTATTGAAGATTCAATCGAATCGCTCGTCGATCGTCAATAATACTAATGATTACGATTCTAATTTGGCATTCGAGAAGCGAATTTCTCCATTACATTGTTAACACTATCCTGACACGCTACAGGTCCATGACGCCCAGTATGAGCCGGCACACGTTCTCGTAAGTGTTAGATACTGTACTGCCCCACGCGGCCAGCAGCAGCGGGTGTCGACCTCGAGATCTCACCTCAATAGTGTTGGTTAAATCGTATATCGTAGTGGAAGATACCACTATGACAGGGCAAAAGGAAACTAATAATTCCATGATGTCGGGTATTAGGTGTGATTTTTTTTCTTTTTACAAATTCTGAAAAGTTGTCTGCAACCAACCTGCATGTGCCTGTATTCCTTATGTATATGATAGACTGCCATATGTCGGCAGGCTTATACAAGTTCCTACGTAAATTCGCGGCTGTGGAAACGAGACTTGACCTATGTGAATGGATTGCAGCCAATAACCGGCTGCAATAACTGTTAACTTTCCTAGTTAGGCGAGTTCTGCAACGATGATATTATATGATGACTAGTGTTAGCCTTTAAAATATATTACTGACAAATATATAGGCTATAAATCTAAATCATTTGGAATCGAGTAGGTTGTGTGCCGGTTCAAGTATTTCTGTTACTTGTAAAACTAAATAAATAAATAATATTATCATCTATAAGACCTCTTGCTAGTCTAGTGGTTAGCACTTCTGCTTCATATGCAGAGGTTCAAATTCCGGGAGGTCCACTTAAAATTTGCTCATTTTCTGAAGAGGTTTGTACCGTTATCCCCTAAACTACTTTTGTTGAAGTGCCATAGGTAGCGTTGCCATACATTTTCACAGTAAAAAAATACGAACACTGGATATACCTCGTGGTCTGGTGGGGCGGGAGGGGGTATTTTGGAGTCTTTTAAAAATTGTATTATATGCGATTTCGGGTTGCAAATTGGGGGAAGTAATGAATGATTTAGTGATATATAAATGCCCTAACATATTTGTAAAATTACAGAATAATATAATATTAACAGACAGATTTTTTTTTCCTTTATAAAAGTCATTCATTAAGTTTAAGTTAACTCGGCAGAATTCAATACATTGTCATAATTGTTCAGGCATCTCTTGTGGTAGTTGCACTGGTGTACTGGCTGAAGGCTGAAACCAGTGATATTTTCATGAAGATATTAATTTTTAAAGTAATACATGACATGTCATTGTTAACTTTTTGATGCTCAGAACAGCTTTGCCCTTCTCCACTAACAGTCTAATTCGATCACGTGTCCAAACATTTTTCATTAGAATAAAACTCGTTCAACTGGTACTGAAGGACTAAGTAGAGAAAGAGCAAAATCCACAATCTTTTAAAATGTTTTCAAACTTATTTTAGACAAATTTTAAGAGTTGAAAAACTTGTTTTTTACGGGAGGGAGGGTATGGTACATAATAATAGAGCTATATTATGTAAGACATTATACAACCTCTTACGAGTGTCCATTGACAATTGCCCAAAGTAATAATAGTAATAAATGTTTGTATTTTAAACAATATTAAATATTAAAAGTATATATTTTTAATATTAATTTAATAGAACTAAAAATACGAACATTTACCCAGTTTTTTCTTTGTACGGTACGCACACTAGGGATGGCCAAAAGTAACCGCATCAGTTGATACAATTTAAATGATGCGAAAATTAACCGATGCGCGAGACTTCCTGATACAACAGAAAATGGATACTCCAAACATCCCGCTTGCCTTATCTGCTCCTATTTGTATCAGACAGAACAACAGACGGTTGATTTCAATTTGATTAGTTTCAACAGTAACTGAATGCCTGACTTCCTGTTACTTCGCATCAGTTAATTTAAACTGATACTCGCTGGCAAATTGAACTGTTACGTGAGTTAAGAAAAAGCAGCAGGTTCTCACATCCCTAGATAGTCTGTACCTCTCCACGTTGGAATATGAGTAGGCTTACCATAATTTCTGACCACCAATCCAGGACATTTTTATAAACTGCTGGAAGTCAATCCCGGACAATCCCGGACATTTTTAAGTGCGTATTGGTAGGTGGGAAAAATCATCATGGTTTAATAATTCAATAAAACAACATTTTAGTTACAATTTCAAAGTTTCTGTATAATTTATTTAAAGATATATAACATAAACTAAAGTAAAAAAAGTCCATTTATATCATCTGTACTGGATTCTGCTGATCGTCTGATTGTTCGCCTTCAACTTCACTTGGACGATGTTGATATTTTTCAGATGACAGGACCTTACGTAGAAACTTTTTATCATTCTTGATGTTTTCATAAAAATCCACACAAGACAACTTTGAATTTATTTTAATATTAAGGAGTTCCCCTACCACTGAAATTGACATGCGTCCTCTTTCCGTACTCCATACATTGCCCATTATGGAAAATACCCTCTCCACTGGTGCTGATGTGCCTGGCAAGCACATCCCAAATTCCACCAATTTGAAAATATTCTTGAAGTCGATGTTGCATTTCGACATAGTCTGAAATACTTCTTTCCATTTCTCTTGTGTCGTGGGTCTTTTTTTCTTCAGGCAGGGCTTTCCACTTTGGTACCAATGTACGATTTACGTCACAGCAACCTGTTTTGTCATCAAACAACTGATCCATGTCAACTGAATTGGGTACTATTTTGTTGACAGTCAGTCCGCTCTCTTCTAGCTCTGCCCAGGTAACGTCTACTGTTTCCAAGGACAACCATGAAAATTTGTCCGCTCCATCAAAACTCGATCCCCACAGATTCAAGTAGTTTATACCAGCGTCATAAAGCCCTGTTATGCTCTCAAAAAACATTT
The DNA here is from genome assembly GCA_035578905.1 of Stictocephala bisonia. Lineage (NCBI taxonomy): Eukaryota > Metazoa > Arthropoda > Insecta > Hemiptera > Membracidae > Stictocephala > Stictocephala bisonia. The sequence continues at coordinate 176,264 of JAQJVL010000655.1, read as the reverse complement.
CTTCTTCAACTTCACCCTCTGTCTTAAGTTGGTTTAATAACTGTTTAGCAGCAAAAGGAACAAATTTCTGTGCTTTTCTCTCTTCCAGCTATCTTACCAATTGATGGTAGACTTGTGCTGCCTCTGCTGCACTGATATCATCTCGTTCTAATTTTAAAATATTTTTTTGAAACATCTGCAGCGATCCATGGACAAACATAAAGAAGAGCTCATTTACTGGGTTGTTGAAAAAGTCCACCATCAGTTTTGGGCTGTGTTTGTGTTCGTTGGCTAAAAAATACATCTTCAGTGGCTTGTACTGATGGATAATTCTTTCGATACCTGGCAACAAACTCAAAAATCTCGTGCTGCCGTGAGATAAAAGTCTTTTAAACTCTACACTTGCATATTCACAGAAGTCTTTCATTTCAGTCACTCTGACAGTTTACTGGTAAAAATATGTTTACAGTTTGACCACCATTGCTTCAATGTTAACAGGAAGAACGTCACATGCTGTTTGTACCGCATTGTGAGTGATGTGAGCTGAGCACCCAATTTCAAGAATTGGCCTTTCTAATTTGGCTTGGAGTTTCCTGAAAACATTTCCTTGACCACGTCTGTGGGCACCACCAAAATTTGTGTTGGTGTTGTCAGCACATAGAACTACTATTTTAGCCTCAAGATTTAGTGGCAATTTATTGATTCCTATCAAAATGTGGTCCAGAGGAATGTCACTTGTTTCACCAGGTACTTCTTCGAAATAAAGCAGTTTAACATTAACACACTCATTTAGAGTAAAGTACCTGACAACAACTGGGGTCAGTTTAACATCTTTTTTGTTGGAACTATCAATGAAAACTGTAATGTATGTAGCATTTTTCAGATCATTTAAAAATTTTTCAAAAATGTACGGAGATATAACATTGATTAAAATGGCTTCAGTTTTTGTTCGAGCTGATGAAAACTTGGGTTCGAACAACTTTTTTACTAGTTTACTGGTGCAGTCATTAGTTTTAAAACTTACTTCATGTTGTGCAGTATGGTAGGCAAATGCCGCCTCTTTTGCAGCGAGTTGCAGCTCCTTGTCTCCTGAATCTTTATTACTAAAAAAAGAAGTAATGTTTGAGGAAGAAGCTGCACTTACAGCTTTCTTGTGTTTTTCACTTTTGACATGATCTTCGATGTCGAGTCGTCCTCGGTATTCAAGACTAAATTCAGAAACACATGTCAGACATCGTACTCGAGAACTATTGTTTTCACATGACTTTAAAGTGTAAAAATAGCAGCGTCACTATTGCCAACGGCTAGACAACGCAAGTCAAATTTCCCAAAATCCCGGACAATCCCGGACTTTTCTCAATCCCGGAATCTTCCCCGGACAAATGGTTCAATCCCGGACTGTCCGGGCTAATCCCGGACGTATGGTAAGCCTAAATATGAGTCTACCGTATTGTGTGAGGTTGTGTCCTATATTTGCCGGTGATAAAATTATTATAAAATTTGAAATTAGGGATAGAGGTTACAAAATCGGTATCGCAAATAGCTCACAGTGAAAAGCGCACAGTTTCTCTTGTTGGCAACAAAATTACAGATCTTCAAATTCTAGGAGGTATTTTTATCTATAGAAGAAAGTGTTATCAAAACAGAAAGAAGAGGATAAGGCTGAAAGTGTTGTAGCTTCATGGAATAGCTAAGCTGTCTGAAAACTGCCGTTTTGAATGTAGGCTATACACTATATAATCATGCTTACATTTATTTGCACATTATATCACTGCATAAAAAAATGCGTTGATAAACAGCACATGTTGAATAGAAACTAGTTTATATTAAATACCCAGTAAGAATGCGGTATTGTGAATTAAAGTATGTATATAGATAGTTATTTTATTTAAAATGTAGTCTGCGAAATATCTAATATTTCCAGTCCATTTCTTGGAAACAAAACAGTAATTTCGAAATGAAACTTAAAATTATAAAAATAATTTTCCTTACAGTTTCTTTGCAAAACACGTAACTAATAGGATAATAAAAAAGTAATGTACCAGGGAACAACCCACCCACAACACACTCGGCCACCATCTACTGTAAGCCAGTCGTAAAACACATTCAAAGTGTGACTTACTAAAACACAACCGAGCAGCTGGCAACCAACGAAACAGACCAGAATCAGAAAACAGTCTCAGATTGTGAAACGACTAAAAATACTCACTTTGAAACTGGTCAACAAACAATAGTAGAGGTTTAACAGAAGCCTCGACTTGAATGTGTTTGTAAATTGTTGGAAGAACTCGATCAATTAAGTTTAATGGATTAGTAGACATAAACTTCGTGGGCGATAGAGTGGGACATAAAACTGCCGGAGTCGCCCAACTTGACATTCAAGAATCCAAACCTTTCTTCAAAGACATGAATAAATAAAAAGTCTAACTGATGATGTTTGTAAATCATCACAAAAACACGAACAAGATCAAAGGAACTTGTTTCGTTTTTTTTTTTACTTAAGCTATCTTTTTTACAGCCTATGCTTGTAAGTAGGTCACCTTCACAACACTACTACTCCGTCTTTGTTGCCATACTTTGATGCCGCCGGTATACGTATTGTATGCGACAATGCAATCTCCGGAACATTGGTATTGCAACGAACCTTGTGGGCGACCGACTGGAACAACATGGCGGCCAGTGTCGCCCACCTTGTCACTGCCCAACTGGTCCTACCTGCAGCAAAATGACACTTTTAGGAGGAACATAAGAGAAAATACTACGAATAGTATTTCAAGAAAACAATAATTTAAACGGTCAAGGACTAATTCACAGGAATGAGGCGGCTGAGAACATGAAGCATTGATGGGGTACTAACAAGTGGGATCAATTAATTGACGATGGATCACCAAACTCGTGCTATAAACAAGAAACCTTACAGGCCTCGCGAACACTTCTTGTTACTGGCAAGAGAGTAGTCTAGGACCAATCTACAAGAACGAGACGGTTGAGAACATGGGGCTTTGATGGGGACTAACAAGTGGGATCAATTAATTGACGAGGGTTCACCAGACTCGTAGTACAAACAAGAAACCTTATAGGCCTCGCGGACACTTCTTGTTACTGACAAGAGAGTGGTCTAGGACCAATCTACGAGAACGAGACGGTTGAGAACATGGGGCTTTGATGGGGACTAACAAGTGGGATCAATTAATTGACGAGGGTTCACCAGACTCGTGGTACAAACAAGAAACCTTATAGGCCTCGCGGACACTTCTTGTTACTGGCAAGAGAGTGGTCTAGGACCAATCTACAAGAACGAGACGGTTGAGAACATGGGGCTTTGATGGAGACTAACAAGTGGGATCAATTAATTGACGATGGTTCACCAGACTCGTGGTACAAACAAGAAACCATACAGTCCTCGCGGACACTTCTTGTTACTACCAAGACAGTGGTCAATAACCAATCTACAAGAACGAGGCGGCTTAGAACATGGAGCTCTGATGGGGGACTAACAAGTGGGATCAATTAATTGACGAGGGTTCACCAGACTCGTGGTACAAACAAGAAACCATACAGGCCTCGCGCGGACACTTCTTGTTATGGCAGGACAAAGACATGATTGTTATCACGAACCAATGAAAAGATTACAATCAAGAGAAGTTTAGTAGATGAGATTTGTGGGTAATTGTTGGAATCACGCTAAATACATTACGTAATTACACGACTACCGACGACAAGTTTACTTTTTGGATATTCTTTCTTATGAGAAATTATTGCTAATATTTTTGCACACTAGACACATCACACGAGGCATCTGATTGAATTCGAGCTTTGCATTTTACAAATATGTCTATAAAGCAGTTACAGTTGTATCCTGTTTTCTTTGGTTTTGGAGCCCATTTTGCACCCATTATTCGAATGCACAAATTAATCGTATGCATTCTTTTCGTATCTCTCAAGATAAACCAAATGGATAATGGAATTAATTAATTTTAACATGGAAATTCTTCTGGAAGAGCACCAGCGTAACCACAATTAAATTAGTTGTAAAAATAAAGCTTCAAACAAGATGTCGACAGTTCAAAATAGTGAGGTAAGTGACAAACAATACTGATTTTCCCCACATTTTATGTTCGCACGTATTCAACCTTAGAAACGTGACAGAAGAATGAAACAAAATTCCTTATAATAACAGTAGAATTAATTAATGGTGACTTTCCTCCGTCGAACAGCACTGGGGGGCATATGGTAGATTTAGAGCGTATATAGGTGAGGATCGCATGCTGTGGTAGTACAGAATGCCTCAGGGAATCACACTAGCGCTGCTAATGACTATATTCAAACAAGGGTGGGCCAGACAGTACTTACGCTTATTGTTATTGCGTGTGCACAATCTTTACAGCCCCTTTGGTTTATGGACAAGCGATAAATTGAAATTTTACAACTTGTTGGTGGCGAGGGGGACGATAACGATCTTAGAGGGAGGGTTACTCAAGTAAATGGTTTTCTTATGGATGATCGGTGTTTTTTATACATTCACATTTATGAACTTTCACGAACATTCAATAAGTGTCTTTACTTTTGAAAACTATTACGATTAATTCAATATCATCGATATTGAACCCATTTCTAGTCTCACTTGACCTCAATAAAATACTTGTACGCTAGTATCATCAAACACATAAGACCAGTATAAAAGGGGCATCTTAGCTTAGAGTGAAGCCACCTATTTTCGCTCGACCTCTACTGTTATGGCGGAGCTGGAATCAGTTAGGCACTTTAGTAGCGAGCGCTGAGCTGTGATATTTGTATATAAATGTTTGGTGTCGAATGGACAGACGATAATTATCAGGACAGTTTGACAGTAGATGAAACTATCACTGATGGCTTAGCCTATATCTCGATCTCAATGAGAATGCCGGTTGTTTATACAGCAGAACATACGGATCTCACCTAGTTGCCTAGACTCATGATAGACGAAGTGAGCGAAAACAACTAAAAATAGACTAATAAAAAAAATTGAAACAGAGTTAAGTAATTTCAATCAAGGATCAACAAATGTTGCTACGATTTTAACTGATTCGTTTATATCCACTTTTTAAACAGCATTACGAGAGAGAAAATAAATACAATTCAACTAGTCTATCAATGACTAGTTACACATCAAGCCCATACCAAGCTACTGAGGGAGTGGAGACCACCGTCGCCCGCATGTGTATAAATAACACGACACGTGCTGTTGTTAGTGCTGCTAAACGCATTACGGACCGCAGAGGGTGAGGGCGATGCCATCTGCATATAACGCCACGCCACAAACTGATTCAACCACTAGTTGATAGGTTTTTGAGCAGTAAATGATGGATAGCATATTTTGTAATACAGACATTAATAGCGGAAAAGTGCTATCAGACGAGTATATTCTGCCATTATTGTTTAAATAGGATCAGAACGCCACTCATAGTAGGCGTTTCTTTAGTACAATAGTAGCTCTACACTGATGTTTATTTATACTGATACTGTACTTGATGAAATTAAGAGTGGAAAAGCTAAATGCCTTAAGAGTCTGCAGAGGTAAAATGAAGTCTACAAAAAAAATGCCAACAATTTAAATTTAGTTTTTTCTTCAAAAACGTTCTTTGTACATAATCCCATTCCCTATTAAATGTTCTAAGATCTAATTCCATTCTTGTAGTCGCTATGGAATCCCAATGATGTGTGACATGTTGGAAGGATACATCCTTGTGTATCCTTCCACCATGTGTACCCTCTAGTATGGCTCGGCACGCTTATTGTGCTAAGTTTCAACCTGTTGCTAGCCATTTTGTTGTGTTAATAGCATTTTGTTTAGTACTTAGTACATTAAACTAGAATGTACTATTTGGAGTTAGGACATTTAGTAGTGAATCATAATGAATTTATTATGTTCTGACAAAAGATATTTTTTTCTAAGTGCTTTTTAAAGTATTTATTAAATTTAATGATTTTTATTTAGTTAAAATATATCTCGAAAAAAAATTTGTTTATACGTTTAACGAAACTTTGGTTTTTGGACCTACTTAGCACATTTAGCTTTTCCACTCTTCAAATTAAATGGCATCCATCATTACATTATCTATCTATTTCCTGGCCAAATTTTCTGAAATAGACATTACTTTATTCCATCATAAATTGCACTTATCTGCCTAAGCATAAAATGAGTTTAGCATCTGATATATGCCCTCGGAATTCGTCGGACAATCTTGGAGGAGAAATTGCCCAGAAGATAACTTGATTTTATTATGTTCAATCAATAAAATTAACCATTTAATAAAAGTCAGACAAATGTACCTACATTATGGTGTTAACAATATTTACAGTCGATATTCACGTAAATAGTGACGACAATCTCAGGAACTTTGATTTAACAGTTTTTGAGGGGAACCAATACGCATTCTCGACACGCGCAGTTGGCCCGGTGATTACGGTTGGCAGTGAGTAGTGGGGTCTATCAGGATAGAAATTACCTACATTAGTACCTACATGTTGTTTGGGTTGATATCCAAACTCCATCAGCACCACCAAGTCTCATTCCGTAGCACTGGGTGTATTTACTTCTATTGATGAAGTTCCAACTAATTGAACTTGTTTTTGGTTGAACCTTATTTATTTTGCTTATTTTCAGAAAATTTAACATCGGAAAGAGGATTCTTGCTGGTCGCAAGAATTCTGATCACTCTAGACCAATGTTAAAACATTACCTTTATTTTGTTTTTGAGATGTTTAATACTAGATTTTATTATTTTTTTAATATACTGTTATTTTAGTTTTACACACACATATATATCATTGTTAATACTGTATTCTGTGAGTAGAATTTTTAATGAGTTGATACGCTTCTTGTATTATTTAAAAGTTTTTAAGCAATAGCCATCGTGAAATATGCTATTAAACTTATTTTGGAGAAAAAATTGTGTCAAATTGATGGATATAACAACAATCAGATCAGTTCATGTTCCCATAGATAAACCTATATTGTGAGTCGTGCTAGTTACTATGTTCATATTCATGAAACATGCACTTGGATCCCAATTACCATTCCATTATGTTTCACAGCACAAATAAGGAAAAATACTAATAGAATAGCAATGCAACTATAATAACAACCTTGAAAATAGTACAATTTAAGAATACCATTAGCATTCATATATACTAAAATCAACAATTACAAAAATAGCGCTATCGTTTTAAAGCCGACCAATTCAAAACATTCATTTTGTTCTCAAGAAAAAACTTGAAATTTCCCTAACACACAGATAATATACTCAAAATCTGAACTGTTAATTACAGCCGATCACCGATAAAGATAAATCTCTCCTCTTGCACTTTCTTTAACCCATGGGTCTATAGACTACGTAAGTCCTCGAGTGCAATAGCCCCCCCCCCCCCAAATGTAAACATACTTAACAATAACGGCCCTCAGTCCAAGGGCTCTAGCTCTGACGGCTGATTGGTCCTTTGTCTGGCCTCATGCTGTTATTTCAAAGGCATTTGAATAAACAAACACGTTGCGACATATCGAGCGTACACTTGGATACCAATCGAATATAAACCGGAACAAAATGATATCGATTCCTTTACGACATAGCGCATGCAATTTATGTATCGTTACCAACAATTGCAATTAAATTAATGCAAGTTTACTCATTCCTTCCTGATACACAATCTAAGCATGTTGTACCTAACAAGGCAATGTCTTATCTTCCTCTGGCTTAGTTACTTGTAGCTGACAAGGCTCACTTAACAATTTTGTACCAGCATTACAAGTCATTAACATTAAGTGTTTGTTTTTAACTGATAAAGTGAAATATAGATAAAAACACAGTATTCCTTAACATTACGTCTGCACTTTTTGTATATGTTTTGCACGTGTCAACAATGAAATTTATAAATTGTATGTAAACAGGTGTTTGCCTTGGACTGCCAGATCTACCTATCTAGTCGGGACCAAGTATTGAGGGACGATTCTTGGGCATGAAACTATGGGCATAAAAGTCGGCACTGGTGGCGCAGTGCTGTAACTCAGCTACTTGGGGACTAAGTGTTTGGGAGGGCTGATATCCAGTTGCACCGGCGGTCAAAGGAATTTCCACGGGTCAAAACATTCCTCCGTCCGAAAAGTGTCCAGATGCACCGGTGGTCAAAATCTACCCACCTCACTTATCCCCGCTGCAAATTCCTTCGACCGCCGGAGCCGGTGCAATTGGAAGGCCCCTTCCTTCCCCACCCCACTACATTTCTTCAAACATAGTTTATAAGTGTTTAAAAATTTCGCAATGGAATATTCTATCAAACACTTGCCGATGTTTCGTGGCACATACTAATGGTAGACCATAGCAGGTTCTAACTAATAAATATGGTAACTATGTATTTAATGTTTAATTTTGTGTTTATCCGTGGCAACACTAACATCTTGACATTGCAAAATAAATTTTACCAGGAATGAGGCTATACCTTTACTCACACTTATGGAGCATTGACATATAAACCGTTCAACGTTATAACGTAAAACAATGCTAACCTAACCTAACCTAACCTAACCTAACCTAACCTAACCCAACCTAACCTAACATGACTCATGTCATAACAAAGGGTGTGGAATTTGGCACGGTCAGCTTGGGGTTACTGTACTAGGAATCCGGCCTGGTTGGACTTTCCCGGCTCATGTCATAAACAAGGGCCTCTGGTGCAATTGGAACACCCCCCAAAAGGGGCTCCGGTGCATCTGGACACATCAGTTTGGGGCCGATCCCTGACCCCGGTGCAATTGGAAATCTCCCTTTGGGAGATTGTAGGCGATAGGTTCCATGCTCGGTTCTCCGACACGGCGTCCGCTTAATGGTTGTCATCAATATAGACACTACTAGAGAAGTCTGGAGTGTCCGTGTTGAATGGTAGTCAAGGTTCGGGTGTTGTGTAGAGAAGAGAACTAAGTGTCAAACTTGACATTTAGCTGAAAATCAGACCAACATCACGTGGTTCGGATTCCACGTAAAGCTGTAGGTCCCATAGTTGCCCTGGCTATTGGGCTATTTATAAATAGTCCTTTCTGAGCTAAGTCGAACTCAGATAGTAACAATGACTATACTCGTTCATCTACTCTCATCACACTCGTTCACTCCTTATATTCGCCCATATGTATACGATCGGCGTCTTAGAGATGAATAATGAATGAATAATAAATAAATCAACACAGGTTTGATATAAACATGTATAACTCAAAAAAGGGCTAGCAAACCGACTTCCATCTTATCACTGTGTATCGCTTCGTAGACAAAAGAAACAGAGGTCGCTTTATCATGGCTACAGTTAACGTTTCAGTGGCATTTACAAATAGATTACAGCCAGCTAATGTACACGTTTATAATTCTGCATTAATCATTACTACATCAGCGCTGCTAACTTAAATTCATTTTCATCTATTCCCGTGCATCACAAAATCGATTTTTAAACATTCAATTATTAAAAAAGATACTGCAACTTTAGTTTTATTACTGGAACACTACGAGTGGAATTTGGATTAGAAATTTCTTATAACTTACGTTTTATTGCCATTCTATAAAAATACGTTTTACCAAAAAGTTCTAAAAAATGCATCCCTTGACGATGTAACGTCCCAAGACCGGATTACCGTATCCATATTAAACGCATACAATATGATTTAAATAAAGAACCCATTCTTTTTTCTCATATATACGTCTCTACATGTGCTTTAGTTAATCTCATCTTTATTTTTGTTAACAAACAAACTCCTGATTGATCAAATAAAGAAGATAATTTATCTTTATTGTTATTACAACATCCAGTTTGTAAAGGTTTGACGGTAGGGTTCAAACTAATAACAAAAAAATATCCATTAGAATGAAAATTCATGATACTGAATATGCAGAAATCGTAAAATACAACACTCGATTCAGCAAAGTTTCGGTTCAAATAACACGAAGCCCAAATGTTTCGAGATGGGACAGAAGGTTGGTTCACTTTACTTTGAATACAAGTCTGCACTCCGCCTGATTAATTCAAAGAGCAGTGTGATAAGCAAATTGAATACACAGAGCGACAGAAGTGGACAGCGACAAATGTTGACACTTACATGAATGGACATGAACAGCTGACTGCGCACTCCATCTTCTGTCAGGCCGAGCTAGATATGTCTCGTTACAAGGGAAGCAGTGACGGAATGACTTTTGGGCATCTGTCAGTTGGAAAAATCAGTTGTTCTCTATAAAAAGTGTAGTAATATACTTAATACTATTACCTGTGCAAATATCTGTAAGCAGTCTTTTTTAACTATAAAAGTCTAAAATAATGTTTTAAAACCAAAATAATAAAAATGAAATAATGAAATTTATTCCTTTATAAAAAAACACATTACAGGTTTGAATTACAAAAGGAATACTAGGTGGCCACATTTACCAGTATTTGTGGCCAACCACTTAAAACTAAAAATATAAATTAAACACTTAAACAAAACTCTTTAAAATCAGTCCAGTCCAACACTGTAAAAACTTAACTCGCCCTCCGCGGCGCCTGAAGTGATAGTAATAAAACAAAAACTAAATGTTAAACTGTAAATAACTGTGTAAAACAAAACACACTATGCTACTAAAATGTATAACTATTTGAGGCTCGTAAAAATTAAACTTATTGGTTGTTTTATAAACTAAAACATTTCAAATATATTAAAAGAAAAAAAAAGAAAAAACAGTAACAAAATTATCTGTTCAAAAACTAAAATAAATTGTGTTTAGACATTAACGAAATATTTGCTTAAACATTAAGCATAGGTAAATGTTGAGTGGATAGTAACCATACTTTAAGCTTTTTTAAAAATAAATTTAAATTTTGACACGTTTTAATGTTATTTGGCAATAGATTAAAAAATTTAGGCCCATTATATTGAAATGATTGCTTAAACAAGGAGTTGTTGACTTTAGGCAATCTAAAAATTCTTTGATAACAGCTTCTTGTTTTGTAAAAAAGGTCATCTGTACCAGTATTTCCACTCCGAATATAAAATAGCTTTAAAACTTTATAAACAAACAGATGCTGAAAGGGTAATATTTTTAAAAGGGAAAATAGTGGATAAGAACTGTCATTTTTCTGTCTATTGAGAATAATTTTTATAAAATGGTTTTGGGTTATTCTAAGTTTTTGCGTATACGTTTTATACGCTCCTCCCCAGCAGCTAATAGCATATTGAAGTCTAGAGTCAATTAAAGCAAAATAAAGCGTTCTTAGCAAAGATTGATCACAAAAGTTTCTTAGGAAATAAAAAGTTCTAATAGAGAATTTTAATTTATTATGTAGCACAGAAATATGACTTCCCCAATTTAAATTTTGATCCATTATGACTCCTAAATATTTTACATTATTACTCTTTTCTATTATTTCACACTTACAGTCTAACCTTGCACAAAAAGACACATGATAAACCAGATCAGCAGGAAACTCAAAACTATTTACCAAACTAAAATTTATAAATTTTGTTTTACTGACATTAACTTTCATTTTGTTATAAAAACACCATTCGCTCAAGATATTCAGGTCATCATTAATACTTTCCCAAATACTTTGAATATTTGTCTCTGAGTAAAAAAATGCAATATCGTCAGCAAAAGCACTTGGGTGACCATGAAAAGGTAGTTCAAGTAAATCATTTATGAAAACTAAAAATAATGTAGCTGACAATACAGACCCTTGAGGTACTCCAGCTTCCACACATAGAGGAGAACTTAACTTGTCAGAAACCCTTACTTTTTGAACTCTATTCCTTAAAAAACTATCAAACCAGTTCAAAGCAGTACCTCTAACTCCCACTGCTTCTAGCTTTGCTAGCAAAATGTTATGATCTACTAGGTCAAAAGCCGTTTTAAAATCAATAAATAGCCCTGTAGCCTTATTTTTGGTGTTAAAACTATTATGGACTTTCTCACAAACTGCTAACAGTGCGTCTTCTGTATTTATACCTTTTCTAAAACCATATTGATGTCTACTAAAAAACGAAACGCTATCTAAGTATCGCACAAGCCTATTCCGCATTAGTTTCTCAAATATTTTCGAAAAAACAGATAACAAGCTAATTGGTCTTATATTATCAATTTTAATTGAGGATTCTTTTTTAAAAATTGGGACTACACTACTTATTTTTATTTTTTTTGGAAATATACCAGTTTGAAAGCTGAGATTAATTATATACACCAAAACAGGAGAGATTATTCTTGCTATTTTTTTTACAATATCAACAGACACACAGTCAAATCCAGTAGACTTTTTATTTTTTAGATTTGCAATTGTATTTAAAACTTCATTTATATCAGTTGGAGTAATAAAAAAAGATTGCGGCCGCTGCCGTAAATTCCTATTTACCGGCGGCGGTGTGAGGGTGACTGAGCTCCTAAATAAAACTAATAAGAAAGTTTATATTATAATAGACTGATTGACATTTTCAATAATATGTCCAAGGACTTAAGAGTGAAAAAGATAAATTTATAACATTTTAGTCTGAGGGCTTAGAGCCATCAGTTGTTAAAAAAGAAAAAATATGAAACTAACAGCACAGTAAGAAGTGAGGCCTAATCGACACAATCAATTTTAAAATGTATGCAAGAGTTATATCATTATAATTGAATAAACCTAAATAATTATTGAAATAAAATCTCAATTCACTATTGAAGTTCTTTAACTTAACAGACAGGTATGATAAACGTACTGTACATAGATAATTTAGAGAACACTTCCGTTATTAAACAAATATATAGATAAAACCTTCTAAATGTGGTTTAACTAGTTATTCATAATGTTGCCGACTTCGTCAGTTTCTCTCTGCGCAACATGATGTGACAGATCACTTCCGGTTGCTTAGCCAATCTAGAGCCTCCTAGATTCCTAGATGGTGTGAGAATTTTTCAAGTATGGCAGTTAATAGGCTTCTGGGTGGTATTATAACATTCCAGAATTACGGTCTGAACAATTTACGTTTATATTTCTGGAATCTTCTGGATTGCAGCAGTACAAAAAAAAAAAAAAACACCATTCAGTCGACTAGTCAATCTTCATGGGGTGGAAATTTACTTGTGACAGTAAAGTCTTAAGTTCTAAACAGTGACAGTTCACGAAGAGTGGCAGATATTGAACGAACTTAACTAGTGTTAAGTGACATTAATAACATTAAATAAGAGTCGTTTATTTTCAAGTTAACTATAATATTGCCTAGACATTTTTGTTTATCTCTTTCTGTGTAATTTATCTAGTATGTGTGTAAAAAAAAGAAGCAAGTCACTTGTCACATAGTGGAATCACCTTTTTGTTTAGGACCCTGTTGGACCGTAACGATATTACAACATTAGTATTACAATTTTAAAGAGTGAGGCCAATCGCAGGTCAAAGTCACATAATCCCTGACTATTTTTCAACGTAAAAATGTAATACCGGTACTTCAACTTTCTTAACTTTACATGAATTTGATTACTCCTTACTTCAAAAGTGCAAAAATGTGTAAACTCATATCTACTCTTTTTAAGGTAAAAACCATCGATCTTTACGAAATTTCATAATAAGTAATAAATGCTGAAATTTAATGTTGAGTGGCCTTTTGTGGTTTATATTTCCACAGCTATATCACAGCTGGTTCTACGAAACAAATATTAGATGTTGTTTAGTAAATAAACAAAAAGATATTCTTATTTTTACAAGTACATATAAATCTATCCATGCGCAACTAACTGATACGGCTATAGAACGGTCGTCCAATCAATAAAAGGAAAAACATGCAAAGATATTCAGTCCAGTGTTTCGCCTCCGCAAGGCAGTGTGGGTTCGGCTGATTCTTTAGCGCGGCCACTTAATAAGGAAATGTCACAGATTACAGCAGCTGTCCAGTCAACAACCATTGTATGGGGGATTGAGTTAGGCGCAGTCTTCACAGGCCTTTGTACACGCCTGCCTGACTTGTAACTTAGTTACTTCCAGCTTCATGAGATGACGTTGTAATGTAATAGTGACGTCATAGGCAAGAGTACATGACATGCCTAGCTAGTGAGTTCACGATACCTCAACAGACTTTCTCTAATTCGCATTATATGCTTCTGTCCGAGATCAATTTCTCATTATTTGTTTTGATCAAATCGAAATACTAAAAAATCACATCCAAGTCTAGTTCTGGTAAAAATGTAAGAAATCCAAGTTAATGTTGATCAATAGGGAGAGTGGTCCCACGACTTGATCAAGAAATTTAAGTCTGATCAAGTTGAACCTAGTCAGTTAGAGAAGCTTGGCCAACGAAACACTACAAACATAAATCATGCGACAAAAGGATTTATCCAAGAAATAGTTTCTGCTATTCAAAGTTGTACTCAGTTGAAATAGAAAATTATAAATTGTCTTCCTCTTAAGTATTTTACATTTGAATATACAATAATAATTTATCTGAGTAGTCTTGCAGGGTCTTTTCTAGTTTAGTCGCGTGTCCACACCATCTCAACAGTTTAGCCAGCCACCACCGCATCAATAATGTTAGTGGCGATTCCCATCTTATCTTCTTCATTTCCCGCACGACCTTGTAATGCGAGTCTGCAACAGCACCTCCAGTATCTTATCTCCCAGGCTTCATTTATTTTATTTTGTAATTATTTATTTATTATTATTTTTTTGAGTTACCGGTCAGATCCACACTTATCTGGTCTTAAATAGAGCAGTTTCAGTTGGACAACCCTCTCAGATACCTTTGGTTGTTGGTAACTCTAATGATAATCTGTTTTCCATCTTAACTTTTGCTGAGATATCTGTGAAGAGTGCTTTTACAGCTTGAACATAGAACTTTTAGGCACATTTTATCTTAAGGTTAGCCATAATTTAGGAAGAGAAGCGCTTATTAAAGGCCTTTTGTGGGCGAACAAAAAATGAACGTGTTTTCAAGTCACCCTAGATTCGCTCCTCTTTTGTCTACAATTAACCTTCCAGCTCTAAACCAATTTGTTCCTCAATATCTTGTATTTGGTCTTCTATTCTTAAAATAATTACTTTGCTATATAATCTGGATATTGAGTTGGTTTTCCTTAGTCCTCTACTATAATATAAAAAAGAACATTTCTCACGATCACCCTTCTTATGGATTGGAGATGAAAGCTGTTTTCGATATTTTAAATCTCCTCTTCCGATATTATGTTTCCTCTAAATGAGGTTTCCGTAAAGCTATGTACGTTGTCGTTATATCAAAACTCTCTACATTGTTAATTGGTTTCGATGATAATACTGCTATTCATACAGTGATATTAAATTCAATGGAAGGAATGGTATTTCGTCTATTGTTTGTTAACATTTTCAGCGTTCTCCACACTCTGCTGCAACATAACTGATATCTGTTTTTGCAAAATTGATTCTTTGCATGTGTTACAGACTTTTTAACTTCAACGCATATTACATGTAGAAGTTTCTATCTTCGTCCTACTTGGTAACTAACCACTTGTTGTAAGACCGTCTTCAATAGTTACTTTGTTCAGGGTTCTAAAGTCACAACTTGATAGTTTCGTCATTGAGTGTTTTTTAATGCAGCACTTAAAAACCTTTGCTGTGGCCGAACGGCAACCACAAAACCAAACGGGTGTTGGATTCGTCATGGCGATAAAGACACGTTTTACATCTTTTGGCGCCAAAAACAGCCATTGATGGAGGCGAGGCACGTTATTGAAGTTTATCGTTCGGCAACACCGAAGGGTTTATGGGTTTAGGGTGAAAAAATATGAGCAAAACATTATCACAAAGAAATCTTTACATCAGTTATAAAGCCAAATTCGACTTCACATAAGAACAGTGAAACGTTCTGCTCGTCATTGGCTACTATAACAAACTCCCTCATACCACAAATGATGTAGCAGGAATAATGTCCTGCTTTATATCCCCTGCTAGAACTTTAACCATCACATACCTCTGTCCCTTACGTTTATTTAATTGTATAGTTAGTATTATTATTTACTTTTCCAATTTTAGTCATTTTCGATAACACTATCTACCCTACACTCATTTCATTTTATTAGGTTTTGTTTGGCTTTTTGTTAAATTAATGTCGATTTCTTTAAAAAACAATTTTTTATCACTGCCTTTAAATGTGATCTTAATCTATACTTGTGATGTGGACGATCTACATAAAATTTGGATGGCTTAAAATAATTAATGTAGACCTAGGTATCATCATGTTTTACAGAAGCGAAGAACAAAATTTGGAATACACCGTGTACGACTGAAAAAAATTTTTTAATTGTTTCACTAATCTTAAAAGTTTTTTATAAGTCTAAACAAACAAGTAAAGAACAATAGTTAAAGAGCGGGAGATAACATCTAGATGAACGAAGAAGGAATTAACCCGATTGGAATCAATAAACAAAGGTTTGTAAAGAAACACAGATCACGTTTTTTTGGTCTTCGAGGGTGGTTTTTAACCAAATCACGACGGTGTAGAGTCCGAGAAAACTCTCCCATATTAAACCACAGAGCGTGACATCACTACTTGTGGTTGCCCTCGTGATATCAACATGTTCAGCACGAATGACGTCACCAACTAAGGTTATACCAAACATTGCTTATTAAATGTCAAAAAAAGTTGTAAGTGTCTAACACAAAATACAAAATTATTGAACATTTACTTTAGCAGTTGTTTAGACAGCTGTTTAATACAATTATCAGGCTTGTAAGAACCCTACAAAATATTTCATATGAGAAAGTTTTGTCGAAGTGAAATATCTGCAAATAATTGCTTTATTGCAAAAAATGTGTACAAGGGGCGAATATAGGACTAAAAGGTCCTCTCTTACTATTAACCCTAATCAATATTCTACTTTTTATAAATCTACGTACATTTGGATTTTGAAACTTTGTTTGAACTCTATATAATAACTTCTCCTGTAGGCGCCTTCTAGTTGTGATTCTAGTATCACGTTGTAGCTTTCTAGTAACGCCTTTTGAATTGTTACATAACAATCACTCAAAAATCTGACCAACGTTTTCTATTTACGGTTGTTAAAACTGGAATCCTATTTGTGAATTTAGATTACATTTCCTAGCAAGCGAAGGATGGGGAGAGAACTGAATACAATCCCTCATATTCCAGGGTTTAAATTGTTAACAGAAATGGTCTATTTGATATTTTAATTTTACGCCGATTTTGGTGAGATCAAAAACCCTGCCACCGAGGAATGCGTCACTTCAGCGGCCCGTCTGTTCCACAAACACAATCAGTGGACTTTATGACTGAATTATCTTATCACATGGAGCGCATCACCCCCTTCCCAGCCGCATTCCTCAGCATCTACTAGACCGCTGGCGCCGGCCTAGCCTCACTGCTGCGCCGTATGCATCAGCAATAGATGTAGTGTTTCAGCTGAGTTTAAGTCCAAAGATGACAGCTAAATGACTTTATTAGAGAGCAGCCTAGCCGTTCTGGCACTCACTCAGTGCTTATAGAGAGAATCCATACAATATTGTGTACGATTTGTGAGTTATGCCGATTAAATAACTAAAGGCACCGTAAACTGAACTGTAGCTAACAATGGGTACAACACGCATGAACTACTGTAGCTAACAATGGGTACAACACACATGAACTGTATCTAACAATGGGTACAACACACATGAACTGTATCTAACAATGGGTACATCACGCATGAACTGTAGCTAACAATGGGTACAGCACGCATGGACTGTAGATAACAATGGGTACAACACGCATGAACTGTAGCTACCAATGGGTACATCACGCGTGAACTGTAGCTAACAATGGGTACAACACGCATGAACTGTAGCTAACAATGGGTACAGCACGCATGGACTGTAGATAACAATGGGTACATCACGCATGAACTGTAGCTACCAATGGGTACAGCACGCATGGACTGTAGATAACAATGGGTACATCACGCATGAACTGTAGCTAACAATGGGTACAACACGCATGGACTGTAGATAACAATGGGTACATCACGCATGAACTGTAGCTAACAATGGGTACAACACGCATGAACTGTAGCTAACAATGGGTACAGCACGCATAGACTGTAGATAACAATGGGTACATCACGCATGAACTGTAGCTAACAATGGGTACAGCACGCATGGACTGTAGATAACAATGGGTACATCACGCATGAACTGTAGCTACCAATGGGTACATCACGCGTGAACTGTAGCTAACAATGGGTACAACACGCATGAACTGTAGCTAACAATGGGTACATCACGCAAGGACTGTAACTTACAGATATATTCCGATATAAAGAGTGTAGTATTCGTGAACTGTACTTATGACAAGGTGTCGATACACTTATTGTACGAATCATCAAATATAGCTTATAAGAAAGTGCTAATAAAATATGTGTAGAATAGGAAACAACGCAATCATTAAAGATTGAGTATATGAGCTGAATACCTACTAACTGTAGTATATAAGATGTGTATACGAAGGTGCTGGAACCCAGTCTACACTAAAACAGCACAAGAAAAAATCAAATCTTATACGAAATTGCTTATGAAATAAAAACAAAATTTACTTAATATGAAAACTTGGATATATTTTCTGATTACTTACAAAATATTTACAGAAGAATTTGCCAAAAGAAAAAAGTAATGTAATGTGAAGACGCAACTTCGATTTTTAAACAGATTGATTTGTGATTATAATATTCGAAATATATGAAATAAAATAAAAAAGTTCTTCCACCACGGTTCCTGGAAATTAAATTCATGCACAATGTGCAGCAGTAATCAACCAAAGTATACAGGGGGTGGATACATCAGTGCTGCCATCTCATTTATAAACACGCGTAAAACGGTATTTCCCCCTCTTGGAGCTCACAAATCATTCTTAACCCCAGATGATAATATTAGTCATCTTTATCTGCATACCTTGTCTAAAGTCACTTATTCGGCATTTTTTTTTTATTTTTCCTAAATTAAACCATCTTTTAACAAACCTTCGAACAAAATTATACAACCTAAAGATGTAAACTTACATATTATTTAAAAATTACATTATAATACAATTACATTTTTTAAGGATTTAATTACGAATCAGACATTGACAATACTGAACAATATCCTCAAATCAACTGACAAAAACGACATTTAACAAAAATCTGGAACGTGAATAGAGTTTTGGTATTTCGCAGAACTAAACGAAGTTGAAATGTTTTAATTTTATTATTTATTTATTTTTTTATTTATTCATAAGACGCCGATCGTCAAGATATGGATTTCGAATGAGTGTAAATGAGCGAATTGTAAACAGTCATTGTTACAAACTAAGGCCGACTATTCCTTAGAAAGTGTCATTAATTAATAGCCCAATGACAAATGAACACCCGGTGATTATCAGCTGATCCTTCTCAAAATGTATTGACTCTTGATTGGGATCGAACTGAAAACATTTAGCACATGAAGCTGGGATTGAACCAATTACGCTACCGACCAATTATTTCAACACGTCGTAGTACAAGGCAGCTAACCAAAACAATGAGTTTTTGAAATTTGTTAATGATGGAGTGTCAGATGAGGGAGACAAAGGTAGTTGGACATTTGCCATCATTACGTGAAAATTACCAATCACGACGTTTCGATTTGGTAAAACCCCAAACCTTTTTCAAGTGCTAAAAACTAAATTACATCTACACAAACATGTTATAAAACTACGTTCTTAAACTAATAAACGTAGATTATTTAAACTTAAACTAATTAAAGTAGATAAGTTTATTAGAATAGAATAGAATAGAATAAACTTTATTTCTCAATAACAATAACAATATTAACACGTATAATACAAATGTAGAGCAATCTATAAAATGTAGTAATACAGCACATACATAACAGAATATTATATACTTAGTTAGTTTAAGAACGTAGTTTTATAACATGTTTGTGTAGATGTAATTTAGTTTTTAGCACTTGAAAAATGATTGGGTTTTACCAAACCGAAACGTCGTGATTGTTAATTTTCACTTAATGATGGCAAATGTCCAACTACCTTTGTCTCCCTCATCAAAACAATGAGACTAGAAAACTAGAACCGACTGTCTCTCACCCGGGAGAGAGGACTGTAACTACAATTGACTGTCTATCAGCCGGGAGAGAGGACTGTAACTACAACTGACTGTCTCGAAGGCGGGACAGAGGACTGTAACTACAACTGACTGTCTCTCAGCTGGGAGAGAGAACTGTAACTACAACTGACTGTCTAGAAGGCGGGAGAGAGGACAGTAACTACAACTGACTGTCTCGAAGGCGGAAGAGAGGACTGTAACTACAACTGACTGTCTCGAAGGCGGGAGAGAGGACTGTAACTACAACTGACTGTCTCGAAGGCCGGAGAGAGGACTGTAACTACAACTGACTGTCTCGAAGACCGAAGAGAGGACTGTAACTACAACTGACTGTCTCGAAGGCGGGAGAGAGGACTGTAACTACAACTGACAATCTCTCAGCCGGGAGAGAGGACTGTAACTACTACTGAATTCTCGCAGGCGGGAGAGAGGACTGTAACTACAACTGACTGTCTCTCAGCCGGGAGAGAGGACTGTAACTACAACTGACTGTCTCGCAGGCAGAGGAGAGGACTGTAACTACAATTAATTGTCTGTATCTTAGACGAGAGAGAGGACTGTAACTACAACAGACTATCTCTCATGCGGAAGAGAGGACTGTAACTACAATTGATTGTATCTTAGATGAGAGAGATGACTGTAACCACAATTGACTGTATCTTAGATGAGAGAGGACTGTAATTAAAACAGACTGTCTCAAATGCGGGAGAGAGGACTGTAACCACAATTGACTGTCTCTCAAGCGGGAGAGAGGACTGAAACTTAAATACGGTACATCTCCATTTTCTTAAGTCGGATTGATGCCCTAATTAATTTACGAAATAATTGGAATGTTGGTCGGTGGTTTATGTTCTTAACAAGTTGCCAAAACAAACTTAAATCTACCGAGCTTGAACAGTTGACTTGTTAATCCCAACTGAGCTTGCACTAAGGGATGTTTGCGCGACTTATAACAGTATTACAAGAAGCCAACAACTTCTATAAACATTTAATTAATTTCCTAATTACTTTGTTCAGGCGCCTCTAGACATAAAAACTAGTGGCAAGTCTCAGTCGCAATGAAATATAGCTTGTTGCAGAGACAGGACAGTTTTTACTTCCAAACTATGTTTGGCTCGTTCTGTTTATTAAAAATAAAATAATATTATTTTTATTTAATAAAATTGGATCAAGATTGTTAAATCACTGATGAATCTCAATAAAAATTCATAAAATAATTATAAAAATGTTTATTAAATGTTACGACATTAAAAAGAATGAAAACAGCCATAAAATTATATTTTTGAAACGCGAGTGCAAATAAACTATTTTTACATTCTTACATTGTTACATATGGGACGCCGACACAACGTTGTGCGTATTTTAAGGCGAATATGAATGATGATATGAGTGTAGGATATATTTGTTCTACCTCATTGGCAATACTGTCTTGTTTATAAGACTTTACTTTTACTGTACTTGCTAATTCAAGGGCTCGGGATATAAGGAAAATGTCCCTAATATTACGTAAAACCATAATTTACTGGTGATTGTTCTATATTTATTGGTGATATTTCCATTATTAAAAACAAATAAAAGTGATAACATAAGAAACAACAATCAGTATTACGTTTACGCATTACACTGAATAACTGAAGTAAATTTACAAGTGTAGCTGCAAAGTTTTTCGCACGCTAATAGTAGTGCTTTTCTGCACACAATTAAAAAACGTCTTTTTCAACTTCTTTGTGCTTAAACATTTTTTATTAAGCAGTTTTATGTATGTAATTTATTTTAAAATACGCGAAAAATTGATCACTTTCACTTCAATCTAATCAGAAAAAAACGTAGTATTCCATCCTATAATAGAAATAATTATAACAAAACCTCCCTAATTTCTATGTGAACTATGTAAGTTTCATACCCGGAATATAAATAACACACTTGCAGCTAGGGCTAGCTGAACTGATGGAGTCATGAGGTGTAGGGGGCTTGGAGGATTTGGCTCCAGCCGACAATAATTGGCATGGACCACCCTCGTCCGTGGCTGACGTGTCTCATGCATACACAACACATACCGAGTGTACTGGACGCGTGGCTGACGTGTCTCATGCATACACAACACATACCGAGTGTACTGGACGCATGGCTGACGTGTCTCATGCATACACAACAAATACCGAGTGTACTGGACGCATGGCCGACGTGTCTCATGCATACACAACACATACCGCGTGTACTGGTCGCGTGGCTGACGTCTCATGCATACACAACACATACCGAGTGTACAAGATACGTGGCTGACGTGTCCCATGCAAACACAACACATACCGAGTGTACTGGACGTGTGGATGACGTCTCATGCATACACAACACATACCGAGTGTACTAGACACGTGGCTGACGTCCCATGCATACACAACACATACCGAGTGTACTGGTCGCGTGGCTGACGTCTCATGCATACACAACACATACCAAAAGTACTGGACGTATGGCCGACGTGTCTCATGCATACACAACACATACCGCGTGTACTGGTCGCGTGGCTGACGTGTCCCATGCAAACACAACACATACCGAGTGTACTGGACGTGTGGATGACGTCTCATGCATACACAACACATACCGAGTGTACTAGACACGTGGCTGACGTCTCATGCATACACAACACATACCGAGTGTACTGGACGTGTGGATGACGTCTCATGCATACACAACACATACCGAGTGTACTAGGCACGTGGCTGACGTCTCATGCATACACAACACATACCGAGTGTACTGGACGTGTAGATGACGTCTCATGCATACACAACACATACCGAGTGTACTGGACGTGTGGCCGACGTGTCTCATGCATACACAACACATACCGAGTGTACTGGACGTGTGGCCGACGTGTCTCATGCATACACAACACATACCGAGTGTACTGGTCGTGTGGATGACGTGTCTCATGCATACACAACACATACTGAGTGTACTGGACGTGTGGATGACGTGTCTCATGCATACACAACACATACTGAGTGTACTGGACGTGTGGATGACGTTTCTCATGCATACACAACACATACCGAGTGTACTGGACGTGTGGCCGACGTGTATAATGCATACACAACACATACCGAGTGTACTGGTCGCGTGGCTGACGTGTCTCATGCATACACAACACATACCGAGTGTACTAGAAACTTGGCCGACGTGTCTCATGCATACACAACACATACCGAGTGTACTGGACGTGTTCGTCTGTAAAAGGATATTGTTGGAAGGTTTTAAATGGCAAAAGTTGTAACTTCTGCAGATTCCCAATACTCCTTCCACTTTCAATTATATATTTCATGTTACGGTAATTATTTGGTTTGTAGAATGAAGGATGTACTTACCTACATTCTACTATGGAATGTAAAATACATTTAACTAAAATAATGTATTTATTTTTAAGTGTCGGAAACATAAAAATCCCTTTAATGAGAAGTGCGTTCAAACTTTCCTCAATGAGGCCAACAAGAATATATTTCAGACTTAGTTTGCTACTGTAATTTAGTCATAAACAACACCATTTTGGAGAATGCCTCGGGGTGAAGTTTGCTTAGTTCAATAGAGTAGATAAGGGCTATCTCTGCGCTATGATGTTGTGGGCGTCAACGTGAGTGGTGTTTTGCAATATCGACGATTACGCCTTACTGTGGATCCCTGGTAACTAGTCACGTACAAGCATCATTGTGGATAGTTACTCAACGCTGACACAAGAAGCATGCATACTTAGCTTACCAATGCAGTCAACTCGATCGCCAAAGCAAGGTGGTTACCTGAAATCAAACACATTCCTGTTAGATGATACACATATTGGGTGAAAAACTTATGACAATCAAGATATTATTACTTACGATAATTGCTTGGCACGTGTTAGAAATGATAGGGGGGGGGGGGGTTTATATTACAGTAATGCTGGTCAACAAGACCTCTTAATGCTTTGAAAATGTTAAAAGTGAATTCGGTTACACAAATCCACTTGGTATGAAAACATTCAATTTTTTATTATTTACTTACGTATTTATAAAAAAAACAAATCCATAACTAACACAAAGCTCAAAGAAAGAGATCCTCTCAAGGGCATCTGCCTTAGTAAGCGGAACGAGTCCAACGGCCGTTTCGACTCAGAATAATAAATAAAACTAATTAATCAAATTATTATAACTTAAGTGCCATACATGGATCCATTATATAAAAACACAAGTAACAACATGCCTTCGATTCTCATTAAAAATAAAGAACACTACGGAAAGAAACAACAAAGCCTCGAGTTTAAGTACATTACTCGTGCAAACCCGTTTCATTCATAAAGTGACGTAATCCGAGAAACAAAATCAAACTAATAAACACATATAACAACGTGCCCTTGACACTCATTAAAAATAAAGAACACTACGCAAAGAAACAACCAAGCCTCGAGTTTAAGTACATTACTCGTGCAAACCCGTTTCATTCATAAAGTGACGTAATCCGAGAAACAAAATCAAACTAATAAACACATATAACAACGTGCCCTTGACACTCATTAAAAATAAAGAACACTACGCAAAGAAACAACCAAGTCTCGAGTTTAAGTACATTACTCGTGAAGTAATGAGGTAAATTCTTAACGTAATGACTTAAAAAAATTCTTGTCAGTTCCTAAATAATCAATTAACCTCTTAGTAGCTTTTCTCCGTATTATTTTTAACTGGCCAAACTGTCCAACATCAATGACCTCTCACTGGCCATAGAGCACCCCGACCTCGTCTATGGTAATGCGGCCTACTTCCACTTGCAGCTCTGTGGCGGAGTGGACGTCACCGGCTGGCCTTTACACAACTGACTATAGCCAACTCGACATCCACCCATCTTACACACATCTACTAACTCTTGTTGATCCCTCCTCAGAGGAATTTATATGCACAATAAAAACTCCCAAGCCTAAATAGATCATTTCCTCTTTGTAAACGTAAAGAAATATCTTTCCGTTCATTAGAATTGAATTGTGGATTGATAACTTTCAGTGTTCAATGGTTATCTGGTTATTGCCTTTAATTTGCTTGAAGGATGGGACCGCTGAAGATACCGCAATAGTTATGTAACTACTAGTAGAAGATGGAAGTATAATCTGCTTTAAGTCGGAATTTAATATTTTAGATGGGACGATCAAGATCTATACCATGTATACGGTGGGCCAGTAGAATATAGTAGAACATAGTATTTTATAAGTATTTATAAGAAAGATCGTTATAACAACTATTTATGCAGCAGTATTATTTTCAGTATATAAGAATGTTATACTAACATTTCTATAGCCGATTTTCCACTTGCTTATTATTAATTAATGATTGGATTTTAATCGATCGCAGGATCATCATAAGACGCATAGTTTAGTTCAGGATTAATTTACACTTATAGAAACCAAATCTGGTCATAAAAAGTATTTGTGTGTTTAATTGTTATTCCAAAACCCATCGTAATTGAGTAGAAACAAATTGCCGAATTTCGATTCATCGGCAGAACAATAATTTATTTAAGTAAACTAGTCAGATCTGCAAAGTAAACATTCAAAATTAAAAACAAACCACGTCTTATCGACAAAGGGAAATCAGAAATCAGACGTGACGAAGAGCTCTGACAGCACTCGTTCGTGTTGACGACCGTGCAACACTTGCCGTTCGAGTATCACCTGGTGAACAACCTTCACAGCATTGTTAAATAAAAACAGGAAGAGTCCAAGTTTGTTAACTTGTCCAAAGCATGAATGTAACAGTAAAGTATTCTGGAGGTAATAATTACCATAGTTCAACTGTATACTGATAATGAATTAAGTTGTGACAGGACAATCGTTTTAAATCTAGTCCTTCAGTTGTACTTAATTCTGATTACGACATCTTTTATATTGTATGTGAACGACTTAAATTTGTACAAATTTCTCACCCTACAATATTATTACGGCCTCTTCACAAAACTAGCACTTGTGATGATGCACGTTCTAAGACTTGTTAGTTTAAATGATCTATGGATTCCAGCCTCGCCCCAAAAAGAACTCCTCTCTGATGGAAGGCACTCTTCAATAGCGGGAAGACGAGTAGGAGGCCAAATTGATAAGAAGGCATCTCTCCATTCAATACAATATCTATTAGTGGAGGAGTAGCGGTGACAAATTTGAGGTCGCCGGGGTGAGGGGACCTACCCCAGCCGACCCTTAGTTGACTCAGCCGTAATGGCTTGGCAACAAATACTATATGACATCACTAGTAGGACAGGGCGGCTCGTTGTACGTTGTTACAAATACTGTATGACATCACAAGCAGAGAGGGTGAGGCACGAGGTAAGTTGTTACAAATACAGTATGATATCACAAGCAGAGAGGGTGAGGCACGTTGTACGTTGTTACAAAAGTGTTTGAATGAGTACGTAAATAGACTGTTCAATTTTAGTGTAGATATAATGTTTAACAACGAAATAAATGCGAATAAGTACTTTCAATTCATACACATTCAGTATATACAATATTTTTAACAAAGAAATACAATTTTGGTGAACAGGGATTAATTATGTAGAAGAATATCTACCAACCAGTGAATAATTTATGTAGCACAAAATAATTGCTGAATGAGATCGAAAATAATCAAGTACAATATAAAGATGATTTATTATAGACTGAATGAATGCGTTCGAAACTGCGTTTGATATGGTAATACGTAAGACTCCTAACTCTTCAAATACGATGGCAAAAAACACCTAATATAAATTGAAACTAAAAAGGTAGATATTTGTTATATACAACCATGTATGGTTTACGATGGTGAATCAACCTACAAGAACTGACAAAGAAGTGTTATAACCTTTAGGAACAGGCATAACAAAGAGATCTTACGCGGTTTATTTGCCTACTTGGAAACTACGACGAAGTAGGCACTACTGGAGAGGTGTCCGCGTTACTTGATGGTCAAGGGAAATAACATACTATCAGAATTATCAATTGGATGAGAATCAGACCAATACTACGTGGTTCGTGCTCCCTTGATAAGTCTCAATTTTCTGTTTGGCTTCCAAATAACACCTTGGAAGTTAGTAATAATATATAACTCTTCTTCAAATAAACATGTACACTTTGTGTTAAGACCTGCTGTTAACACAAATTAATATTTATAATTAGTTAATTCATACGATTAGATCAAAGATTATCAAATCAGAAACATCTTTATCAAAATTTAAGAACAAACTTAAAATATATTTAATAAATAAAACTCTGTATTCACTTGATGAACTGTAACAGTAACACAAATGTAAATTACAAATTTCATATTTTATTCACTTCTATAAGGATATTATTTTAATCATAATTTTGCAAAGACATGTATATGGTATGTATTAGTACTATTTTAATTTCATTGACCTAGGTTAATACTTGACACCATTCAATGTATTCTTGTAATACTAATGAATAAAGAAGATATAAATAAATAAAATAAAATAAAAAAGTTACTTTACTAAATTAGCCCTTGGAAAAATCAATTTGCTCTGGTTTCTGGAACTCGCACACCCCTTCTCCCCGCCCGGTGACAGCCCGGCGTCCGGGTGATGATGATTGCTACATCAAGGCGCGAAATATCCGGTCCCTAATGAGAAATGATGGGTATATTGATCGTCGGTGACCTAAAAACTCCACCCTCAGATTCCCCCTTCCCCGGCCACTTAACCTTTGAAGGTGTCGCAGTCACCCATCCCGCCTCCACCTCGACGACTCCGTCTACTACGTTCTCATAATAATTATCTCGATGTTGAGATCAACGCAAAATTGAGAAAATTATCTAACAAACAAACCATTTATAGACTTATCCGTAAAAAAAACATAGTTTAATCAATAATAAATACTATAGTACTATTCCCAAGACCTCCTACTATTGACCTAACGATTCTATTATTGATATACGTAAATCTATATGTTAAATCAAACAAGCAAATCAGACACAAGTGGATCCTAGAGTTGAACACACAGCAAATCAGACACAAATGGATCCTAGAGTTGAACACACAGCAAATCAGACACAAGTGGATCCTGGAGTTGAACACACCAAATCTGACACAAGTGGATCCTAGAGTTGAACACACAGCAAATCAGACACAAATGGATCCTAGAGTTGAACAAACAGCAAATCAGACACAAGTGGATCCTGGAGTTGAACACACCAAATCTGACACAAGTGGATCCTAGAGTTAAACACACAGCAAATCAAACACAAGTGGGTCCTAGAGTTGAACACACAGCTAATCAGACATAGTGGATCCTGGAGTTGAACACACAGCAAATCTGACACAAGTGGATCCTAGAGTTAAACACACAGCAAATCAGACACAAGTGGATTCTAGAGTTGAACACACAGCAAATCAGACACAAGTGGATCCTAGAGTTAAACACACAGCAAATCAGACACAAGTGGATTCTAGAGTTTAACACACAGCAAATAAGAGCGTATTTGCTGTGTGTTAAAAGAGCGTATAACATTTATTTATTTTTATTGTAAAAGTAACTTAAATAATTTCCTTTGTATTATCTCCGTCTATATTTAGCTATATTTAGGAGAGATGAAGAAGTGAATCGTTAAAGTAACACGGATACAATAGTAAAATAGCAAAATATTTTATAAACTTGTTTTGTTTCGTTTTTTTATTTATTTTTTATTCAAGCAAATTTTACTTCAAGTTGTCAGCATTTAAAATCAAGTAAAAAGAATGCAAATGTTGGTGTATTAGTTTAATAATTATTGTGTACAGATTTAAACCTTCTTCTATAAATAAAAAATGAAATCAAAATTTTTGAAAACAAAAGATGTTTTCAGTGATTGTTTATTGTATTGTTAGTATTTTTAAATTTTCATTATTTTTCCTCAAATGCTTAAATACAACTTAAAATCAACCATGGAAAGTTTCAATTACATGACTGTGATAATTCCTTTATTTAACATGCGTGGTATAGGGCCGTTGGACTAATGGTGAATAAGTTGTCAATTTTCAAAATGAGGAAAGTACTGAGTTCGTTGTTTGACCTTGCCCTATCTCATCAACAATTAATTGTGTCGACTAACGTTGTAAAA
Organism: Stictocephala bisonia; assembly: GCA_035578905.1. Classification (NCBI taxonomy): domain Eukaryota; kingdom Metazoa; phylum Arthropoda; class Insecta; order Hemiptera; family Membracidae; genus Stictocephala; species Stictocephala bisonia. Next base: position 147,073 of record JAQJVL010000655.1, on the reverse strand, counting down.
AGGGGCGGGCTCAGCTTTTAACCCTTAACTTTTTATTGAAGTCTGTAAAACTAACAATTGTCTTTCTCCTAACACTTTCATCATTAATGTTTTTCAGTGGCAGTCACTGATAAAAAAATCTAAAAAAGGTAACATTTTATGTTATGAAAATAACGTTATGAGCTTTTTCAACTGCATTTACAGTTCTACAAAAATAAAAATGATTAATTATTTTTTAGGTCATGCATTTTTTAATACGATAGATAACCTATTAATTAATAAATGCATTTATAAGAGCCTATATCAATATTAGTTTACAACCTACAGAAAGATACGACATGCACATAAGCCCTTCTAAAATGATTCTATAATTTTTCACGTCCACCCTTAAAATCCTCTAACTTTAAACTAGATCACCACCTACTTGCTAACAGGATTCATAACTCACCAAGATCTACTCTACGAATACACTAGAATAATGATATATATTATTTTATGTTCATATTCCCACCATAGAATAAATAAATGAAAACGTTTATTTGTGTGTTCAACTCTAGGACCCACTCGTGTCTGATTTACTATGTGTTCAACTCTAGGACCCACTTGTGTCTGATTTGCTATGTGTTCAACTCTAGGACCCACTTGTGTCCGATTTGCTGTGTGTTCAACTCTAGGACCCACTTGTGGCTGATTTGCAGTGTGTTCAACTCTAGAACCCACTTGTGTCTGTTGTGCTGTGTTTTCAACTCTAGGATCCACTTGTGTCTGATTTGCTGTGTGTTCAACTCTAGGATCCACTAGTGTCTTATTTGCTGTGTGTTCAACTCTAGGATCCACCTGTGTCTGATTTGCTGTGTGGTCAACTCTAGAACCCACTTGTGTCTGATTTGCTGTTTTCAACTCTAGGATCCACTTGTGTCTGATTTGCTGTGTGTTAAACTCTAGAACCCACTTGTGTCTGATTTGCTTGTTTGATTTAAAACATAATTTTACGTATATCAATAATTGATTCATTAAGTCAGTAGTTCGAGGTCTTGGAATAGCGCCATAATCTATTATGTATACAGGGTGTCTGAAAAGTCTGGGTACGGCTTAATATTTATTAAACCATATCAGATAACATCTATAAAATTTGCTCAGTGTTATATGGCTATATAAACGATTTTTTCTTGCTAATGCCATGACAAGCCCACCATTGGGGGACGGTCCACAGAGTAAGTCATACAAATATTAAATGTAAGTATACGTCGATGTGCATACCATTTTAAAGGTCCTAATTAGTTCTATCTATCCACCAGCTACCCTCGTTCTATCTATCTCACTACATACCCTATTTTTCATTTAGACTCCATGCTTGCCTACCAGCTACCATCTTTCTATCTATCTCACTACATACCCTATTTTTCATTTAGACTCCATGCTTGCCTACCAGCTACCATCGTTCTATCTATCTAACTTTATACCCTATTTATTTACACTCCCTGCTTGTTTACAGTATATATGTCCTGAAAATACGTTTATTTAGAATCTATAAATGTGTTTTAACTAATTATTTTTTAACTATTTGTACTTCAAGAATCTGTTTACTGTCGTCTTTATTATACAAGTGCGTAAACTGCTTATTCAAACGCACCAAATAGTTTAGTAGTTTAAATTTAGTTTCAACCCCAAAACAGGCCATTTCGATGGCGCCTTCTTATATTGCGCCACTTGTCGGTATATTGTGGTAAGTCTGGGAGGCGCGGGCATTCCTAGCGCCCCAGTCATCGCCACGTTTACTCCACAATCTCGCGCTGTGATAACTCGTCTATTTCCATCGTCAGTTGAAAATAGCCTGTTGCGGGCCTGCCTACCATCTACTCACAGCTGCACAGACAGTGTTCTAGAAAGGAGAAATAGAGTAGGCGGTCAAATCAGTGGTCTTGGAGGAGGGTGTGTTCAAATTCACACCCCATTATGAGTACCATCAGCCACATCCAAATTGACACCCCTGTCAAACCAGTTTGATCTCAGCGGGCCAAAATGTCCAAATTCACACTCCTTGGCCAAACGGTAATATTTCAGGAAGTGTTTGGTTTTGACTGTACAAACTATATGAGCTATAACAACTTAGTTTCAGGCCTGCGTTGCAACTCTCCTCCTGATCAAGCAATTCTTAGACATTGCAAACAGCCGTGAGGCATTGACATACAATGTTTTAACTATACCAATCGCCTTTGAAATCGTTTACATTACACTATACTTACTGCATAAAGAAGACTAAAGTACGTGACTGCATAAAAAATAAAATAAATTTAAAAAAAACGGGAATAGTTTGTTTATTTGAAATACAGTAAGAGTTTAAAGACCTCTAAGAACAAATGTTTCCCGATAAATTATTCTGTGCAGCCACAAGTACACATTTAAAACAGTAATAAACTGTATTTAAAAACATCAGGTTCCTGCCTTGTAGTGAAAGTTTAGTGTTAAGGTTATGTAATAATTTTCAATAATAAATAATATTAATACTCCAATTAATAGAATAGTAGGCCTACTTATTTATAATAGTATAAGTAACGTTTCTATTTTTAAAATTCTGATTTATTTATAATACCATTCTGGGACACTTAATATACTAAGATTTTTGTTGCACAGGAAATACATTCCAACACTATAAATTATGGGAAAAAATCCCTCTGTTGCTGTACATTGAATTTTTTTAACCCTGTAAAAATTGTTATCTGGCTTGAAGTGTACATACGTGTTGAAGTATTCATAAAATATATTGCTAATAAGTATTTTACATACACATACACGTGTGCGTCGCACGTTTGTGTGCAGAACACTTATTAACTAATCTAAGTGAATAGTTTTAAAGCTTAAAAATACATTATGCATATGTTATTAAATTAATTAAGACAACTATTTCTCAAGAAATAACAATATTTCGACAGTATTCATATGAGATACAAACGTATAGGCATATTCTTAAAGTACAAAGTACCTCATCAAGACAGAAAGTATCAGTATCTGCAGATAAGGGAAACTGTCTCATGTTACAATACATTGTTGTTACACACCAGAAACGTTTTCGTATAAGAGGGTTAATATTGTTTTCAACTAAAACCCGAGCTGCCTTAATATTATATCTTTTTTGTTATTAAGATATAATATTAAGGCAGCAAAAAGAAAGTACCGTATCATACTGTTTTGCAAATTTAAATTCAAATTCAATAAATTAAATAAAACTTAAATAAAAAAATTGGGTGTGCGTCGGACCACACGGTGGAAGTTATACTTCTTTGGCCATTCTCATACACCCACTCACGTACACAAACAGACAGGATATATAAATGAAATATAAAACATTTTTCAATATTATTCAATATATTTATCTTCAATATATTATACGTGACTTCATTATTATATTATACACCTATATTATCATTATCAGTAATTTCTTCGATTAAATTTCTTCGATTAACAATCGATTAATCGATAGTTCTTAAAAATGTGTTCTTACTTTTCAGCGTGACGCGGTTTCTCGACCAACATCCCATCCCAAAGTGTCTAACGGGCGCAAAGAAGTATAACTTCAACAATTCTATCATACTACATTAATTTTCAGGGCCTTGTCATGTTCCAAAGGCATGTGGAATGGTGAACAATTGTCTGCAGATGCCTTGCGATTGGTTTCCTCGAAATCTAACAGGAATTGATTAGAATGGGGCCCAATAGTATGTTTGAGAATTGCATAGGGGGATTGTAACTTTTTAAATAAACTGTTTCCAAGGGGGTGTACAGTCCAGGGAAAAAGTTTGAAGCAGAGCCTACGGGTGTGAATTTGGACATTTTGAGAGCTCAATTCAAACTGGTTTGACAGGGGGTGTGAATTTGGATGTGGCTGCTGGTACCCTAATGGGGTGTGAATTTGGATGTGGCTGCTGGTAACCTAATGGGATGTGAATTTGGATACGGCCCTGGGAGGACTGGTTAGATCCATCGGTAACGCTGGAAAATATTTGCACGTGTTACTACGCCTTGGAGCGCTTTAACTAGAGAAATTTAGAAAAATTCTGGTCAAATTTTATCACACGAAATTCAATAACTAAACAGTAGTTTAGTTATTGAATTGAGTATTTATAAAGGGTTTTAAAATTTGATTACTATTCATCAAATAAAATCTACGAGTAAAAGAATGAATGATGTTTATTCGTTCAAAATATAAACTGACTGTTCTTATAAAATAATTAACACCAATTTGGTACTTGGAGAGAAGCTCCAGGCCAATGTGTATTAAACCACATTCACTATGAATGCCCGTAACAATCCAGGCTGTTTATGTGATCCCAAACAAATCTGCATCATATAAGCAGTTCTCAGTTGATCGCTCGAGATGGCAAATAACGTGATCGCAAAGGAAGTATTATATATCTAAACAATACGCTGATGATAAATAGTTAGTTCGGGATATATTATACAAATCAAAATTACGATTGCTAGTTACGGTTCGGTATGATGGTAGTAAGACGATATTTACTCCCTATATCTAATTCCCAAATTGCCTCATAACAATTGAGCAAGACATAAAAATATAAGACGTGAACTATTGAAAAAACATTGACACAATGTGATTTTTAAGGAGCATGTTCTTCATTTGTCCTCCAGAATAGTAATATGTTTAACAGTTGGAGCTACAAGATCACAATGTGGCTTGCTGCAGATTGGCCAACACATAAGATAAGAGAGCGATCGACACTCAATTAAGTCACCCCAAGCCGCAAACCCCCAAATATTGAGAAAGGGAGATGTTATAACTTTCTGGAATAACTTAATTTCAAAGAGCATTAATCAAATTGTATTGTTTCACTGCATTCAACTATTTTTTTACAAAATAATACAAAAATAGCATTCTATCTCGCGACTCAACCCATACAGTACCCACAACCATGCAACTTGTGCCCCATACCTCACCGTAGATGACGTAAGTGTACTATCGCCGATCTATTCCTCAACTGACGTTCAATCATTTATCTTATTATTTTGCATTTATATTTTGAATAACGTTTCTTCTTTTGTTATTCTAATGATTTCAACAATTCAACGATACTTCCTAACAAATACAGAACTTATTTCAGTTTTTCAAATATTTGAAGAAATTTTAAGGTGAATGTTCTGTTATGCAACTTAGTCTATACTGTTGCTGGTACGTAACATTCAAACTTTCACAATTGAATAGTTATGTACCAAAGCAGTATTTTACGCAACTAAAGCAGTATTTTAGTAATCTACACACTGATTTATTAACATCGTAATTGAACGAAATTCACTATTGAAACTATGATATGCGTTATAGATTGTCCACTTCTCTGCGGTACCGGGTGTTGACACTGAACGTCCTGGACGACACAATACGTCGCGATGAGACTGGACTGTCGTGGAACTAATTTCACGTCCGATTGTGCTGCGACGGTTACAGACGGCATCGGCAAACAAGCCATTGTGCAAGTCCGCGGGGAGAAAGCAGATCGTTCCTTCGTGCCAACCCGTGGGACGAGACAGGAAGACGAATGGTCCTGCAAATCTGTCCGTGCTTTCGGACCTTACCTCCAAGGTAAACTATATTCAGAGTTTCACGGAAACGTACAAAAGTAAGATCGAGATATATTTACTTTACAATACTTATTTAAATTTTCTTACCTTTTGTTCCATTAGTAGGTAACTACTAATTCATATATTTGGTAATTTTTTAACACATTACATCTGCACAATTTCTTAATAGTAGTTATCACATTTACCCTAGTTAACTTGTGTGTAATAATAATTATTCGAATGTTGTACCGGTACGAGAAAAATGTTCCAAATATGTTTTTTTTTTTTTTTTTCGGAAATCATGTAATGTAATATTAGTGGCCGAAGTTGGCGAATCTTGAATCACTTCGCGAGGAAAACAAAAAAGGTTGGTTACCTGCACATACATACAGTTCGCGGCAGCAACAAAATAACCACAAGGTACAGTATAACAATCCGTGTCTCATATCTAACAGAACACAATAGAGATTATAAAAATATCTATCTACGTCGTAGGACCAGACAGCAGAGTCGGTATGCTATGAAGCATAACACCGTATCCGGATCCGGTGTCCTGCCAACAGACAAGTCACTTTGTCTACAACGGACCTCAACATCAGAGGCACCAACGTCTGTGAGTCGAGTGAACGAAAACCAGCAAAGTCAAGAAACACTCGCTCAACACTAATACGCATGCAACCACAGACTCAGGAGAGGAAGAATCGATCAAGTTGATAACGACTGTTTAACTACAAAGCAATAAAAGGATCCATAAGTACCCTATTTTACTATGTCATTAAGGGTCAGCCATTACAACTAATCTTGAGGTAAATCAGCTGTTCCGAAGATCGGAATGGAGAGCCCTAAAGAATTCGGGCACAAAAACCGCGGGATATTCTCTGAGCGGTGGCACAGGCCGTTGGTCAGGTCGAAGATTTGATCCCTCTGTCCTTGCCAAGCCGACCTAACCAACATCACAGAGCCTAGGAATTCTTCGCACTACTAATCGATGTTGAAGGATCGAAAGAAGTTGTATTAGATAGACTTTAAGAATAAAATAAATTAAAGATAGTTACTGCACAAGGAAAATTTCAGACATACAAAAACACAAATGTGTACGTCAGCGTATAAACGTAATTATCAACGTAATTCTATTAAATGTAGAGTAGGATTTTTTTATCCAAACTTTACAATGTAGGATGATATCAAGTGACGTTTTATTAATTGCCCATCGACTTACTTATCATCTCCAGTTAACATAGCCCTATTTAAAATATTTCACCCGTTTGAACACGTGTAATGTCTATTTTATTTACAGTACGGTATATACTCAGAGCCATACATAAGATATTACACTTCTTTGTCAAGCTATAACTTTATTGGCTGGCTTGATTTTAAAAAAAGAGAGCATCCTCAGGTGTTATGAGAGAGAACAATAACATTCAGGAGGTGATTGTAATACATAATACTCCCGTTGTAAACACAAAGAGTTTGGTTGATCCATGCGAGAGAGAATGAACCAATCGGTAAATGTGAAGGGTTGGTAGTGGGTATCAAGAGGACGAAGTGTCAACGTCAGTCGGGTAGAGAGGGAGTTTGATCATTACATCAAGAACAGCTGTTTGGTTCCCCCCAGGGTTCTAACCATCAACAATAGACTTCCAGTCACAGTCAGGTGTACCTTACGTCAACCTTTGTCCTCCTTGGTTTTGTTTTGCTCCCTCGCAAATTATGCAATCACCCACGCGTCGGGTAAATGATGAAGGATCATTACGTTGGGATTACGAGAGAAAGCTATAAAAGTGGAGAATATACAAACAAATAATGGTGAAGACAGGTAATAGGGAAGAGATAAGAATTATAGGTTTTCATCAAATTATGAGGAATCGGTACAAATAATACTGTCGCATAAGCTATCGAAGAACTGATTGTACAAACTCATGAAAAAGGTGGGAAATTGATCACAATACACAAACAGAGCAAACTACGAAAAAAGCAAACATTTTATAGGGAATAGAAGAAATTTACTGCTGTGGATAGGTATAAAACATAATTGTAATACAAGATGATCTAGAGCTTAACAGCGTTTCCTTCTACCTGTAATAGAAAAAAAACTAATGGATCACTACTTGAAAAATGTAATTCTGAAAACAACGTTGAGGTTAACAAAGCAATTAAGACTCTTCTACAGTAGATTATTACCGCTTAGTCAATCAATTTATGTGCGCTTTTTACAAACAGCAATGTTATAGTCTATAGTTATGATATGATTACAATAACAGTAAAAGTATTTATCATATATGACAGATTGCAATAAGAATTGTTTACCGTAAGATAAAGACACGCTTGATTTTTAAAACACATACACGGCTCTCGTACGATTTAATGTGAGCTAAGAGATTTAGATCTAATTCAATAGTTAGTTTTTGTACTCTAAAATGCTAGGCGTAGATATAATTAAAAATGAAGACTCAGCTTAGTATCGTATCTCAGTAGCCGAATGCACAAATAGGAGTATAGTTCATTCTGAAGATAACATTTACCTAGATGAGTTTTTCGAAGAGTTTCGAAGTACTGTACATCGTTTAATTAGCGACTTCTATATGTGATGTACGGACTTCTATCGGAAGACGAATCCGTTCAGTCGTTAGGGGCTTAGCTTTTAAAAGAAGCTTAGTTCTAACAGAAAATCCATTTTCTAAACAATCTCAGCCTAAAACAACTATAGACTGTATTTTAAGAGACACCAGGGATCTATCTGAAACACAATTGTCAATTCTAAGAGACACCAGGGATCTATCTGAAACACAATAGTCAATTCTAAGAGACACCAGGAATCTATCTGAAACACAATTGTCAATTCTAAGAGACACCAGGGATCTATCTGAAACACAATTGTCAATTCTAAGAGACACCAGGGATCTATCTGAAACACAATTGTTCACAATTGTCAATTCTAAGAGACACCAGGGATCTATCTGAAACACAATTGTCAATTTTAAGAGACACCAGGGATCTATCTGAAACACAATTAATTGTCAATTCCATCTGAATTTGAACTTATGTAACTGTCTTCTTGTGTGTACTTTTTGAGTTCTTTCTCCCTATAAAGCTTTCTCGGAATAATGATATTATAAAGTTCAAATATTTAAATTTATTCTACAACGTTGATTATAAAACGTAACAAATCGTCCTTCCCACGACCTGAATCATACCACCACTAGGATGTGGTTGTCTCGACCTCGTACTTTAACATATGGCTTCACAAAATGTACAAACAATTATCGGTTCGTTTCGTCAGCCAGGTGCCCCGCACACGTGTTGTGGAGTGCTCGTGCCTAGCCACAGGTGGCGACCACGTGAAACGTGTCACAACGTACGTCACTTCCGTTACGACTCACGTTAGCAGTTAGAACAGTAGTATAAAGTTTGTATTACTTCCTCTGAGGGGTTGTTGCATCGATATTCTACTTGCATGATTCATACTGCGTCAAAGTATGTCAACACTGCATCGTGCGTCATTTCCGGTACGACTCACGCTAGCGGGTAGAACAGTAGTACAGTATGAAGTTTGTATTACTTCCTCTGAGGGGTTGTTGCATCGATATACTACTGGCATGATTCATACTGCGTCAAAGTATGTCAACACTGCATCGTGCGTCACTTCCGGTACGACTAACGTTAGCGGGTAGAACAGTTGTATGAAGTTTGTATTACTTCGTCTGAGGGGTTGTTGCATCGATATTCAATTTGCATGATTCATACTGCGTCAAAGTATGTCAACACTGCATCGTGCGTCACTTCCGGTACGACTCACGCTAGCGGGTAGAACAGTTGTATGAAGTTTGTATTACTTCCTCTGAGGGGTTGTTGCATCGATATACTACTGGCATGATTCATACTGCGTCAAAGTATGTCAACACTGCATCGTGCGTCACTTCCGGTACGACTCACGCTAACGGGTAGAACAGTAGTATGAAGTTTGTATTACTTCCTCTGAGGGGTTGTTGCATCGATATACTACTGGCTTGATTCATACTGCGTCAAAGTATGTCAACACTGCATCGTGTGTCACAGCAGGAAGTGCCTTGAGGTTAATTAGATAAGAGACACAAGGATGTATTGAATGTCGTCTGTATTTACTTGGTAACTGTGTCATCTCATGAGTTAATCAGAAACTAGAGGAAATGCCTGCACGCTTCGCGTGCCAGCCCCATCACTCGCTGCACTTGCGACTCCTCGGCTTTCGGCCGTTGACTGTTGACTACGACATAGGGGTTAAATTATATTGAGTAAAATTAATTTATAATCTAATTACAAACACCCTTAGTTATTACATAGCCTATTTCAAAGGTGTCACGTATATTATATAAGGATGTTACATTAAATTCATGTTCAGACGTCACACGCACATCCCGGATTGACGTTCAGCGAGTTTATTATTAGTTTTACTTGCTGTAGTTGCATTCATTAACGGTCATGAGTACGATAGCAATTTGTATTTTACGATCGATAAATGTGTGGAAAAATGACGCAATAAATACAATATTTTACTCCAGTAAACATCGTGTAGGAAGAAAGACTTGCTACTCTAAAACCGGTCTCAGACTATACGCGAACATCTTCGAATGTTCGTGGAGATGACGAATGTTCGGCGAAATCTTGGAGCCTCACGAATATCGAGCACGAATATTCGGGGTTCGCCGACATTCGGCCATGTTCGCTTTGGATGCGGTCTTTGGGCCGCATCAAAGGAGACGAATGTTCGCCGAATGTTGACTGGACGAATGTTTGAGATGCTCCCACGCGAACGTTCAGTTGCGTGGGTTGCAAGAGAGCAGTGTCTGCTGATATTTTCAAGTAAGTATTGAATATTTATGTTGCTAATTAATTAATGCAAGTGTATTAATTAAGTAATAATTAACTTTAATCTAATATATAGCATTTGATCATTAATTCGCAGTAATGTATTCCTTTGTCGATAGAAACTAAATGTAGGACGCAATAATACAAGAGTTATTTAAAACTTCTTAGAACCTAGTGTAATAAAAAAGCAACTATTTAAAATTAATAAAAATCTAAGATAGTGAATTTTTATTATACTGCCTGTAATTTACAAGAGCGCTTTAAATATCATAACTATTACCTTTGATCAGATAATCAATTACCACTCACATTACCTATGATTGTCAAGTTATTCAATACATTTTAGAAATTAAAAAGTGCGTATTAGGCATTTTGCTGGATAGTGTATTTACTTTATATAAATAGTTATATTTAGATTTGGGATAATCAATGTAATTGTTATTTTATAAGGAATGTTTGAACTCGACAACATTTTATTTGAATAAGTTAGTTATGTTAATGCATCAGAGAGAACATACCCATTTATATTATTAACACTCCTACGATTCGATTAGTTATTTTTCACTTAAGAATACATAGAATTTTGTTCAACACACGCTTTAAAGGTGCCAAAACAATTGAAATTGAATGCTGAAATGAACGGATGGCTCTTAGTTCCTAAGTATTTAGTATGTAGTGATATTATTGTTAATATTCATTATGAAAATGCACTATACTATTATAATTAATTACTGAACCTTTATCCAGAAGTTCGCCAAACGTTCGCCTAAATGTTCGTCGGAATATTCGCGAATAGCGTGGGAGCGCTACGAACTTGAAACATATTTGACCTCGAAATATTCGTCCTGAACAATCGGCCGTATTCGCGAATAGTGTGGGACCTGCTTAAAGCTGAAGTGGTAGTACTGGATGTATAAAAAATACTCATCATATGAGTGTGTTTCACTAACCTATCATGTTATAAGCTTGTATAAATTATAACAAAAACTATTTTAAAAGATCCACGCGTAGTTGGATTCTTAATTATATTATTTACAAATAGATATCTCATGAAATCGGAATATTTATGCCAGTATTTTGTTAATAAGGTTTGCCACTACATCTGGTCTAAACTGTAGATCATAGATCATGATCTGGTGTAGATCATCTATATTTACATAGGACTACGCTAGCACTGCACAACTTAAACCCGAAACAGCTGATAATTGGAGACAAAACCTTAATAATTACAGTATTATAGTATAGGAGCTAGCAACGTTTTCGTGAGAGAATTTTAGAACAGTTGGTTTTTTTATATGCTGTCTCTCTTGCTCTTTCGGTTAGAGTCCGGGCTACCTGGCTGGCGGTAGTGGTTGCGTTTATTAGTGCGCATCTTATCTGCACAGGTAAAAATCTTTAACTTTAAAAGAATTTTTTAAAGTGTAATTTTTAATTTTTTGCCTTTAGGTAGATCCACCAGACATAAATTTTTTATTGCCAGGCATTTTTGTTGTTGTTAATTATGTGCCATACGCAATTTTTTATTTTTTTTAAATAAAAAATTCAAAGTATTTTAGAATGTCTGTAATTTTTATATTACGTTCTTTAAACATATAATAATCTAAATTTAATTAGCCAGGTGTTAATTCGATTGTTAAGTATTAAATATAAATAAAAAAGTAATTAAAAGTATTGCAGTATGATGCTTGTGGTTAGAGAGAGAGACAGTGTAAAGTGCAAGAGAGATAGAAAGCGACGGCAGCGCATCGGCAAATGGACAATATGGCGTCAGTATAAAGTCACATGTTTGTTGTGTTTACGTTACTTTGTAATGTTTGTTTATTAATTTCGCCGATGCCCTGCCGTCGCTTTCTATCTCTCTTGCACTTTACACTGTCTCTCTCTAACCACAAGCATCATACTGCAATACTTTTCATTACTTTTTTATTTATATTTAATACTTAACAATCGAATTAACACCTGGCTAATTAATTTTAGATAATTATATGTTTAAAGAACGTAATATAAAAATTACAGACATTCTAAAATACTTTGAATTTTTTAATTAAAAAAAAAAAAAATTGCGTATGGCACATAATTAACAACAACAAAAATGCCTGGCAATAAAAAATTTATGTCTGGTGGATCTACCTAAAAGCAAAAAATCAAAAATTACACTTTAAAAAATTCTTTTAAAGTTAAGGATTTTTACCTGTGCAGGTAAGATGCGCACTAATAAACGCAACCACTACCGCCAGCCAGGTAGCCCGAACTATAACCGAAAGAGCAAGAGAGACAGTATATCAAAAAACCAACTGTTCTAAAATTATTGTTTTTCAAACGTTGCTAGCTCCCGTACTATTAGCATTGATGAGAAATCTATTTGATTGTTTATAAAATCAAGATGGGCTGACTAACTATAAACAAACCGAACGCACGACACACTTTGCAACAGTTAACTTTTATAGTTTCGCCTCAGAGGAACCTTCCTCTGATCAAACCTGATAAAAATCAAAACATACATTGTTGATTTTTTTACAAATAAAATGTACGTAGTTTTAAATGACAAAATAAACTTCAAATATCCAAATTAAGTCCCTTTTTTAATGCTGACCGAAATTTGTACGTACTTTTAAATACTTCATGGATCAGGTTCTGGATGAAAATGTGGGGCTTCATAATTCGGACAGCCTTTCAGGGCATCTACCAAAGTTACTTCTATAAGCCCATTGATTTCGTAAAGATTTAGGAGCAGTGCTACAACACAAAGGGAAGATTAATAGATCGTTGAAGGAAATCGCTTTACATTGAGAGTCTAAGGGGAGTTATATGACCATTCCAGTAATTTGGAATTGCCTGACACGGCCATCCATTATCTCTAGTGTAGACGGTCCAGGGCTAATCTCATGACCGAGAGACGGGGGTGGGGCTGGTATTCATGCGATGACGAACTAGAGGGCAGTGATGACTCACTCACTGACCTACACCACACCACCCTCGTGTCCACTTTCATCCCTTCTCAACGACAATCAACTAGAGTGTCACAGTAACTGACGTTCTCCACAATAAAAACAACTTTGGTATGGTTCTTTTTACAAAAATATGTTAAGCCCTGTATATGAAATACTCAAATAATTTTTTTTTTATGAAATGAACCAAAAATCACGAACAGAAAGTGAGATTATGTATTTGTTTTTGACAAGTGAAACAGCTCTATACGAAGTCAAACTGCGCTACTCAATGAACTACCTTGTCAGTAACTTAATTTTCATAACAACAGGATAACAGGAAACTTATAGAGCAAAACAAAATTGTTGAACTTTAAAAAAACGGTTGGAAAGCATCAATACTTAAAACTCTTCATCGCGTTATCGATTATGTTCACATATGGCTTGTACAATGTAAGTAAGTATTCTACGAGTAAAGGAACGCAAATATAATTATGAAAAAAATATGACAGCTACATGACAAGTATTTTACAAAGAGATTGTCAAATAACAGGCGTAATTTACACATGTCTTGACATATACAGGGTGGGGAAAAAGGAAACGCTTTCACTACTTTTGTACATGATCATGGTTACAAAGAACATATTTTTTTACGCCATTAGCGACATTTCGTCTTTTCAGGGGGACGGCCCACGAAGAGTTGAACGAAAATCTTCAACGTAAGCCTATTAAAAAAAATAGGTCGAGTTTGGTATCAAATGAAAGGTATATTCAAAAGAAATTAACTGCTGAAAACCGGACTTCGAAGGGTTTATCCTTTCCAGACTAGCGGTCATTTGAACTTCAAAGTAACTAATTAGAAAAATATTATTTCTCTGCCATTTAAGTATATTTTTCTCAACAAAAATTATTCTTTACGGAACACAATTACAAAAAAAATTAAAATACGCATTTATACATTGAAAAAAATAACGTTGTTGTGAAAGCATTTTCATATTTTTTCCACCCTGTATATAGTGTAGTTATTTATATGTGACTTGTCTTGCACATGATCCAGAACTTTACATATGGCTTGTCATATTGTGTAATACCTATTTGACATATGGCTTGCCATATTCTTGGTGTCGACAGTCATTTACATGTGCCTTGTCTTACACATGATCCAGAAATTTACATATGGCTTGTCATATTGTGTAGTACCTATATGACATGTGGCTTGTCATATTGTGTAGTACCTATATGACATGTGGCTTGTCATATTGTGTAGTACCTATATGACATGTGGCTTGTCATATTGTGTAGTACCTATATGACATGTGGCTTGTCATATTGTGTAGTACCTATATGACATGTGGCTTGTCATATTGTGTAGTACCTATATGACATGTGGCTTGTCATATTGTGTAGTACCTATATGACATGTGGCTTGTCATATTGTGTAGTACCTATATGACATGTGGCTTGTCATATTGTGTAGTACCTATATGACATGTGGCTTGTCATATTGTGTAGTACCTATATGACATGTGGCTTGTCATATTGTGTAGTACCTATATGACATGTGGCTTGTCATATTGTGTAGTACCTATATGACATGTGGCTTGTCATATTGTGTAGTACCTATATGACATGTGGCTTGTCATATTGTGTAGTACCTATATGACATGTGGCTTGTCATATTGTGTAGTACCTATATGACATGTGGCTTGTCATATTGTGTAGTACCTATATGACATGTGGCTTGTCATATTCTTGGTAAAGTATTTAAAATAGCTTGAAATTATATAGGCCTAGGATGTATTGCTATAACAATAAAATAATGATGGAACAAGTAGACCGACAAATAGTTTGTAAACTGTAAAATAAAACCATTAAAAATAATGCAATTCATATAGACGAATATAAAATATGGCAATGGTTTAGATCTACAATCCTAGAGAAGGTCTAGAAGTGAGTGACTTCAGAAACAAACCATTTAAGAAGATGAAATTCCGAGGAAGGGGAAGTCCGTAAATCAATCTGGATAAAAGATTAAGTGAAAAGTTGGCCCAAACAGAGTCAGAAAAACAAAGAAAAGGGGAAGGAAGAAAAACTATGGGCAATGACACATCACTTGTCATCTTGTACACAACTGTAGGCGAACGGACTGTGTTTGAGGACTTTCAAGCAGTGAACACAGAATAGAACACTCTTACACATCACTTGGTCATCTTGTACACAACTGTAGGCGAACGGACTGTGTTTGAGGACTTTCAAGCAGCGAACACAGAATAGAACACTCTTACACATCACTTGGTCATCTTGTACAAAACTCTAGGCGAACGGACTGTGTTTGAGGACTTTCAAGCAGCGAACACAGAATAGAACACTCTTACACATCACTTGGTCATCTTGTACACAACTGTAGTCGAACGGACTGTGTTTGAGGCCCTTCAAGCAGCGAACACAGAGTACACAACTGTAGTCAAATGGACTGTGTTTGGGGCCCTTCAAGCAGCGAACACAGAATAGAAAATCTGTGTTTGCTCTTTCAAAGCCAGGCGCTGCAACTTATCATATAATGATTTTATCGAATTTAATAGTTCTACCTATTAACAAGACATTGAAACAACGCTTTAGTGGAATGTAAGTTATTTGTGTGTTAAGGCGGCATAAAGTATTCCATTATGTTTTGTCCCTATATGTCGCAAATAACCCATATATTGCACTTCGTTTCCCTCACTCGCACATTGGCAAATATTAACAAATTTTTATACAGTATATTTTCCTTGACATGTCAGTATTAAACGATGATATTGAAAAGTAAGTCGTAAGCCAAAGATAATATCCCAAAATCACTTGATGGAATTTAATCTCCACAGCTCATCTCGCACACTAATTGCGCTCATTAATTATTCATCGACAAGTCAATTTCATGCCCGATTTCACCTCAACGGCGCACTTCCGTTCACACGTCATTCGGACCCGAACCACACATACAAGTGTCTAGACTGAGTGCTCCATCCACACAAATACCGCAATATTCAAATCGACTTTCCATTCAACTGGTTTGTTTTGGGGAGAAAACGCGCATTAATCTCCGGAGAGGTGCTATTAGTGTGATTTTAACATATATATATATATATATATATATATATATATATATATATATATATATATATATATATATATATATATATATATATATATATATATATATGATAACAGCGGAATTGAATCACTGGCTAATGGCTGAAATGTAAACGAGACAATCTGTAACTGATCTGTAACTGGAATGACCCTTCATCCCTGGAGCTAACCTCGCACAGCCAATGTCCGTCCAGGATGATGGAATCCTTTGTTTGATTGTGCACCAATCTTACTACGTTTTAATCTGCCTTAAAAGCGACATTAACGTTGTAATAAATAATGTTGGCAGAATGTTATGTTTTATATATTAACATTGCCATTGTTTTGTGGTTGTTTTAATACCAAATATAGGATGGAACATATGCACCGATTAGAGGAGGATGTGCATTCAGTCACAGCGCTATCGTCAATAATCAGAACATTTAAGTCCTACTCCGAACTACCTAAGAGAAATCATAACATGAACACAGGTTTACAGCACTAACGTGTCTTCCAGACTGAAATTCTTATGTCATAACAACGATAAATCATAACAATTGAATGTGATTTTAACATTTGGTACTGTATAGAGTAGATATACAGATTCGAGGTTCACAAAAACTTTATTACTAAAAAAAGGATAAAGGCCGATTTCCCCTTGTCCTGCCATGCTCCTACCAAGTCCCACCAACCGTGGTACTGGCGTGTCCCCACCGTGCTCCTGCCGAGTCCCAACTGTGCTACTGTCGTGTCCCCGTTGTATCACCATGCCCCCATCGTGCTCCTGCCGAGTCCCAACTGTGCTCCTGTCGTGTCCCCGTCGTACCTCCATGCTCCTGCCATAACCAGCCATACTTCCGCATGTCCTTTCCATACGATTTGGAAGAGTGGTAGCCAGTAAACGATGTTTCGATAATAATGTAGGTCTACAAGGAAAAAATAATCAAATCGGTATTTTACAAATCCAAGAAAACTCATGAGAGCGAAATTACCAGAACGTTATTTGATTAAAACAGTCGGTGTACTTATTATGTTGTTATTAGTGAGGATATCAGTGTGAAGGAAAAGGACTCAAAACTCAATTAGAGGTAATATAAATAACAGCACACGACCCACCGATGTGGCAACTGATTTAAAGCAACCGTCCTGATAATTAAATCAGACGTCCAGGAAGTCAAACATCCAGCTGCCCCCTCCTTGATCAATATCTGCCCAATGGGGTTCGGGGTCATACCACAAGGGTGACTAAATTGAGTGCCGGGTGTCTGGATTATCTTATCAGCTGTGCCCTGACCGATCTCTCAGCGTCTTGGTAGGCCTACCACAGCCACTTCGTCAGGTCTAGGTCCAGATTCTGTGATTGTTAATGACCCGAATGACTCGTCCAACCACAAACTTACCTTCTTATTGGACTTGATTAAGGAATAACTATTATAAGAACTTTCTTACTGAAAATTAATGTCTACTAAATACCAAGTAATATCTGCAAGTATTGTGCAGCATTAATTTATTATATTAATTATTATTGTAGGATTTTTTCAGTAAGAATAAGTTTATTGTAACTTCTCTCAAAAATGTATGACAAACATTTCCGCTATAAGACAGTAGAGAACGCTTTATATATACATGTGGGCCCACTATAAAATTTAATGCTAAATTATTTATGATTTTTCATACATTTCTTTAAAACATACATATCATAACTACAACAATAAAATACTTATAAACGTTTAAAATAATGTTCCAAAATATATTTAATCTAGTACAAATTCAGTAATTCGGTTTACAAACAAGAACCACGATAGAAGACTTGGTGAACTGCCAAAAGCTAAATTAAAGTAAAAAGATACACAACTTATATGTCTGAGTGGGCTTTCAAGTAATCAATTGCGGAGAAAAGTAATTACAAATACACTAAACTAAAAACGTTAAAACTTACAAATTTGTATGTTATGAGTATAGAATAATTTAATAATTTAATATAGGGACTCATACATGCACCATCGTAATTACACTGTGAGATTTTAAAAAATGTTTGTTAAATAAGATTTAAAGTCCTCTTGTTTGTAATTTCCAACAAGTAACATGCTAATCTAGATACGATTAAAATATTTACGATGAAAAGTACTGGTCTGAGAGCTCTAGAAAATGTAGAAAACGTTATTTATCGTCCCAATGTACAGTAGTAATGATACATGAGTTCGAAACGGTAACACAAATATACCAATTTTATTTTTCTCCGAAAACAAAGTAGAATAGAAATTTTCCTATAACAGTTAATAGTTCTGAACTTGATTCAAACCACGGGACATATTCTTCAATCATTTTCCAACGATTTCAGTCCATCAATATCACTGCGGTCCGCAAGAGCTTCGCGAAAGTTTTGTTCATATCACGTAAAAAGCACCTTTGTTCGATTTATAGATTTTATTTTGTATAACAATTGCATAATTTGTCTTAGCTGGCAGTAAATTTTCACACTTTCATATAAAAAATAAAAAACATGAGGCATTTAAAAAAAATAATCGCCGTTATGTATACCTAAGAAAGGGCCGACTGTACCTAAGGGCCGATTATCTTTAACCCAATATCCAGGACAACTAAATGATCTACAGGTTGACGTGGAATACGAACCACGTATTGCTCGATTTTCGGCCAAGTGACAAGGCTGATTCTCAGTTCTCTCTTTGCACAATATACAAATGTTGACAATCCCCGCGCATGAAAACCTCAGACTTTTCTATTGTAGTGTCTGTGAATTTCGTTCAAATTGACTATTCATATGAATTTTGTGATAATTATTTTAAATTATAAGAAACTACCTTAAGTAAGGTTTTAGTACCTGAATGTTAAATAATGGATGTTAATGCATCTACAGGTGGAGATGCTCTGTCTAAAAGTACGTGTTCGCCGTGTGGCCTAGGACATTCTGTTGTACTGACTACATGGATGCCCATCTTGGTCGTATTTTTTACGGGAAAACTCTCAACTCAAAGTCCCTTAACAGGATTTTAATTTTGCATGACTATTTTTTGCAAAAGACCTTTCACTTTGCAAAAGACGAATAAAAGAGCATCTCCACCTGTAGATGCATTAACATCCATTATTTAACATTCAGGTACTAAAACCTTACTTAAGGTCGTTTCTTGTAATTTAAAATAATTATCACAAAATTCATATGAATAGAGAACTGAGAATCAGCCTTGTCACTTTGCCGAAAATCGAGCAATACTTTCAAAATAGCGGCCGTTTAAATGTTGATCCTGATTTTCATAAAAAACATCACATGATCAAATCATAAAAACAACTTGTTGACATTTGATGAAACGTTTGACATCTCAATAGTTATTATGATCACTTTACACAAAGCCTTAAGTGTTATCGGTTATTTATTTACTTGAAATGTCGTACTGCATTTTGATGAAATCTTGTTCTCAGGGAGCTCAGTTCAAGAATTAGCTAAAATGGTTTTCAACGCAACAAACCGGTCACCATCGTGAGACTAGAGTGACATCTCTAAGAGGGAGTCCATTTTAATGTAAGTGATCATCACAACGCCAACGGAAATATGAACAGGGCACTTGGATTCGGAATGTGTTGCGGTGACCTCAGGACAGGAAATCAGCAACGCATAAATGGAAACAATTGTTGAGTGGACACTTGCACAAGTCGTCGTTTCATTCACGGATAGACTTGCTGTTAGTGCTTCCACTTACAATCTCCATCACAGGATACGTTATTAAGTAATGGTTTTATGAATATCTAACGGTAGAAATTATCTGTATGAAGACTAAATACAGGCCTTAAGGTTATGTGCACTAGGTTGACTGTCGTATTTGTGAAGTGTTAGATGATTGGCTTTGTACCGTATTTGTGTAGTGTGTGGTGGGTTGACTGTCGTATTTGTGAAGTGTTAGATGATTAGCTTTGTACCGTATTTGTGTAGTGTGTGGTGGGTTTATTTGTGAAGTGTTAGATGATTAGCTTTGTACCGTATTTGTGTAGTGTGTGGTGGGTTGACTGTCGTATTTGTGAAGTGTTAGATGATTAGCTTTGTACCGTATTTGTGTAGTGTGTGGTGGGTTGACTGTCGTATTTGTGAAGTGTTAGATGATTAGCTTTGTACCGTATTTGTGTAGTGTGTGGTGGGTTGACTGTCGTATTTGTGAAGTGTTAGATGATTAGCTTTGTACCGTATTTGTGTAGTGTGTGGTGGGTTGACTGTCGTATTTGTGAAGTGTTAGATGATTAGCTTTGTACCGTATTTGTGTAGTGTGTGGTGGGTTGACTGTCGTATTTGTGAAGTGTTAGATGATTAGCTTTGTACCGTATTTGTGTAGTGTGTGGTGGGTTGACTGTCGTATTTGTGAAGTGTTAGATGATTAGCTTTGTACCGTATTTGTGTAGTGTGTGGTGGGTTGACTGTCGTATTTGTGAAGTGTTAGGTCATTGGTTTTGTACAGAATCAGTGTCGAGTGTTTTTGATGGGTTGACTGTCGTTCACTCCAGAGAAAATTAAATTTCACGACAATATTTTACGTTTTTTTTTTTTTATTCTTATTATTTTTGTATAAGTCTGTACTGTCACTACAATGTAGTTAACCTAAATACAATGTAGTCTGTACTGAAATACAATGTAATTAGTCAAAATAATGTAGTTAATATATTTTTTAAATTAAATTGTATGTAAATTTATCTTACTTATTCGCAAGGCAGTCGTACGATATAACACTTGATAGAAAAAATGAATTAGAACTTATAAATCGCATATACAAAATTTTGAATACATCTCTAAATAACAACAATTCAATCGTTTGCTTGTATGAAAAGGCATATTGAAAAAAATTATAAAATTCTCAAATACTCCCAAATGCAAAAATATTGATTTTATTTGAAATTACAAGATAGTATTTTATTTCTGGAAGAAATAAATCACTTTTTGTATCACGCGATCAAGTCCGTGTGGCCCAGAAAAGGTTTAATGCAGGCTATTATTTCGGAAGGGGAAGTGGAGATGGAGTGAAAGATGGTTCAAGACACTCCGAGGGTATTGGATGGCGCGATATTTTTGCAATCTGCCTTTGATGACCGAGGCCACGCCATCGACCGATACAGAACCCATCCCCGTAATGGCCACAGGCTACAACTCTTCATTCTCAATAGACTTACATAAAGTGCTGCGTACGGAACTACAAACAACTTTGATGACATAAGTGCGATAAGAAACTATTGTACTCTGTTTATTATTTCTTTTTTACATTGCCCGATTAAGATAATGCTGACAAAATTAATCATACAGCAGTATTTTATAGTAAATTTTACAAGACCGCGCCATTACTCCCACGCGGGTATTAGTAGTATATGTCATATATGTTGATATATTTGTATATGCGTGGAGAGTAATGTACTACCCACGTATACACGCACAGTGATAGTGACCCACCCGCCCACTCATATACGTATAGTGATAGTGAACCATAAGACCACCCATAAACGCACAGTGATAGTGACCCACCCACCAAGCCATACACGCACATTGATAGTGACCCACCTGCCCACCCATACACGCACAATGATAGTAACCCACCCATACACGCACATTGATAGTCACCCACCCGCCCACCCATAAACGCACAGTGATAGTGACCCACCCACCCACCTATACATGCACATTGATAGTGACCCACCCGCCCACCCATACACGCACAATGATAGTGACCCACCCACCCACCCATATATACGCACAATGATAGTGATTAGTAGTACATTACTCTCCACGCATATACAAATATATCAACATATATTACATTATAGAACCACTAAAATCGTGTTTCAGAGATTCGCGCTTTTTATTTTTCTTTCTGCTTCCTATAGTCACTGTGAGAATCGCCTTGTTTATTTATATTAAAATTAATGGTTTCAAAGAATTAGTAAAAAGTTCCCCATATTAAACACTAAAAAATCAAAACTTGAAAATTACCAGTTTGATTCCCAAATAGATTTTTTTGCATAACTAAAAAACTAGTCAAGTTAGAGACATGCTGTCTTTACTCAAATAGTGTAAGTTGTAATTCACATCTTTCCTGAAAATTTAATCAAATAGTTTGAGCCATCTTTTGAGAAAAAATCTCTATTTTTGTTTTTGCCAATAAAAATTTAAAAAAAACTAAAATTTCAAAGACCGTAAAAAGGTTTGGAGGTATTGTCTAAATACACCTACATACCAAAGTTCATAAAACTTGATCCATCTGTTTGGTCTCCAGCGAACTGCCCATACACACAGACACAAAAAAATGTTTTCGAAATAACCACTTTTTTGGGTTCAGGGAACTCTAAAATAGATTTTTATACCCACTTGAAGACATTTTTTTTACAATCACAATACTTTTTCTATGCTAACTAACGCATATGGGAGAAAGTAAAATTAACAGTAAAACACATTTGTTATTAATAAAATAAACAAATATTGATTTTTAGCAAACTTTTAAGCAAAGTCGACATAATACATCACTAAGTACCTACTACATTCTACGTTTACCAATGATTCAGTGTTTACTGGCTTTCTACTTATTTTTCCAAATCTTTTCGTTCATAAAATTGATCACTAAGCTAAGATAGGACTAGATACAAAATTTCAATTCTACTTTTGTATACTTTATAAATATTGTACAATTCTATACATTTTAATATTTTTTGCAGTACAAATAAATATATTTAATTTCCTTTCAATACCGTTTGTCCAAAACAAGTGTGCACCAATTATACATTGTTTATATAAGTGTGATCAGAATATTTTGTTTGTATGTTAATAGGACAGAATTTAAGAGTGTGAGTTGAGTGTATCAGATGTAGTTGAATTTGCCACTCTATCACGTCTAATCGAGAAATCTAGACCTCATTATTTGCACACCCAGTCGCACCTTACCCCATTCAATATTCAAGCGGCTTTCACACATGCTGCCCACAGGTCGAAAGGCCCGTTATATAACTAGAATACAGAACTACTAGTCCACTTACTAGAGGCAGTAGAAAATATATTCATTTATGATATGAATGTCCATAATATGAACTAAAAATCTATTAATGTGGCCGAAAAAATGTAAAGTTAGTAGTAATTTACATTCACTATCTGAACGCTTCTTAAAAAGACATTTATTTTAAGAATAGGAACCTCCAGATGGGCAAAAAATGCCTTGGAGGCCCTAAATTTTCTCCTTTTGCTTATACAAAACACACACTTTAAAATGCAATGTAGCCTTTAATTCTAATAATCTTGGATACACCATCATTCGTTTGTTTGGATACGGCTGATCAAGGTAGAATCTTGTATACATATTTGTTTATATTATGTAGATATAGTTTGTATGTATGTAGATTATTATATAGATATAGATATAGATAGATAGATATAGATAGATAAAAATTATGTAGATATAGATATTGTTTTTCTTTTATATATTTAGTGTTACGTTGACATCAGTCTTGGCAAGTACAGTGTTCGAACTTGGACAGTTCTTCTTTTTAGTTATTTTTGTATACTTGGTGAATTTTGTTTAATAATGAATGTTATTTTGTAGCAAATTGAGAAAATAAATTCATTTATTATTATTATTTATTATTATTTTATTCAGTTAGCTTTGATATGTTTCTTGTTCCGTTGGATATGTAAACATATTATAAACATAAAGACTAAACGAGGTAATTATAAAACAAAGTTCACTCCCATTAACTTTGCCTTTAATGAATGTATTAGTCAACATTTAATCAGGGCTACGTGTCATGTGTCTTGCAGTGTTTATTTTATTTGGGTAACAGTACGCAATTACATTCATAACGGATGAACAGTTTGATTTTACTTATGAGTTTTCTTATTCTGAACTGTCGTGTTTATATCAATAAAGTGTGAAAAAAGGAAACATTTTTTTTACTTACTAAAACATACTGAACGACTTTTATTTTTTTGCCTAAAATTATTATTTATGCACCAACACATAGTAGAATCAAAATGTCGTCTAGCACCGATCCCGACATAGGTAGCGCCACTCTTCGTCTGTCAATACCAAGGCGTGTTATACCATCACCATCTGCCACCTTAAGTACACATTAAATAGTAGGTATACATTGTAGTGTATCAGGGCGTAATAATAATAATAATTTTTATTTATATACAGAATATACAATAGAACATAATAGTTGTTATGAAACAAAAAAATAATATTTATATATAGTAAATAATAAAAATTAGATGCTACAGCAAACTATGTATAATAAATAATACACTGAAAATAATAAACTAACGCGAAAGGGATAATACAAATCCATGCCTGCGCGCAGGACAGTGTCAACTCGATACCAACTAAATCATAAGCACTTAACGAATGAAAATAGGAGAAAATTAACATGCACACAAGAAAACTAAAAAATACTAATTAAACAAAAATTAACTTATATTTACAGCTAAGAAACGCGACTATTCATCAACAAAGCAATAAATCACAATAAATATGAACTGGTAGAAACGAATGATTTTTGTGTAAAGACAGAATGAGGTAAAATATCAATTAATGTAATGGAATGGAAACAATAACGAGAAAAAACTAAAATATGTTTGTAGTTGTATTTTGAGGTCCATGCAGTTTAATTAATGTAATACCTGAAGTAACCGACCCAAATCACATTGTGAAGTCAAATGAGCAGTATGCTTTAACGACATTTTTTGGCATAATCAAATTTGAAATTTATATTGTTTTTGTTAATTTCATTGTACGATTTTGGCCCTAAGAATACAAAACTCTTCTGAAATAAAGATGTGTTCGGTCTTGGAAGTCTAATTCTGTCTGCATACCTTGTGTTAGGTCGGGTATAATCACGGTTCATTACTATCTCCAGATTGCCAATAATTTAAAAAAAATAAAAGTAAAACCTTAAACACAAATTGGTATTTAAGAAGTAAAATATTAAATTTTTTTTTAAATAGTGGAAATGAATCTGACCTCCAACGCATTTTGGAAATTATTATAATATAAGTTTTTTGAATTGTTACCAAACGTTTATAGTATTAAATGTATGTTCTCATCCAAAATGGAATGCCGTAATTGAGTTTTGAATGAATGAATGCGTGATAAATTTGGATTAATACTTCGTAGCCTTGGGTAGTGAAGTTTTCTTAAAAACATCAATAAATAATTCCTTAATTAATTAATATGTTCTTTCCAGTTTAGCTTCTCGTCTATTAGTAGGCCTATATATTTTATATAATTACTCTGCGTAACACAACTACATTGAATAGACTTTAATAGGGATGTCAAAACTAAAATCACGAGAATAGACAAATTTAAATATATATGATTTTTCAACATTAAGACACAGTTTATTACAAGAAAACCAAAGCCATAATAATCTCATATCATGATCTATTTTTTATATAAGTACTTCTTTAGATGGGGCTGAGTATGAAATAGCTGTATCATCAGCAAATGAAGTAATTTTGCCTTTTTAAGGTCCATAATACAGATCATTTACAAATATTAAAAGAACAGAATTGGCCCAAGGACGGATACTTGGGGTACTCCTCATTTTATTTCTCGAACAGTGCTTTTACTGGGCCCGATTGAAACAAATTGTTCTCTCCCATACAAATAAGATTTAAACCAATCAAGCACGACTCCAGGAATTCCCAACTGTTGTAATTTAAATAAAAGTAGAATGATCAACTATATCAAAAGCTTACGTATGTCAATATTCTTGTATCTAAATTATTATTGTATATTTCAGTGTATAGCTCAGAAATGAATTTCTGCAAAGCAATTTCCGTGTTCAAACCCTCCCTGAAACCAAATTGTGAACTAGATAAAGTTTATATAATTTAAAAAACTGAGTAATTTTTCTTCATAATCATCTATAATAGTATAGAAAAGACAGAAAGTAAAGAAATAGGTCTATAATTTGTTAACAAGTATGCGGATCTCCCCTTTTTGAAAATCGGAACAACGTGGGCTATCTTTAAAGATTTTCGAAATTCACCTTCAAAAAGAGATTTATTGAATATATGCACTAAAACAGGAATTATATAACTAGAAATTCTTTTAACTAAAAATGGATGGATGCTATCACTCCCATTTATCATGCGTAATGATTCACTGTGCTTGTGAGTCACGTTGAAAGGTTGTATAAGTATTGCTATTGACGGGCATCTTACTTATACCATATATCACATTTGTTGTTACACTTATAAAATGCAACTAGATATTATTAATAGAAGCTGTTACTACTAATTGTATTTTTGTTTTTAAATGAGATGAAAAACGTTTTTATTCTTTATTCAAGAGACGAAGTTAGGGCTGCACAGCCTCTCTACCAATTTTTACGACTTCTCAAAATTAACAAGTAAAGATACAAATAAACTAAATGTTAGAGTAATAAAACTTGTGAATGACAGACACAGGATGCTGGACTGGGGCCAGTTTGGAGAGGAGGGCGTTTTCTAGTGATTTAGGCTCCAGTTTGTTCCGGTGGAGGCTGTAAATTCAAATTATAATCACGGACATTGTAAACGCTGAGTGATATACCGCCGTGGGTAGTTTATGGCCATTTCCGCCTCTTTACAGTTCTTACAAAATACTATCGTCACTTTAAAATATAACATATCTGGATCGTCTACAACACATTCACTAAAATACACCATACACTTTTAAGATAACAAAAAGTTATACATTTCATGCACGCAATATATGACTAAAAATGGAGTTAAACGGCCTTCGCAGAAACAATAAGTAAAGAAAGAAAGAAATTAAATATAATCGCAATAAAAAAACATACATATAGGAAACAAGAAATTATAATTAAAAAATAAATAAATAAAAAAACAGTAATCAACTGTTAGGTTAGTTTTTAAATCACGCATGACTCTTCCCCGCAGACATTAATAACCAATATCGAAATCCTATTTGTTTGGTGGGACAATACGCTGTTCCTAAATGAACGTTATAAACAACACCACTTCTCATTTACAATTAACAAGGCCAATTGTTAAAAAATGTAAAATCTGGGACTTTTACAGAAATCTAAAAGGTCCCAAATTTTACTTTTGCAAAACTAAATTCCTATGATATTTTTTACGGTAAGTTGGAAAAAGAGTAAGGTTTACAAGGATCGGGAGCTGATAATCCTAGAGAACAACCAATACATGAACTTAATACAGTATTATAGTTAAATAACACCAATATGTGGGTGTACATGTATTGAAAAAAAATATTCTACGAAACACAAATTGTAATCTGCATCGCAGCTGACAATAAATCCCAATCTATTCTGACCGGAGATATCGACAAAACCATTTTTCATTACAACACTTGGCCACAGCTGATAGATTTGGGCAATGTGGCCACTTGTTGACTCAAGGCCATTTCACTTGATCGAAACTCATCTGTGACTAACTGTCATCGATAAATTGGTATCGATTATTTACGATACCTTATTGTCTACACAGCTGAACATATTAACAATCCCAACATTAAAAAACAATTGCGTCGAATCATCCTTACCAATGATTTAACATGAATACAGGTGAAAAATGAATATACTTGAGACCCATAACATGAATAATGAATACAGTAAATCAAAGTTTTTACATTTACAAAGTCATCAATTAAACTGTTGAAGGACAGTATTTCTCGAAAAACGATGCTGGCTACCGAAATACGTCACAATTAAGTTCCTTGCTCGAACCCATTCATTTTTTATTGTTAATTCCTACTAACAATAAGATAACAAATATTTGAGAAAATAAGGAACGACATAAAATTCATGATCCTGTAGAGCATAACTTTGTGGAGACATAAGAGATAAGCTTATGAGGATGCAGAACAATACAAAAGTGTAACACAAACTAAGCAGATTTTGTGATAATACTTGCATACAATATGACAATGCTTATGTGTAGCAAAGAATAGGTTTACTAATTGTACAGTCTTACCTGTTACAAAAATTATATTCATTTGACATATATAAATGGAAGTGAAAAAAATATTTATATGTCTTCTATAAAAATATATTTAATATAAATTTTCATAAAAAACATAAATAGTAGTATGATATGAAATAAGCTATAACATATCAGCAAACTAAAAAATAACATAACAACCAAAAAGAGGCTGAATTTTAGCTGATGTTTATAAGATATGAGGAATTTTAGCATCCAACATCACGTATAAAGCAATTAAATGCTGGCGAGAAACAGGACAAATACCACTTGGTTGGAAAGACACTCGAATTCACCCTTGGCACAATAATAAAGGGGACAGAACAGACATCAACAACTACAGAGACATTTCCTTACTACCAGTCATCTCAAACTGTTTCCAAACATTGCTCCAGTGTGAACAATCCGTAGCAAATATGTTGAATACATCGTAAAGTACAGATCGCCTGTTATAAACATCCAACAGATGTTAAAGTACATCTCTTGAGAAGAGCTGATTCACACACTGATTCGGCTCATCTACTCGTGGCCATCTATCTCAGGCTATAAACTGACCCGAGAAGACGGGATGTAATAAACGTCAGGTAGTATTCGATTCTGGATGGTCGAACTGACATCGAACTGGAGGATGTTCCGGGGAAAACAAGACACTGTAGGCACCAAGTCGCCATATCCATATTGTTCAGGGCAAAAACAGTAGGGAAGAACATAATACGTTTTTTAATAAAAACATAGCATTACATGGACAGGTCGTTTCCCTCCACAAAAAATGTCAAAAACCTGGGTTTCTACTTCAACGATTCGGTTCGTAATAACACTTGAAGAGGCAATTGGTATGTGAAGAATTGTTCTAGTAGATTACATTACTTGGTTTTTGTAAAAATTGCGTATTTTTTATTTTTAGACAGTTTCGTATGAGAAAAGTTTTCATAATATCAATTTATGGTCCATTAGATTCAACCTTTAATATCATACCGACAGGTGTACTTGAAGGTTCCTCTCACGCTACATAACAGAATAGGAGATGGACGTAGGTCAGTAGTGAGTCTAATGGTAGGACCGACTACCGACGGGTGTACTTGAAGGTTCCTCTCACGTCACATTACAGAAGAGATGGAGAAGGACGTAAGTCAGTAGTGAGTCTAATGGTAGGACTGACTACCGACGGGTGTACTTGAAGATTCCTCTCACGTCATATTACAGAAGATCTGGAGATGGACGTAGGTCAGTAGTGAGTCTAATGGTAGGACTGACTACCGACGGGTGTACTTGAAGGTTCCTCTCACGTCACATTACAGAAGATCTGGAGATGGACGTAGGTCAGTAGTGAGTCTAATGGTAGGACTGACTACCGACGGGTGTACTTGAAGTTTCCTCTCACGTCACATTACAGAAGAGACGGAGAAGGACGTAGATCAGTAGTGAGTCTAATGGTAGGACTGACTACCGACGGGTGTACTTGAAGGTTCCTCTCACGTTACATTAAAGAAGAGATAGAGATGGACGTAGGTCAGTAGTGAGTCTAATGGTAGTACTGACTACCGACGGGTGTACTTGAAGGTTCCTCTCACGTTACATTACTGAAGAGATGGAGAAGGACGTAGGTCAGTAGTGAGTCTAATGGTAGGACTGACTACCGACGGGTGTACTTGAAGGTTCCTCTCACGTCACATTACAGAAGAGATAGAGATGGACGTAGGTCAGTAGTGAGTCTAATGGTAGGACTGACTACCGACTGGTGTACTTGAAGGTTCCTCTCACGTCACGTTACAGAAGAGATGGAGATGGACGTAGGTCAGTAGTGAGTCTAATGGTAGGACTGACTACCGACGGGTGTACTTGAAGGTTCCTCTCACGTCACATTACAGAAGACATAGAGATGGACGTAGGTCAGTAGTGAGTCTAATGGTAGGACTGACTACCGACTGGTATACTTGAAGGTTCCTCTCACGTCACGTTACAGAAGAGATGGAGATGGACGTAGGTCAGTAATGGTGGGGCTGTGGCGGTGCAGTGGCCGCAGACAAATTGATGCTAATGATGCTGGGTCTAATGGCTTGGGAACTAGCACGACCACCAAACTACAGATCTAAATTGCTTTATTAGACAATAACCTGCCTGGGAACAGTGTTGAGGATGCATATTACATAAATTAACTTGAAACAATTTAACAGACTATCAGACAATAGCGTAACTTCAGAGGAGCAGTGCGCTCCGAGCGTTGGGCATAAAGGGATGACACTTAAGAGCTAGTTTTGGACAGTAAAAAAACTAAATAAATAAAATTAATTCTAATGTCAACAAAAGTTACAAATATTATATTCAGTTTTACCAAAAAATCATTGGTAAGTGTATTGGGCCTAAATACATTGTAGGCCTATAAGTAGGCCTTCTCACTTCGCTCCATGATAATTACCTTCAAAACTTCATATATATATAATCTCGGCTGGATCCATTTTATCTTTGTTACCCACTTTGGGATCCTTTGGTTTCTCTAAGCGTTACTGTCCAAATATGGGGGACATTGTCAGTGTGCTCAGTTTTTTTACTCATTTTTCGTAACCACAACTAGACTACTGAAACAACTTGTTGTAATCATTATTCGTGTTTACTTTTATGAATGTAGCAAAAAATAAAACAGTTTTTGTTTGAAAAAATGTGATAAATTTTAAGTACAAAGGCGATGTCTAACATACGAACTATATTCAAAAATAATTTCTAATTGAGTTTAGAAAAACATTTTTTTTTTTATTTATTTATATGTTATTATATTTACTTAATATAATAATTAAAATATTATGATAATTATTATATCAAGAAATGTGTGTTATCATAGTATTTCTAGAAAAAAGAGTTAAAAACAAAATTAATTTAATCAGTTTCTTGTAAATAGTAGGTTTCACCCACAACTTAATAATTAGTTTACGAGACATCATTCAGTTTAACAGATTAGGCTTCAAATATTCTGAAGGATATACATTTTATACTTACATTACTGTTTCAAGAGCAATGAGTATGTACAATTAATTATGTATTGTCTAGTTTGTTTAACAATAGTAACAATGACCAAGCAATTGTAAATTTAAGTTGAGTAACACTACAAGTGTTAAAGCATTTTGTTATTGATTATTGTGTACGAGTTTAAAGTAAGAATGAAAATGTGTATTGTTAATCTCTAGTGAATCAATGTATATTATCCACAGCTTTACTAAGAATTCTCCATACAGTATTACAGTCTATATGCTGTGTTGTTATTCGTTGTGAGCTTCTGTATATACTGTATATATATTTTTTTAGGGTTATGTTTTCAACTTAACTGTTTTCTCGCAGGTACGCCTACATTATTCATTCTATGGTAGGACTGATTTTGAAAATTAACTGTTTTAAAACAATCATGTGAAAGTAATTATAAATAAGATACATTTTGTGATAATGAAATCATAAATGTAATATATTAAAGTAATGAAATAACAAACAAATACGTTGGTAGCTTTTTTAATGATAGTAATAATTGTTAAATACAGATCTAATTGCATCGTGTTTTTTTCATCGACATAGAACGTTTTTTAAAATAATAATTTTGCTTCCAGATGGTAGCACTGGTCCTTGTATACTCAAGTATACAGTAAGTGCAAGTTATTCTTACAATTCGTGGACTCATCACCAAGCCACGGATATAAATTTGAAACTACTTTTAACCACGCTCTCCCAAAAATGTTTGCCGTGAGCTGTTGGAGCGGAATTTCACATAACCATCGCTGGGCCAAGACTACTTTTGATGCATATTATAATAACCCAATCCGATCACAGGCCTAAAGCCACTAAACGTACTTTAGAGAGACGAGTGTACGCCATAAGTACAAGGATACAAGTAATGAGGGCTGTAATACTCGACAAAAATAAAAGAAAGGAGAGAAAAAGTCTTTCGAACCAGCACAGGTACACAAATGACCGCTCGTGTATGGAAGTGTGTGCCGCATATAAAAGTGGCCTGGCGTCGTCCGCAGTCAAATGGAATGTAAGAAAGGCGAGAAAAAATGAAGAAAAAAAGAGCAAGAAGTAGAAAGTAGGCAAGCTCAGGCACAAGACATGGAGTTGGAACTCTTGAGAGATGAGGAGCTGCCACAAGTAAGGGGGAAAGTGGAGTGCAAATATTGTAAAGGTGGGGGACCTGAGGAGACGCGAGATTTTAATTTGCACATGAAGTGTTTATGTTAAATGATGGGTCATGAAGTGTTCCCAATAAAAGTCCCGTGTTTGTTGATAACACACAATTCTTGTTATCCACCAAGGGTCGGTAAATTCAGTAACATCTTTTGAACTGAGAATGTCGACAGCATTTTCTACTGACAAAAACGGGAGGGAAGATGTTAGTAACATTTCTCCCTCCACATTTAGTATGTAACATGTTAAAAAATTGTTAATAACTTTAGATGATAATCTTTTTTATTGACATTTTTATCAACTTCTGTTGTTAACTCAAAAGTAAGCACATTTGTTGGTAGCTCTGATGTAAACGCGGCCTTTTGACAAGCTGCAAGCTGGCAGGCCCAATACAGTAGTCTATGATACACATTTTCTATCTAATCTCATTTATTACCGAAATAATTTTGTCATGATGAAGTAAACCAAAGATTGCAGCTGGTTGACAATAGTAAAATGACAAACGCTAATACTAAATTTTGAACCAATAAATGTATCTTATTCACTTTTAAATGTAATTCAATATTAAAATTATGACCATGTTTCAAAAGAGGTTAATTTACCAACCCAGATCGTCAATCACACTAATGACCAAGTTCTTTATGATCAATATTCAGTTGGAAATCATTGCCAAGTAATCTGTGTTATCTCTTCCGCTTCCGGTAACGTTTTCTGTAACTTCCTTGCACTTTACTGAAGGCCAAGAGAATCGATACAGCTTAACAGTAAATTATCATCTTGTCAAATAGGTAGCATTGAGTTGAAATACGAAAAACAGTTTTCCATGACAAGTGAATCTTATCCAAGTATTCCATGAATTATCATGGGTTATGAATATATAAGCCAGAGGATATTCAATGCTACAGAAGGCACACCTACCCTACAGGTACTGGCGGCCATATTGATATAAACGTGATTTACGTTTACCATACTGAATATTTAACGCAACCCAAATCAAAATACATTCATTTAGGTTTAACTGATTATTTTGTTACATGAAAGCCATTACGGCTCACAAGTAGCTCAAAAACTTATTAGGATAAACAACAAACACTCAACTATTGAATGTGTGGTGAGACAACCAAGGAAGATTGTCGTATACTGATTTTTTAACGATAAAATACGGTTACAACTTTACGAACGTTTATGGGTGGCCGGATGGGTCAAACCACTGTGCGAAAAAAACAAACCGTCCGTACAAAATACGGACGTATGGCAACCCTACTGATGAGGGATGTGCTACATATAACGTTTGTAAATGTAGCACAACACAATTTTACCTAAAAAATCTAAAACTGAAATTTGTAGCATTTGCTTTATAACATTTGCTACATCTAATAATGTTGCATAGCAGATTTTGCTTCAAAGTGAAAACGCGGCTTAAGTGTGAGCGGAATGGTCAATACCACCGTGCACGTATGGTTCATTAGAAAAATAATGTACTTTAATTCACATAGCCCCGACAGTGCCGTATTGATCAATTAAAATATTTGTATATTTCAAATTATGCTGTAATTTATTCTATTATATCATATTGTCTACATTATTTTAAGAGCAATATCAAGCAAAATCACGGTAACATGGTGCTACAATCCAGCTATGTTGAGATCGTAGGCAATAGGCTCTTTCCAGTTCCCAACATGGCGTTCTCTCAATGGTTACCATTGACGTGAACCCACAATAGAAGTCTGGGGTGTCCGTGTTGGGTGGTAGTCTGGGTTGGAGGTTGTGCAAGGGTGAGCACTGAACATTAGGCTTATTAATTTGCTAAAAAACAGACCAATAATACGTAGTTCGAATTCCACATTAAGCTGTTGGTCTCAGTTAGTTTTTCTAGCTATTGGGCTATAGTGGCCCTTAATAAGGAACAGTCGACTTCGTTAGTAACAATGACTACACTCGTTAATCTAAACTCATCATAATCATTCGTCACCAATATACAGTATACTTATACTAACGATCGGACTCTTATTAATAAATAATCACAATTAATAATTAAGAACACATTAGAAATACATTGTTCTATTCAACAGCTGTAAGAAGCAGCTGCAAGTTGGAAAATATCACGTTTCTCCCCGGCAGCTTCATTATTGTACTAATGAGCAGCGAAACTATCGAGTTACCCGATCGCGAACTCCACTCAGTCGTTACGATCAAAGCGGTTTACTACGGTTTTACGCTACTTTGCTCCATATGGAGTCATTTTACACGAGCAAGAACTCAAATCAGGCGTTGCGATTAAAGCGGCTTAATACGGTTTACGCTACTCTGCTCCATATGGAGTCATTTAACACGATCAAGAACTCAAATCAGGCGTGCGATCAAAGCGGTTTATTACGATTTTACGCTACTTTGCTCCATATGGAGTCATTTTACACGATCAAGAACTCAAATCAGGCGTTGCGATCAAAGTGGTTTATTACGATTTTACGCTACTTTGCTCCATATGGAGTCATTTTACACGATCAAAAACTCAAATCAGGCATTGCGATCAAAGCAGTTTACTACGGTTTTACGCTACTTTGCTCCATATGGTGTCATTTTACACGATCAAGAACTCAAATCAGGCGTTGCGATAAAAGTGGTTTATTACGATTTTACGCTACTTTGCTCCATATGGAGTCATTTTACACGATCAAAAACTCAAATCAGGCATTGCGATCAAAGCAGTTTACTACGGTTTTACGCTACTTTGCTCCATTATGGTGTCATTTTACACGATCAAGAACTCAAATCAGGCGTTGCGATAAAAGTGGTTTATTACGATTTTACGCTACTTTGCTCCATATGGAGTCATTTTACACGATCAAAAACTCAAATCAGGCATTGCGATCAAAGCAGTTTACTACGGTTTTACGCTACTTTGCTCCATTATGGTGTCATTTTACACGATCAAGAACTCAAATCAGGCGTTGCGATAAAAGTGGTTTATTACGATTTTACGCTACTTTGCTCCATATGGAGTCATTGTACACGATCAAGAACTCAAATCAGGTGTGCGATCAAAGCGGTTTACTAAGATTTTACGCTACTTTGCTCCATATAGAGTCATTTTACACGATCAAGAACTCAAATCGGGCGTGCGATCAAAGCGCTTTACTACCGTTTTACGCTACTTTGCTCTATATAGAATTATTTTACACGATCAAGAACTCAAATCGGGCGTGCGATCAAAGCGGTTTACTACCGTTTTACGCTACTTTGCTCTATATAGAATTATTTTACACGATCAAGAACTCAAATCAGGCGTTGCGATTAAAGCGGTTTACTACGGTTTTACGCTACTTTGCTCCATATGGAGTCATTTTACACGATCACGAACTCAAATCAGGCGTTGCGATCAAAGCGTTTACTACGATTTTACGCTACTTTGCTCCATATGGAGTCATTTTACACGATCAAAAACTTAAATCAATCGTTGCGATCAAAGCGGTTTACTACTATTTACTCTTCTTCTTGACGGTATGTATTTTTTATGACGGTGTTCATTACTGAATTATGTTAATTAGATACACACCACATCTTCTTTTTAATTTTATATTTCGGCTTTACAATCTGAAGACATTTTCAAACATTTAACAACACAAACAGTTTTTAATAAAAATATAAATTAATTAGTAGATCTTAAACTATTTAACAGATGATTTGATCAATGAAAATAGTTGAACTATATACTATATAAATTTTGATAAAAATTGTTTAGTCACTTATTAATTTTGAATTGTATTTAATAGTCTACTTCTGATTTAATAAAACACACCACATCACGTTAAACTTGCAATTGCATAAGTACTATTCACCAGAGCATTTAGAATTTGATCAACTGAAGAAGGACTGGACCAAGAAATCAAACTGATATATCAAGAATAAAAAAAAAACAATTACTACCCTCTAAAAGTCATAAACAAGTACTATAAAAAAATCAAACAAAATATTATAATTAATAAAAATGAAGATAATACAGAATCAAAACCTTTAACTATTGTTATACCGTATATCAAAGAGAAATAAAAAAAATTAGAAGAATCAACAAAAAATTTAATATTAGAACTTCATTTTTTATGAACTCAAAAATTGGAAATTTACTAAGAAATGTTAAAACCATACAATCAAAATCAAGAAACCAAAAATGTTTACAAAATTCATTGTCAATGTAATTTAAATTATTTTGGACAAACATCTCAACCATTAAAAAGGAGAATGCAAGAACATAAAAACAGCATAAAAATCAATTGGAAAACTATTCTAAAATTTCAGACCATGTTTTGGCAGAAGAGCATAAGATGCAATGGACAACAGCTAGTACAGTATATCAAGAAAGTAAGTGAAAAGAAAGAGCAATAAAAGAAGCAGCATTCATGGCTGTAGAAAGCTGCATTTCGCAACCTAGTGCCACCTTAAATGCTCAATATACCTTCCTATTATTAAATCAGAAGTATTAAATACAATTCAATATTAATAAGTGACTAAACAATTTTTTTCAAAATTTATATAGTATATATCCAACTATTTTCATTGATCAAATCATCTGTTAAATAGTTTAAGATCTACTAATTGATATTCAAATCATCTACTAATTAATATATATTTTTATTAAAAACTGTTTGTGTTGTTAAATGTTTGAATTCAGATTGTAAAGCCGAAATATAACATTAAAAAAAGATGTGATGTGTAGCTAATTAACATAAATCAGTGATTTACTCTTCTCTCTCCATTTGGAGTAATTTTACTGTTCTGCTCCTCAAACTTAAATAAATGTTTACTTCGTCTGCTGTCTAGTTTGTTTATGTTTTCTTCATATAAAATGTTTTTTACACTGTCCGGATCTTCTTGAGAAAGATGCGTCCCACCAGTCTGCCAAACTGAGACATACAACTGTGTGAGAGGGATGGGGAGACGGAACTGCATGTAACAAAAACGCGGAATGACGTGGCAGTGACGTAGAAGGGGGATCATTTCCGTCGCGGCGTTTGGTTCAACAAATTGCCAGCCAGTACAATAAAATTGTCTTTTTCCGAAAATCACCCACTGGTCCATTCAATGGGCTGGAGCTATTGTCACGGTGAAATCTAATCAATCGGTTCGCCGATTTACAATGCACCGGCCTTTCCGCATGTCGTTATTGTGACCGATCGTCCGGCTGACGTTACGTTGTAGGCTGGAAGTGCTGATTCTGTAAAGGTTGAACAGCATTGTAGGTTAGTTATCTGGGCTTTACAGAAATATCTTCATTACAATCTTTAATAGTACTCTGATCTAAATAAGACTTTCTTGCATAATTAATTAAATATTAAAAGTAATAAA
This sequence comes from Stictocephala bisonia, assembly GCA_035578905.1. Taxonomy (NCBI): domain Eukaryota; kingdom Metazoa; phylum Arthropoda; class Insecta; order Hemiptera; family Membracidae; genus Stictocephala; species Stictocephala bisonia. The sequence goes on along the minus strand of JAQJVL010000655.1, from coordinate 109,156 downwards.
TTACATAAAACCTTTTCTTATATTTGAGAATAATCTATTGTAAGTGTAATATTTCTGTTTAATAAAATAAATTGTAATGTTTTCTTAGTTTATTAACTGGCTTTTAAAGCCATACGATATTTATAAAACATTAATTACACGGCTTACTCACCTCATTATATTTCTTGCAACAGTGCAACATTGTAACATACCTGAAACAAAATAACGCTTTGTTAAAAGAAATTTGGAAACAATGATGAAAACATACAAGCGGACAAATAACTACAGTAAAGGTCGGATATTATGAAATTTCTTGCAAACAAATTAATAAATAAAAAATTAGTAAATAATTCCAAAGAATTGGCACATACGTTCCCTCATACTACACACTACAAAATAAAAACTTTGAAAATTACCAGTTTGATTCTCATAAAAGTCAAGTTAGAGATGCCGTTTTTTACTAAATTTTTTGAATTACAATTCCCATCTTTCCTGAAATTTTAATCAAATTCGTTGGAGTCATTTTTGAGAAAATTCCATTTTTGTATGTTTTTTTGCCTATAAAAATAAAAAAAAATTTTCTAAAAAGGGAAAAAAAGGTCTGGATATATTGGCTAAATACACCTTCATACCAAATTTCGGAAAAATTAATCTATCCATTTTGTCTTCAGCGAAGTAAACATACACAAAGACAGACGCACATACGGAAAAAAATTTTTAAACATTTTTTGGGTTCAGGGAGCCTTAAAATGAATTTTTAAACCAACTTGTAAAAAGTTTTTTTGGACGATCACAATACTTTCTCTAAGCTAACGCATACGGGAGAATGTAAAAACACTCTGGCATTAAAATACATTGTAGCGTAGATATATATATATATTCAAATATAAAAGTTAAACCGTACATAAAAAAATAAGGATAACTAAATTGAATATTAAAATTCATCTATGAGATCACGAATAGCGAGAAAAACAACACAAGGGACTCCCACAAGCAAACGTTGTGTTTACGAAGACGAAAATAGAAGCTTGAGTTGGCGAGAGAACAAAGCTGCTAATTTTATAGGCCAAGCTCGCCCCTTGGCCAGCTGCTGGAGAGATCGCTGCCAGGTGACGCCGTCAGAGCCAAAACAAGAGAGTATTTCCTGGGACTTGAGGATACGCTGTATTTGTGTTACTTATAAACATTTACATTATTTGTCACCTCTTTTACTCAACCCCAAAACAAAACTTTAGTTTCAGAAAAATATTTAGAATCTATAACTGCGCCGTAGTTAACATGTTATCATTGCCTGTGGGGCCAGGCCGATTTTATGGTGTTTTACGTTTTGGGTTGTGTGTATCAGAAATGGCTCGTCCCGGTCCATGTGTATCATTTCTGATACACATATACCGTTTCAGTTAAGGCCATGTAAATCGAATTGGAACACGCAGACTATGCTTTTACCATTATAACTGTGTTCTCCTGGCCCTGGACTACCACTACGCCATATCAGGGCCCAGGCCGTATCAGTGAGGTGTACAATGATATTGAAATGACACCAACATTTTTTAGTACCTATGAAATATATTTTACTCAAAATAACATCAATAAAATATTATAAACGTAATAAAATGTTACGATTTCTTATAATGAAGATAATTCAAATCCTACTCTACAGTACGAGATGATAAAATAATCAATATATGTCACAAAAATTTAAAAAACCTTGCTAAAAGCTTACCAGATCTATAAACATTCTCGTGACACATTATTTTTATGAAAGTATGTATAAAATGTAGACTATTTAAAACTATACTTTGTTCTAAAAATTTTAAAAATTTATAAAACCTCATATTACTAAATGACAAGGTCTGGGCCATGTGTATCATAAAAGCACCCACAGCGTAATCCTTAATATTTTAGATAAAAACATTCATTTTCAAATTTAAAGCTATTAAGATGTTTCTTTCATTTTCTAGAATCTAACACCACTTTTGGCCCCTGACGTAAAATAACACATTTTTTATGGTTGTCACGAACGGTAACATGCTTGTGTATCAGATATGGTACACGTGGCCCCTCAGGGAAGTTGGATGTGTATCAAATAAAATAAGTATTAAGTAAGAATAAACTTAAGTATTAAGTAAGTAAGAAATAACAAAATTAAGTAAGAAGAAATAGAACACAGCAAATTTCAGTTTAAGATACATTAAGAAATTATATTCTTTAAACACGCAACCATATGACTATACTGGATCTGCAATATGTATATAGCATGTTGTTATTGACATTATATACAATTGTAAATAAATGAATAAACCAATAAAAATTCAGAGTTTGTAATTGTTCATTAAGCGAAAGTAACATACAACGAACGAAAATTCACAGTTTTCCTCACAAAAACTAATTATGCACACAACACATCGCTATATCATGATCAAAATTAACTTTGCTTTGGAGTTTATTTTTACTACCGCATCTATTACTTTTACCATAAAAAAGGATTGTCCTACTCAAAGGGGAAACTATTTATTTTACATGAATTAATTTAACTTGATATGTAATAAAAATGAACAAATAATACGCATGTACAAAGTTTAATTTATTAAAAAAGTGAATATGTATAAAAAGAAACTTAATTCAAAGGAAAGTAAATGATTCTTAAAATAATATATGAACAAATTCAGTCATTTTACAAACATTTTGTACAATATCAAATAAAATATTAACACCTTTTCATTTAATCATCAGTTGAAATTGTATTGTGAAGAAGAAAGATTTATTTGCCTTTTCTACAGGTCCTGGTCCATTCACTATCAAGCCGACTGTTAGTTTTCAAGAATTCTTGGGGTCAACAAATGATGTGTAAAAACTACCACTGAAACTACCCATTTATCCCAACATATACAGCTGCAACAATTGATTTCTTAACAGGCATTCATAACAAGTAGAAAGTTATCTGCCCACCTAGAGAAGACGAAAGTACCGTAGGCGTGCGGATCACCCAGACAGGAACACTTCCGGTGAGAGCATATCGTGCTAGGCGTGTGTGGGATGAGGTGGGTGTGTGTGGGCGTGCCAGGTGTGCGTGTTGATAGCGATTACTTCCCCAGTCCCCAAGGCCTCACAAGAGCCTACACTCTTAAGTGTTGTCCCTTCGACTAGACAACTCGATGTCAAGTCGTCCATCGCGATCTACAGAAGGATGGATAATTAGAAATGTGATGCCCTGACTCCCAACAGAAGACTCTTTGAACCATCATATTTCAAAACACACTTTCCCCAATGATTAAATCGATAAAAATTCAGAGTTTGTAATTGTTCATTAAAGTGAAAGTAACATATAACGAACATAAATTCACAGTCTTCCTCACAAAAACTAATTATGCACACAACACATCGCTATATCATGATCAAAACTAACTTTGCTTCGGAGTTTATTTTTACTACCGCATCTATTACTTTTACCATAAAAAAGGATTGATGTCCTAGTTAAAAGGGAAAATATTCATTTTAGATGAATCAATTTAACTTCATTGCTTGTATATGCTTGTAAACTCCCTAAAGTATGATATTTTCACACACTGTCCATTATGGGCCGACGATTGATGTATACATGGACTTGATAGCGACCACCACCGTTCTTGAAGCAAGAGATTTCAGTCACCCATTCAGATTAGAAATAGTATTTCATAAAAAAGGGTCACTAAGGAGATAATCCAACTCATCAAGGAACATGGCACATTGTCTCTCTAAGGTAAGGAGATAAACCAACTCATCAAGGAACATGGCACATTGTCTCTCTAAGGTAAGGAGATAATCCAACTCATCAAGGAACATGGCACATTGTCTCTCTAAGGTAAGGAGATAATCCAACTCATCAAAGAACATGGCACATTGTCTCTCTAAGGTAAGGAGATAATCCAACTCATCAAAGAACATGGGACATTGTCTCTCTAAGGTAAGGAGATAATCCAACTCATCAAAGAACATGGCACATTGTCTCTCCAAGGTAAGGAGATAATCCAACTCATCAAGGAACATGGGACATTGTCTCTCCAAGGTAAGGAGATAATCCAACTCATCAAAGAACATGGCACATTGTCTCTCTAAGGTAAGGAGATAATCCAACTCATCAAGGAACATGGCACATTGTCTCTCCAAGGTAAGGAGATAAACCAACTCATCAAGGAACATGGCACATTGTCTCTCTAAGGTAAGGAGATAATCCAACTCATCAAGGAACATGGCACATTGTCTCTCTAAGGTAAGGAGATAATCCAACTCATCAAAGAACATGGGACATTGTCTCTCTAAGGTAAGGAGATAATCCAACTCATCAAAGAACATGGGACATTGTCTCTCTAAGGTAAGGAGATAATCCAACTCATCAAAGAACATGGCACATTGTCTCTCCAAGGTAAGGAGATAATCCAACTCATCAACGAACATGGGACATTGTCTCTCCAAGGTAAGGAGATAATCCAACTCATCAAAGAACATGGCACATTGTCTCTCTAAGGTAAGGAGATAATCCAACTCATCAAGGAACATGGCACATTGTCTCTCCAAGGTAAGGAGATAATCCAACTTATCAAGGAACATGGGACATTGTCTCTCCAAGGTAAGGAGATAATCCAACTCATCAAAGAACATGGCACATTGTCTCTCCAAGGTAAGGAGATAATCCAACTTATCAAGGAACATGGGACATTGTCTCTCCAAGGTAAGGAGATAATCCAACTCATCAAAGAACATGGGACATTGTCTCTCTAAGGTAAGGAGATAAACCAACTCATCAAAGAACATGGGACATTGTCTCTCCAAGGTAAGGAGATAATCCAACTCATCAAAGAACATGGCACATTGTCTCTCTAAGGTAAGGAGATAACCCAACTCATCAAAGAACATGGGACATTGTCTCTCCAAGGTAAGGAGATAATCCAACTCATCAAAGAACATGGCACATTGTCTCTCCAAGGTAAGGAGATTTTAATCCATCATCAGAACAAATATTTTCACAAGATGGCTCGACAGAAAATTATGATGTAATAGTACTCGCGGAATTATTTTCCCGTCGCTCTAATCTGTTAGAAAACATCATAAAATATTACCGTTAACCCACATTGAGCTCTTGTTCTTTAAGATAAAATATCTTCTTGTATGATAAGTGATCTTCACAGTGAAAATCGTAATCAGAATATCTTCACAAGGATAAATGACTTCTCAGGTAAGATGTAGTCTCATCAGAAAACACAATCTCTAGGTTATAAATATATCCCACTACATCACCAGGTTAAGGTATTTAGACATGGTCTCGTCAAAAACCAAGATTAATAAGAAGAAATGAAATCATTGATCCAAACATGATTTTCGATCTGTAATAATACAACACTTCTTTGTAGCTGTCTTCAAATCAGGTTTTTGTCAACATAACATTTTAGATAAAGTTGAGGTTGACACGGTAAAATGGGTAGGTTTATCTGATATGTCTGTAGTCTGTAGCCTATATAATTGCAGCTGTTGATTTTCCAAATTCAACCCATACTGTAAAGTCCATTTTTCAAAGCGTAGACCGAAACTGTCAACGGACCAAAACGTTTCTTTACCATAAGCTTTGTCTTTCTTTATCTTTCTGTACCATTAGCTTTACTATATGCCAACGATATCTTCAATATAATTCTCATTCCATAAATTGTAAGGCTTATGAGAATACAGAAAATATAAAAGGGACTGTTAAAAAAAGCCGAATACATTCTAAATACAACACCAATAAAGTGAAACAAAACACTCATTTGTCACTTCATTTGGAACCGGCAATTTACTGGCCTACACATAATTGTGCCTGCTAGAGCAGGAAGGACGTGGACTATAAACATAGAGATTACAGATGAACACAGTCGCTTTAGGCCAGTCGTTAAGCGAGGTAGCTCTAACACCACTAAACCCGCTAATCGGTTCAGCATTGGCGACTAACTGTTCATGACGCCTAAGGTTGTATGTGGGGAGGTGGTTATGCACCATCTGTCTACGTTATCAACATAACCGTAACCGCAGTTGATGGAAAAAAATCTGATTTACAAGACTAGGTTACTAACTAGAAACAAACTAACGACCGACATGTGACATTTCCTATAACAATAACAGGATCCACTAATTAATCTCCATGTTATTGCCCATTACCAACCATTACCTGGAGGATGAAAATTATCTCATTTCAATGGATTAGAACTTCCAACTGCACAATCACTTTATCAGTCGAACAACTAGGGCAGAAAGGACTTACCACTTCATCTTACTATCTGTGACGCATTATTTTATTGATTAAGCAAATTTAGTCTGGAACAATTAAAAAGACTGCAGAATAACTGACTATAGATCAGCCGCTCGGATTGCAATCTACTGATCCTACTGAAGGCACTGGTAAGAGAGATAGAAGCACTAAGTGGTGGAAGTGATAGAGCACAGCTTTTACAACACGGCCACTCAATTTAATAATTTTCATGATTAGCCTAATAGAATACTTGGTAGGTCACGAGATGACTGCGCAGCAGCAATCCCCGCCCAATACGTCATCAGTAGCAGTGACAATTGGTTGTTTGTATCAGCATTAACGAATCAAGCAATAAGCAATAAGCATTTTTATTACCTCAATTCATTTGTTACATTTCACAAATATGGTGGTTCGTTAATCAATATTAAAACTAGACAAGGGAATTCATGATAACTTATGATGAAATTCAATTTTATCAAGATTGTAACAAGCAAACTAAATAATCATTTCGTATAGAAATGAAAAGTAATAATAGTAGAAACACAATGAATAACAATGTAAACAATGAATGAGAATAAAACAAACGAACAGTTCATCGCAGCTATTTTTTTTACGAAAAAAGGACTTTTGCGGAAGTTGAGCACAGACGGGAGCTTGAAGGCCTATGGAAGTTAGTTACGCCTATGATGTACGGACTACGGCGGCGGGGGAGCGTAGAACATTTCCCTGCACTGCTCTAACACCTATATGTGCTACATATTACACGCAGATCGCGATCTGTCCAATGTAATTGTAAAACGTATCCTGCAAGAAGAATCAATGAATCACGGTCATCAACTAAATTACAGGAAATTAGCATACCTGTAATTCTTTACGAATCGCATTTGATTATATTTTTATTTTATTATTTATTATTTTAGTCTTCCATATTTGTTCACGTAATTTTCATGATTCACACTATACATCATCACTGTAGTAAAGAGATTTTCAATATTTCTACTAACAAATTTCCTTCACTTACATTTAAAAAACGTTTATTCATTCGATCCACTACTCTACAATGATGCTACGCGATTACTACAATTAAAAATGACCGTAAACTTTACTTCCATATTCATAACACTGCATTTTAAATTGAAACTATTATAAAGAATTGAATGTAAATTTTACATACATCTCGTCTATTGCTGGAACAAACATTAACAGAGCAGCACATAAACAGCAATTATAAAACAGCTGTTAACAGATGTCACTCAACAATCATTAGTGTACATCTGAGTCATGAAATGTTTCGGTGTCGACGAGAACTACAGTAATTCACGCCGGAGTCATGCGTACCCAGCCGGAACACACGGCATGTAACAAGATACAGCGAGGATCGTACAAGTGTAACAAACTATGTTTTAGACATAAAATGTTGAAGTAAAACTCAAACTTACTAATATTTTTTAACATTTTTATATTTACAATCTGTCTGAACTAGCAAAATTTGAATAATTTGTAAATTTGTTGTTACATCACAATCGTGTGTACCACTGTACGTGTACGGGTGGGTGGGTGTGTCAATTCCATTCTAATTATAGCAATATTATATATATCAAATATAATATCAGGATTTTTATCCTGATACAGGATATTGACAGTGATATTGACCCACCCGCCCACCCAAACACTTAGAGTGATATTGATCCACCCGCCCACCCATACACGTACAGTGATATTGATCCACCCGCCCACCCATACACTTACAGTGATATTGACCCACCCAACCATACACGTACAGTGATATTGACCCACCCGCCCACTCATACACGTACAGTGATATGGATCCACCCACCCACCCACACACTTACAGTGATATTGAGCCACTGCATGTGTATGGGCGGGCGGGTGGGTCAATACCTGTATGTTTATGGGCAGGTGGGTGCCCATAATCCTGCGTACTCATGCTTTGTCCCGAGAGACAAAAAATAATTACCTCTTCAATCAATCCATTTTTGGTTGATTTTCATCTGAAGTTTACAATATAATTCATTGGAAACATTTTGACCGTTTCAAAAGCAAATATAAGTACAGTATTCGTCTGAATTACGTCACTTGATGGCGAAAAAACGTTTTATGAAAACCAACAAGAATATTGGTATATTTTTAATGAACAATGTTTTGGATGTTTTCATAAAAGACAAGGTTTCAAAGTTGGTATATAGAACATATATATATTACCCACTTGATATTACCCAATAAGAGTCCAAAGACCATATCTACTGTATGAAAGTATCCTTAAAAGCACGAGTCTAGAAGGTCTGTCTTTTTAGTCTATTAAACATGTTAGCTATCTTCTAGGAAGTTCACAATATGGTATAAGCAAGTTGTAGTTCTGATGTGTAGTGTTAGCCAACTTAGTGTTACGACATATCTAGTTAGTCTACGTACACCATCTGTCTTTAAAGCCACCAATGCACTACAGTTGTCTGTGGTAACAGTTCTTGTGGACAGGTGCTCGTTCATCTAGCCGGCAGCCACACTCGGTAGGTGTAGTTAGCCAATTTAGTGTTACGACATATCTAGTTAGCCTACGTACACCATCTGTCTTTAAGGTCACCAATGCAATACAGTTGTCTGTTGAAACAGTTCTTGTGGACAGGTGCTCGTTCATCTAGCCGGTAGCCACACTCGGTAGGTGTAGTGTGAGCTAACTTATTATTACGACATATCAAGTTAGCCTACGTACACCATCTGTCTTTAAGGCCACCAATGCAATACAGTTTTCTGTGGTAACAGTTCTTGTGGACAGGTGCTCGTTCATCTAGCCGGTAGCCACACTCGGTAGGTGTAGTGTGAGCTAACTTATTATTACGACATATCTAGTTAGCCTACGTACACCATCTGTCTCTAAGGCCACCACTGCAATACAGTTGTCAGTGATATCAGTTCTTGTGGACAGGTGCTCGTTCATCTAGCCGGTAGCCACACTCGGTAGGTGTAGTGTTAGCCAACTTAGTGTTACGACATATCTAGTTAGCCTACGTACACCATCTGTCTTTAAAGCCACCAATGCACTACAGGTGTCTGTGGTAACAGTTCTTGTGGACAGGTGCTCGTTCATCTAGCCGGTAGCCACACTCGGTAGGTGTAGTGTTAGCCAACTTAGTGTTACGACATATCTAGTTAGCCTACGTACACCATCTGTCTTTAAAGCCACCAATGCAATACAGTTTTCTGTGGTAACAGTTCTTGTGGACAGGTGCTCGTTCATCTAGCCGGTAGCCAAACTCGGTAGGTGTAGTGTTAGCCAACTTAGTGTTACGACATATCTAGTTAGCCTACGTACACCATCTGTCTTTAAGGCCACCAATGCAATACAGTTTTCTGTGGTAACAGTTCTTGTGGACAGGTGCTCGTTCATCTAGCCGGTAGCCACACTCGGTAGGTGTAGTGTGAGCTAACTTATTATTACGACATATCTAGTTAGCCTACGTACACCATCTGTCTTTAAGGCCACCAATGCAATACAGTTTTCTGTGGTAACAGTTCTTGTGGACAGGTGCTCGTTCATCTAGCCGGTAGCCACACTCGGTAGGTGTAGTGTGAGCTAACTTAGTGTTACGTCATATCTAGTTAGCCTACGTACACCATCTGTCTTTAAGGTCACCAATGCATTACAGTTGTCTGTTGAAACAGTTCTTGTGGACAGGTGCTCGTTCATCTAGCCGGTAGCCACACTCGGTAGGTGTAGTGTGAGCTAACTTATTATTACGACATATCTAGTTAGCCTACGTACACCATCTGTCTTTAAGGCCACCAATGCAATACAGTTTTCTGTGGTAACAGTTCTTGTGGACAGGTGCTCGTTCATCTAGCCGGTAGCCACACTCTGTAGGTGTAGTGTGAGCTAACTTAGTGTTACGTCATATCTAGTTAGCCTACGTACACCATCTGTCTTTAAGGCCACCAATGCAATACAGTTTTCTGTGGTAACAGTTCTTGTGGACAGGTGCTCGTTCATCTAGCCGGTAGCCACACTCGGTAGGTGTAGTGTGAGCTAACTTATTATTACGACATATCTAGTTAGCCTACGTACACCATCTGTCTTTAAGGCCACCAATGCAATACAGTTTTCTGTGGTAACGATTCTTGTGGACAGGTGCTCGTTCATCTAGCCGGTAGCCACACTCGGTAGGTGTAGTGTGAGCTAACTTAGTGTTACGTCATATCTAGTTAGCCTACGTACACCATCTGTCTTTAAGGCCACCAATGCAATACAGTTTTCTGTGGTAACAGTTCTTGTGGACAGGTGCTCGTTCATCTAGCCGGTAGCCACACTCGGTAGGTGTAGTGTGAGCTAACTTAGTGTTACGTCATATCTAGTTAGCCTACGTACACCATCTGTCTTTAAGGCCACCAATGCACTACATTTGTCTGTGGTATTAGTTCTTGTGGACAGGTGCTCGTTCTTCTAGCCGGCAGCCACACTCGGTAGGTGTAGTGTTAACCAACTTAGTGTTACGACATATCTAGTTAGCCTACGTACACCATCTTTCTTTATGCCACCACTGCACTACATTTGTCTGTGGTATTAGTTCTTGTGGACAGGTGCTCGTTCTTCTAGCCGGCAGCCACACTCGGTAGGTGTAGTGTTAGCCAACTTAGTGTTACGACATATCTAGTTAGCCTACGTACACCATCTGTCTTTAAGGTCACCACTGCACTACATTTGTCTGTGGTATTAGTTCTTGTGGACAGGTGTTCGTTCATCTAGTCGGCAGCCACACTCGGTAGGTGTAGTGTTAGCCAACCCTGTGTTACGACATATCTAGTTACCTTACGTACACCATCTGTCTTTAAAGCCACCACTGCACTACATTTGTCTGTGGTATTAGTTCTTGTGGACAGGTGTTCGTTCATCTAGTCGGCAGCCACACTCGGTAGGTGTAGTGTTAGCCAACTTAGTGTTACGACATATCTAGTTAGCCTACGTACACCATCTTTCTTTATGCCACCACTGCACTACATTTGTCTGTGGTATTAGTTCTTGTGGACAGGTGCTCGTTCATCTAGCCGGTAGCCACACTCGGTAGGTGTAGTGTGAGCTAACTTAGTGTTACGTCATATCTAGTTAGCCTACGTACACCATCTGTCTTTAAGGCCACCAATGCAATACAGTTTTCTGTGGTAACAGTTCTTGTGGACAGGTGCTCGTTCATCTAGCCGGTAGCCACACTCGGTAGGTGTAGTGTGAGCTAACTTAGTGTTACGTCATATCTAGTTAGCCTACGTACACCATCTGTCTTTAAGGCCACCAATGCACTACATTTGTCTGTGGTATTAGTTCTTGTGGACAGGTGCTCGTTCTTCTAGCCGGCAGCCACACTCGGTAGGTGTAGTGTTAACCAACTTAGTGTTACGACATATCTAGTTAGCCTACGTACACCATCTTTCTTTATGCCACCACTGCACTACATTTGTCTGTGGTATTAGTTCTTGTGGACAGGTGCTCGTTCTTCTAGCCGGCAGCCACACTCGGTAGGTGTAGTGTTAGCCAACTTAGTGTTACGACATATCTAGTTAGCCTACGTACACCATCTGTCTTTAAGGTCACCACTGCACTACATTTGTCTGTGGTATTAGTTCTTGTGGACAGGTGTTCGTTCATCTAGCCGGCAGCCACACTCGGTAGGTGTAGTTAGCCAATTTAGTGTTACGACATATCTAGTTAGCCCACGTACACCATCTGTCTTTATGCCACCACTGCACTACATTTGTCTGTGGTATCAGTTCTTGTGGACAGGTGCTCGTTCATCTAGCCGGCAGCCACACTCGGTAGGTGTAGTGTTACGACATATCTAGTTAGCCTACGTACACCATCTGTCTTTAAGGTCACCACTGCACTACATTTGTCTGTGGTATTAGTTCTTGTGGACAGGTGTTCGTTCATCTAGTCGGCAGCCACACTCGGTAGGTGTAGTGTTAGCCAACTTATTGTTACGACATATCTAGTTAGCCTACGTACACCAATTCATGTACAATGTCAACAGATGCATGAAGCTAGTTCTCATCAATGTTGCTGGCGAGTTTTTAATCAAGTGTAATCTTCGATGCAAGTTCGCACAGGAATGCGACCAGTCAAACTTTATTTAAAGATCTAAGATCCACTCAAATTTAATGGGTTTTAATTTAGACCTTGTAAGCTACTTTTTATTAGGTCTATAACAGAAAAGTCAGCTGGATTGAACGAGGAATTATTCCTATAGAATGGACGTCATCGCTACTGAGAAACTAAATAAAGTATTGGTTCTAGCATGGCAGAGGTTACTGGAGTAACCCCAGTCGACCGGGATGGGCGAGCTTATGAATCACTAAGAGTCGGAGACGATGGTGTACGTAAAAGGATGCACCGGGACTGCGCCGCTACAATCCCAGGTAAACTAAGCTGGGTGGCAGAATGTAAACAAATTATGATTTAACTATTAGTCAGGAAAAGTGACGCAGATTTTCCTCCATACATTTGGGCTGTATATACTTTGTGAATTGTGAACTCAAGCGACACATACTGTGAACATCAAGTTTCACATACTGTGAACATCAAGTTTCACATACTGTGAACATCAAGTTTCACATACTGTGAACATCAAGTTTCACATACTGTGAACATCAAGTTTCACATACTGTGAACATCAAGTTTCACATACTGTGAACATCAAGTTTCACATACTGTGAACATCAAGTTTCACATACTGTGAACATCAAGTTTCACATACTGTGAACATCAAGTTTCACATACTGTGAACATCAAGTTTCACATACTGTGAACATCAAGTTTCACATACTGTGAACATCAAGTTTCACATACTGTGAACATCAAGTTTCACATACTGTGAACATCAAGAAATCATATTCGTTTCCTAATCCGAAAACTGTTCTCCGTTTAATCCACCAAAGAGGCTCAGCTGGACACATGCATTGGCATTGATAGTTTACAAAGTCGGGAATATTATAAAAAAAAACATTGAACAGAAACTTGAACACCTTAAAAATAAAAATGGTCAAGTAAACAGTGTACATTTTTTTTGTGTTGCTCTAAAGGTCGTTTGAAATATACTAGTATAATGTAACATAACTTAAAAATTCATTTTTATTTTATTACATTTTCTTATTTATTTATATATTTTTATAATTGTTATACCTTGTATGTTTACATTTGGAATTTTTTTGTAAACCTATTAACTAAATTGTATAGTTTTGTAAATTTTAACTTCATAATCTATCATTTTTATTTCTTAATTTTTGTATTTTACATTTTGTATAGAATTTTCAGACTAAATTGTATATTTTTGTAAATTTGTTATAAGTTAATAATTTATAATGTTACTTTTACGAACTAACTTTTTTATACTTTTAATGTTAGTATATTACAATTTGTCATTATGTTTGCTCCTCTTTCTTCTAGTTTGTGTACTTTTGTGATTTAAAGTTTTGCAATTTCATTTGTAATTTGTATTTAAAATTTTCTGACTGTTTGACTAAATAGTGGACATTTTCACCCCTATTTGAGTTGTTAGTAAACATATTACTGATTTTTTTTATTAATTTTTATTTTGTAAGCATAATAATTAAGTTTGTGGGTATTTAATTAAACCTCATTTATTTTCTATCAGTTTGAGTTTCACCAGTATTACTTTATTAGTTTAAATAAGAAATTATATGAATAGACTATTGTTAAATTTTATGTTTATATTTTTCATGCTTAAAACATTTAGACTTTAAATAAATTGAAAAAATTGTATGCTATCGAAAATAATCAGAGAATGTTATATGGTCATATTCGAAACCATCCCTTGCATAGATCGGCATTTATTAGAAAGTCCGCTGCGGCGCAGTCCCGGTGCACCGTAAGTAAAACTGCAGGCCTTTTTTGCAGTTGCTGACAACCATAAATTACATTGCTAATTCTTTACTCAAGTTTTATGTACATCTTTATACTTACTTTGGTAGCTTGAACTGAGTATTTTAACTAGTTTATATTTTATATTACAAAAAACATGCAACTAAAAAAAATTATATTCAAAGACATTTGTTCTTACCATGAATAGGCTACTTTCCAAACAACAATAAAACTTAGTACAATACGGAGTGTTATTATAAAATAATTTGAAAAATAAATTTATTCTTAAATAAATATTTCCCTTATCACACTCTTTTAAAATAAAAACACGATACAAAATTAGTTAAGAAAGCCTATAATATAATTTAAAGAGTGAAAACAATAAACTGATCTACGGTTTAATATGGAATTCAATCTCTTGGTCTTTTCTTAACCGGAGAGATTATTGAACGTCTTTCAGGTCACTACCTTCAAGAGGATATTGGAACATACCGGTTTCCGCCTAGTTCAACCAAAGACTTATTTTGACGATGAGCATTGAGAGTACTTCAAGGGAGCTTTCAATGCGATACAACTTGCATATACATCTCTTACAATCAGTTTGAACATTCCACCAGTCCAAGAGCTCGTTGCCCAACTGCAGAACTCACATTGAAAGGCCTTGTCGAGTCAGTCTTCATCGAGGCCAATTAATTAATTTCTGCTGCGTCACGACACATATAACGAGTTCAGCATTACCGCAGGCCCCACAATGGGTACTGTGTTTCGTGAGTAAGCGTAACCATTGGTTGTAAAAACAACTTCGTTTGTACATGGGAGAGTAAATTTCTTATATTGCCGTTTTATAATTAAAAATTGGTTCATTCGTGATCACCTAGAACCATCAGTGATGAAATAAAATTGTTTGCATTAATCACAATCATGTCTTTACAATTGCAATCAGCTAATATTGATTACATTGGATTGCTTAAAATCACTTTAAGAGCGTCAAAACATATTATATTTTGCTGGAATGCTCACGAAGGCAATCATACTGTTACAAGATAACATAAACATTTGTTGGATCACTTACGGTGGATTTCAAACTATTATAAGATAACATAAACATTTGTTGGATTGCTTACGATGACTTTCATAATATTACAAGATACAGTAATAGAATTTTTATTTTATTACTCACGATAGCTTTCACACTATTTCAAGAAAACAGAAACACTTGTTATCTTTTCAGAAGAACAGAAAAAAGCGAACATTTCTTTCGTGACATTATTAGATAAATTCACTAGACATTTACATTCCAAAAATTTTAAATTCTGATACGAATTTGATAAGTTTATTGACTTTGATCTTCTACATATTGGAAATAAACGAGGTACAGTAAATAACAAACCACAAACAGATATATTATGACTAAACTGTACGTGTTTCTCTAGAGATTTAGCCTATTCATTAAAAAAATTGGTATTTAGCCTGCAAATTGGTATGGCTGATAGCTGCTAATTAATGTACGGCTCTGAAGACTTTAAAAATACTTACGAAATAAATACTCCTATTAGCCTACGTTGCAAATAATATGACAATAGTAAAACTAGATTATATAGCCTAGTATGAACAAACTGAAGATTAAAAAATACAATTATTAATAGCTATAAAAAAATAAGTTTTGTTTAAAAATTTAAACTAATGAACCAAAACTGACACTTGGATCATTATTGAAGTACGCAGCCCACATCTTGTCTATTGGGTGTCAGGTCAGGTACCTGGTAAATTGTCAGCCCTTATCCATATGGATGAGTTATTCGTACCTCATTACACAGTCCGAGCACAGGGCCCGGCACTTTCCCTTCATTCATTTAGAAGTCTAACTTTATGGCACGAAAAATAGAATAAATTTCCATCTTACTGGATGGATTCTGAATTACATTTGCATAGATATGTTGGCGTACAACTTAGCGCCAATTTCTTGTAAACAAGAAGTCAGTTTCCTAATCATTTCTAACACTATCAATATAAATTAATTTATTATTGTCAAGGAATCTTTAACAACAAAACATTTTACAGTCAATCATTACAATATAGGACGTTATGTCCTAAGTTTATAAGACCCTAAACTTACAATTCTTTAGAAATGTGTAATTCATTCATCAGATAGGGGAGCAAACTATACCAAAACAATATTTTTTTTTCAAAGTGTTATCGTAATTTTTTAATATTTTCATCTCTTAAAATTCTTCTAATTAAATTAATTAGAAGGGAGGGTTTTGTTTACGGTGCAGTAAACACGCAGCATCCACTGCGCTTGTAGATCTTACACAGTTAACTTGATAATTCTTCTTAGGGATAATAAAGTTTCACGGTTCAAATTTAACAAATATAACTTTTTATTTTAAAAAGAATTTGTCTAAGATGTTATATTACAAAGAAAGTCACTAGAGTTAAAATAAATATTGAATATGGTTCTTTTGTTTTCCTTGTTATTGGACCTATTAGGTAGCTCACCAGCTGTTTCTATAGACTTTTATCCTTTTTTCCCTATTTGAAAACAAATTTTCAATTCTTTCTACTTTCAGAGCTTTCTTAAAATAAATATTTATGAAAATTGATTTCTGAGATTGAAAAACACAAATTACTAAGTATAATCAGACTCCTAAATATATATGGAACTTTGATTATCTGGAAAATACATTTAATCTACAGGTACATGCGTGCGGCGTTGCCACAGTGAACGCGTCAGTTTTGGCCCTCTGTGGCCCGGACTGTCACGGACTGACAACCACGCTCAGTCCACAAACTACTAAAAACATAGTGCCAGTGTTTAGTCTGGATATGGTTTTTTGATCTGTGCTAACAAAATCACGTATTCCTCTAATTAAAACAAAAAAAAATCTTCTGTACATCCATTCTTAGGACAGATAGACAGAGATCGCTCAATTAGAGGGATTTTCTTAAACTTATATGTTTAGGAATTCGAACACAATTCCTGAACTTAATTTGCTATTACGAAAGTTATGTACTCGAACTAAAGCCACAAATAAGACCTTGAGTTTCTTTGTTCTCTGAATGGTGATTCACCGACGCCAGCGCCAATAAATTTGGTTTGTCACGGCGAGCTGTAAGGCGAGAGGGGTTCTGGACCAACGAGCGGGACGAATCCTTCACTGCCGTAATGGACTTGCTTGCATGCATATGGCACAGCGCTTTGTAGCTAAGGACTGCCTTATCACCGTTGTTTGTTAACCAAGAACACTCTTTTTCACTTGCTAAAGTACTCACTCAGAGATAACGATGGAATTGTTTACTGCCGGCTCTAGTTATCTCAACAGTACAATTCCGAGAACAAGGACACGGCTGTTGGAATCTAGGTTAGACAAGGGAGGGGTTTGTTTATAGTGCAGTAAACACAGCATCCACTGCGCTTGTAGATCTCCCACAGTTAACTTGCTTTCAACTGTTTGATAATTCTAGGAGATAGTACAATTTCACGATTCAAATGGTACAAAATGGTACAAATGGGTTCATGCTTTCTTATTTTAAAAAGAATTTGTCTAAGATGTTATATTACAAAATTTAAATTTTGGGATGACAACATTCGAAACGAGGATGTGTTTAGTTGTATTATTAGGTCCCAGTACATTCTATGTCAAGCTGTAGCTGATGAGGCGACTGGCACATGAAACCGTCCTTGGTAGTGCAGTCGTAACACCACACGGCGCTGCCAGAGAGTATTGTATGTAAACCTGAACCCTGCGGCGGAAGGAACCTCATCAACATGTACCACACGTCGTTAGAAATTTATGGTTGGCCTTGGCAAAAATAACGTACGCCATGAAGTCATCCGGGCCGGAAGCTTAGATGTTGGAGGTACTTTTAATGTATCTCTCATCGAAGCATTCTCAATCTACTGGCACTAAACAAACCATGGAGTTTTACAATTAATTTAAGAATAAGAAATGATTTTCATTATCTCGTAAATTCTAGAGCAGAGGATAAATCGATAAATATAATTTTAAATATTAATTAGCATGCAAGTAGTGGTAAAACGTTAAAACAATTACTAACTTCACTTTGTTACATGTAATACCGTGAATACATTTTTGACTAAACCATGAATAGGGTATTTCTAATATCCATAATGAATTGGTACATAGACAGAAAGAAGAATCTTTGTCCTCAACAGGGAAAAATAACAAAGTTTCATTAGTATAACATAAACATATGCGAGACATATTTTAATGGTTAAACGTAAAACCAAAATTAGATTTACGAATTTAAAATGATGTGGAAGACGGTATTGATGAGGGTCTTCCAGATTCATCTATCAATATCTAACACCCAGATGAATTTAGAATATATTACTGGCAATGCAGGTTTGTGCCCTGCCTACTCATATCATCACGTTGGTCTATAATTGACACAATATAGAAACATAGAAAATGGATTTATTCAATAAGCTGCGTAAACTAACACAGAAGGAACTGAATAGGATTTTCCCACTCCTCAAACAAACAATGATCCGACTTCCCAAAATTCCCGGATGACAAATGAACGTGCGGGAGTGGCTAGGGCAGGGGATGAACGTCATTTCTCAGCCCTGTCACCGACCGTTGGGAATGTGACCGTGAAAGCGTCAAAGGACAAAGTATTTTGGCTGAAGTATATCAGTTTGGGCTTTCTTAATCAGTTAACTATAATTAAATTTTCGGTTATCGATCTGCAGCTTAAAAGTTCGCAGCATTTAACTCGAAACATACGTCAGCTTTCTCGCATATAAAAATGATGTTTGAAAGGTAGTTAGGCAAGATATGGATCGATAATAGTTGGTGATTTGTTGCTTACCACGAGACACATATTAACATACCTTTTGATTTTATCAGTAGTTGTCTGAGGACACTAACATGTAGTTATAAGAGCACTTTAATAAGCTGAGCTACAATAACGTACAAGGGTCAATATATAGCAAATACAGCAAAAACGGTCAAGTACGACACCGTTAATTCCACAAAAAATAATTTCCTGTCAAATTCCGATTTGTTTACTTGGGAATATTGAAGCGACAACTACTGATTTGAGCTCCAATTTTATAATTTAGTGACAAGGTTTGTGCAGAGAGACAAGGTAGTTTTATTGAGAAAAAAACTAGAGTAGCTCACTATGAGATACGTAAAGCCATCATATCAATAATACGTGTAAGGTTAGGACCAGTTCTAATGTGGTAAGTGTCAACTAAAACCAAACAGGCTCACATAATTAATAAAGCATGTACATGAACAAGTATGCTGATACATTTTTATAAATATTACATATACGAATATTTGCCCCAAAATACACAAGCTTACTTTCAACAGTGTTCCACAGTGCACACGTGTATTGTTGGTGTTCTCTGTGTCCCAGGCTAAAATTAGCGATTGCTGCAGCTGCCTTCAGTCATCATTATTCTTTACGGACCACGCTTATTAATAAACGTGGCGTCCACAATTGCGTCAGCGCTTAATTAACATGACACCATTCCAATTGGACACCCATCCGTCCCATCGACCTTGGCCCATCCTACTAGTAGTATACACCAACAAAAAAACGATAAAAGTTGCCAGTAATAACGTTTCACACCTTGGCTAGCGCCGCCTCCAATTGGGCAAGGGTTAATCCGACTGGCTAGCTTTCTCCTCGAAATCACCAGATGCTGTGGAATTTCATAACAACTCGAACTGTTAAATTTAAATATGAAGGTTTTGATGTTTTTAAAACATGTATTAATAAAATCGTATTTGTGCTGACGAAATAAACAAGGAACTCGTCACAAGAAACTTAAGTGACAAGCGATCCAAATCACACCAAGTAGACCTCGATTGAAGTAATAATGTAACTAACATGTCTACCCGAATATTTTCCAAGTTAAAATAATATTAATAGAATATCTCACAGCGCGGAAGAAATATTAAGAGAAGACACTTTTGGAACATTTAAAAACACTTCTAAAGAACTTCTTTTATATTAATATTAATTATAAACATTTTCGCAGTTAACTTTCACGTTTTTTTTTTTTTTTTTTTTTTTTTGAGGAAGCGTTGGTTACTCGAAGTTTACTACCATGAATAGATCCATCTGAACTGATTCCTCGCTGACTTTAGCTACAAGTATCCAACCACTTCACAATGCATCCATTAGCCTTTAACCTTCATGGCGTGTACTTGTATCATCAGTGAGTACTTCAGATTCTACAGTACTTGTTGTAGTTACAGTCATGAGACTTGTACTACCAATGTGGCGAAGTGCTGTAATCCAACAGATTTCGTGTTACTAGCGCACGTATTAGAAGCGTACAAAGGTTAATGCGTGTTAGGAGCGCACAGCCCTCCTACCTGGAGCCCGGAGGGTGTTAGAAGCGCACACGCAGGTCCAATCTGACCTACCGGCGGTGCTGTATAATCCCCTGGCCATAAATCGATTATACAAGGTTGAGTGCACGTCCTAGTTCAAATTTAAACATTTGTGGATTGAAAATTTAACTACACATAAACGCGACCAATGAAAAAGTAACATTAATTATCTTTTTGTTTTTGTCCCAGTTCAATACAATGTTTAATGTTTAAAGTCAATTTAAGGAGCACATGTTTAGTAACATTTAATTATAGGCATTGAGTGTAATTATCAGCAACAAATAATAACGTATTTACTACGAGATGACAAGTGTAAGGTTACTTTGAACTTAGTTGGTATTATATATAATTATAATTTTAAATATTATTATATTTTTCACTTTACGTATTGTTGTATATGTTATTTTTATTATTGTTATTGAGCGACTATAATAAAAAATTCATTGTGATGTTTTTACAATTAAGAATTTAAAAATGTTGCACAGTAAAATAATATTTAGAAAATATTGTTATTTATTTATTTATTTTTTAGAAATTAACATATCTTGTCTTGTGCCGGCCGCTTGAGTATTACTGGAATGTTATAATTATATGCTAATTAGATCCATTAGTATCTACCTCAAATTTGCAGATCCTGTGACATATTCTACCTTTAAGCCTGTTCACATCCATTTTTTTATATCTTACAGCATGTGATCATTTGGTGGACATTTTTGGAGAGTTGTTAGAAGATTGTTTTTAATTAAACTATTATCAAACTGTTATTGAATAAATACAGTATTAGACACATTTGTTAATAATAACTAATTACTTATTATATTATTTATATTAAGGAGTAAATTTAATAATTTAGTTTTGCTTGACTCTAAACACAATCAGGTGACTACTGACATAAATTTATACTAAACATGTGGTTCTTCTATTGCCCGTTTGATCTTAGACCATTATAATATGAAGAGGACATGGGTACAAGTGTTTCCCAATATCACTTAGGCACATATTTGTCAGATTTATCTATTGGAACTTTCCAAAAGAAGTTATTTTAAAATACTGGGAATACCAAAGGAGTCATCACCTGACAACAACCTGGTACGATCATTCCTGTAAGTATGACTGATGAACTAGTATACGGGTGAGATTTTAGCAGCTTTGGCTTCAGTCATTCAATTGAAACGTTACTTCCAAGTTTAGATTCAAATTCAAAGATTGAAATCAAGACTTATGAAAAATTCTAACAGAGTTCATTGTTGGTATGGATGTCAAAATGTAAAATAAGTTTTTTATAATTTTATTTTAAGAATAAGAAATACCATTATACTAGAACATGTAGCTATGTTCATACATTTTATTTACGTTTTATTTAATAAATACTGTGTTACAACCCGCGTTGTGCTATACCATTATGTAAATATAAACTGTTGTACCTATTATTATTATTATTGAGAGAATTATTAAGATATTAGACGCCAACACAGCTTGAGTATATTTTAGGTAAAATATTAATTCTTACATGAGTGTAGCATGAATGTGAATTACATGTAGTCTGATAAAAAAGTACCATTTTTTACAGCCATTTATTCTTTATTTATTTTTTAGTACAGGCTTATGGGGGTATTTATTAACCGCCCAATAGCCGGGGAACTAAGTTGCAGATTAGCGTGGAATCCGAACCACGTAGTTTTGATTTTTTTTCAGCTACGCCTAATACTTGGCTTGTTGTATTATCTTCCCTATATAACATCTGAACCCTTGCCACCATCCAACACAGACACCCCACCCCAGGCTTCTCTAGTAGTCGCCACAACGATAGGAAGCATTTGTGTGGACGCAATATCAATATGAGAGGACTAAGAACACAACCTATTGACAACGATATCCGCGCCAAGTGTGGCAACAATATTACAATATCTGCATCTTTACACATTTTGTTTACAGCAATATATTATTTTCATTTACGTATTTAACAATTTAAACTATGTCCAAATGTTATCTTAAGAATAAACTTTTTAACCTTCAAATTATTTTTTTTAATCTAATAATAACAAATCAAACTAGCATTAAAATAAGGATTGCATTAATATCAATTAAGCTAATATTTGTTGTACCCATCACGTGTTTTGTCACGTGTGAACTAGTATGTTATTAGTTGTTGCTGATAATTACTCTCAATGCCTGGAATTAATATATTCTAACCATGTGCTCCTTAACTTGGGCTTAAAACACTTAAAATTGTCACATTGAAATGGAACAAAAACATAATTAAAAAATGTTACTTTTTCATTTGTCGCGTTTATTTTAAATGATATATGCATTCCACAAATGTTTAAATTTGAACTAGGATGTGCACTAAACCTCGTATAATCAATTTATGTCCAGGGGATTATACCGGAACTCTGGCAGGTCAGACTGGACCCTCGTGTGCGCTTTTAACACTCTCCGGACTCCAGGTAGAAGGTTTGTGCGCTCTTAACACGCTTTGACCCTTGTGCGCTTCTAACATGTGCGCTAGAAACACGACACGAATTCAACCGCTTGGAGGCTAGTGTCGTGAAGACTGTTGGCCATGGACTCAGTTCACTGTGCTATGACTCATTGTACGCGTCTGCTTAGTTGTTGGACTTGTCCGAGCCCCAGAGTGCCGGTTTAGGTATTCGGAGTTTAGATACCGGCCTTTAAGCCGAAAATCAGACCAATTCTGTGTAGTTGGCTTCCGCGATAAGATATGGAAGTCTCTTTTTGTTTTAACAACTGGACTATTCAGGAAAAGTCGATCTTAGTATAAGACTAAGGTTGTCCATCTACAATGAGTGCATTAATTCACAAACCATAGTCGCATATTCGCACACATCTTCATGATCAATATCTGATTTAAAAGTGAAAAGTACAAATGTGTTGTCTTTGAGCACCATTATAGTAGACATCTTCCAATAAAAACAAGCCGTTTTTACGGCATTTGCCTATTACAAACTTTCATTAATTTAAATTAAACGAAACTGCATAATAGCTTTGTGAATTTACTAAAAATATAATCATCTTCAACAATTAAGATTTGATATACTACGCCGGAATATCACACGAACGTCCTTGTTGTGTGATTGCATTGACCTTCCATGTACAACCTCGTATTATGTATGGAAAGTCTATGGTGATAGCCTCCTTGTGCTGGTAGCAAGCAGCAAATAAATCAATGCTTGTCAAGGTTTCGAAATAAATATATGACTCATTTAGGATTAAGAATCACTGTACTATGAGCATCGAATGAAACATTTTGTCAAACTAGAAATCATAGATACAGCCTTTCCCTCACACAGAAAAAAAAATGGTACTAAACTTCTGATCAGATCCTTTAATTTAATTTCTCAAAACCAACAAAAAACTAAATCATTAGACTTCACTTCCACAACAATGTTATTTTCACCCAATTCCCAGTCTGAAAATTGAATTTATTTCTTACAATAAATAAACTTAGACTGGTAAACACCCCGTCGATATCTTTTATTTCATTCTGTAACCAATCTACCGGAGAAAAGGCGCTCGGAGAAAAGGATTGATAGGAATTTGTAATTTGCAAAGTTAAGTTCTACCGAAGTCTTAGCAGTTAAATGACATATCCGCTTACACGGTGTAAGTAGTAACTCTGTTACTAGGGTCACTATGTCCCAACAGTCACACGTCTTCGGTTATTAAGTAACAATCCGATAGAAGCAATGAGCATTTATGTCTTTAACATGATTATTCGTACCGTCATCATTTAGTTTTATAAATACTTCATTTGTTCTCTATTCTTAATAAAATTGTTGTAAATAAATAGTTAACAAATAAAAACATTCCATCGCATCAACATTCTTCTTGTACGCCCCTGTCACTAGAAATACTTATATAAAAACAATTATCTTCTTTCTTGACGATCTTTATTCCAAATTAACAACACTTTATCCCATTCTATGAGAAAGTAGACTCTGGTTTTACGAAATGTTGACTAGGAGCAGCAGTGTTGTAGTCCAAATACTGACTGGTAAACGATTTATCAAGCGCCTGAGGCGGGATAAGAAAGCGACGCCTCTTGTTGGCCTAGACTGTACACGTACTGAGTGTTGACACTGACTGTACTGTCTGGGAGTGCCGGCCACAGAGCATCTCACACTCGCTTCTGTTTGCCAAAGACCACCAACAGATAACTATTCTTCCACTGAATTCTTTCTCTTTCCAGGACAACTAACTTAACATGACAGAAATGTTCTCCATCAAGCAAGCTTCCGTGGTTACTTTTAGCAAACTAATTACGTTCGGCCTACAGACCTACCAACAGTTATGATGAGTGTAATTCCCAACAGAACGGCTCTCTTGGGATGGGTATAAACAATCATATCATAAAACTCTATTATTATTAAGATATTATTGTCATTATTGACCCACCTACTCATACATCATACTGCTGTGGAATGTCTGTACAAATTCCCTAACAGTTGAAAGGCTTCATTCCTGTGCTGTTTAAACAAACCGGACTTACGCAAACATTTTACTTTCAAGATTCATTTTAATCATGATAAACAGCTACATTTTGATGATGATTGTGTGTTATGTTCTCTTTTAGTTTTAACATTTTACATTACCATCTTAATAACAATTTCTTGAAAATAGCCAACAACAAAACACCCGGGCTAAACACCAACTTTTCCCAAAATGAACTATTGTTCATAAAATGAGATAAAAATTGCGCAGATACATTGTAGGCTTTATCTATTTTGCAATGGAGAGTAATACAATGAACAAAAACTAAGTTGTTTTCAATTACATTTTAACGTGTTCCCTTCGACAAACCGTACTGGGGACATGCAATGTGATAATTTCCACTGACAAGTTTGCTAGTTGACTGCACAGCTGTCACGTCACAGCTCGCTAGTTTTTGTCAACAGCAGATTCTGCTTCAAGGATGTGGACGTGCCATCCCCAGAACAGATGGTGTATTGATGATGAACTGTGACGCCCACTGCTTGGTTAAATCTATAGACAGGCTTATATTGCCACAAATGAAATCATTTAACCAAATCAAACTTAGGGGAGGAAGTAGAGTAGGTCTACGGCAAAAACATTGCTTGATCTTCGGCAAAAACCAGGTTTTATTAGCTTCTTTGTAGGTGCTCAAAAATCGGCATGTGTACATACCTGAGAAAATTGCTTACTACAGGTTTTACATCTACCATCCGTGAAAGTGTTTTAACCACAAGAGTCACAGGTTATTTTTTCAACAAATCAAATCAAATCAAATAAAGTTTATTGTCATAAAAACAAGATTGTCATGGACAAACGTATTCCTTAACCTATTGCACAACATTTCATTAATATAACTATTTACAATTCATAAATTATAACTATGTAACTTATGCTTACTATCTATTATTGTATCTTGTAAATAGTCAGAAACTGAATAGTATTCTTTTTCTAATAAAACAAATTTCAATATCTTTCTAAAAACATGCACACAAGCTTCATCCTTCAAGAACCTAGGTAACTTATTATACAACTCAACACAGTTGTAAGTGGAGTGTTTTTTATAAAAAGTTTTATTGTGACGGGGAATATCTAAGTTATGTAAATTTCTAAGAGCATGTGATTTTAGATGGAAAAGGTGAATATTTTTCTTCGTAAACATAAGGGTTTCCAAGATATATAGTGAAGGGAAAGTAAGTAATTTGTTACGTCGGAAAAGTCCTCTACAAGATTTATTTCGGGGCAATCCAAGTATAACTCTCAGAGCCTTTTTTTGCAATGCAAAAATGCACTTCACCCTTGAGCACTCAGCGCCCCATATTGGGAGTCTATAGACTAAGTGTGGGTAGACACATCCGTAGTACGCTGAAATCAAGATGTCTCTATTTGAAAACATTAAAAGTCTCCGAAGTAAGAAAATTCCACTATGTAATTTGCTGCAAACTCTGTCTATATGTTTTTTAAATGTCAGATTTGAATCAATCACCAGGCCCAAAAATATAGTATAATCACTAGATGAAATCTCTGTATCACCAATAAGAATATTGGAGTAATTGTAAAAATGTGATTTAGAATTAGTTAATTTAAACTCAATGAGGCTAGTTTTGTCCATGTTCACAAAAAGATGATTCTCAGATATCCACTGAAGTAGAGAACTGCTTTGAATAAAAGTGTCAATCTGAAGCTGGTCTTCATTATTGTTAGATATGGAAATCGATGTATCATCTGCGTAAAGACAGAGCTTGGAATTCAACAAGGTTTTCAATAATTCTCTCTCATTTTAACTACACAAAATTATTATACTGAGTTCCAAACTCTATCGTCGGCAAGCAGAAATTAGTACCGTTAAACATC
The DNA here is from genome assembly GCA_035578905.1 of Stictocephala bisonia. Lineage (NCBI taxonomy): Eukaryota > Metazoa > Arthropoda > Insecta > Hemiptera > Membracidae > Stictocephala > Stictocephala bisonia. Next base: position 82,317 of record JAQJVL010000655.1, on the reverse strand, counting down.
TTCAACATTTATTCCTTTTTGACCATTTTGTTACCGTTGATAGACTATCTGGTGTTTCCTTGCGCATTTACATTTTTGTCGACGTAGTGACCACTTCTTAAAACCTATTGTAGAATGTTACAGTGGATATTAAATGACCAGTTTATTATCATTTTTAGCATATAATATAATCAATTAATTAGTCGATATGTAGTTGGTTAAATCCCAGCTTCAATTATTGTTCTCAGCTCAGTTCCAATCAGAGTCATAACAAATGTTGAAAGGGATCAGCTGATAACCACCGGCTGTTCATTTGTCATTGGGCTATTAATTAGGGAAACTTTCTAGGAAATAGTCGGTCTTAGTTTGTATCAATAACTAAATTCGCTCATCTACCATAACCAATTCATTCGAGGTCCATATTTGTCCAAATCTTGACGATCGACGTCATGCGAAAATATAAATACAGTAAAAGTAAATAAATTTGTTCCTTTAAGAGTTATTACGAATGTGTGTTTATTTATCAGTTATACCGATATTAAAACTCACCACAGGATAATGAGGGCACAATTAGTCGATCATCGTGATATGCAGATTAGAATCCCTAACTCAGGTAATAGTGGACGGAGTAATTTTATTCACGAAAAATACAAGTATGGCCCCATAAGGTGCAACGAAATGTCCTCTGTGGCGAGATGTCCACGTAACCATCTCTCGGGATTATGACCAAATACTGTACAGCAATATTTACAGTTATAATCTAAAGCTCAACTGCTTGGAAAACCCCTTCCGTCGGCTGTCTCACGCATATATAGTGTAAGGTAGCCTATAATACGTGCGCCAACAAATCCGAAAATCGTGGTTTATAACAACATTAAAATAAAAACACTTGTTTTGGATTTTTTATATCACCTCAAATGCTTTCTTCAATGACAAATTTTTAAAATTATGTTTATTTAATCATAATTGACTACACAGGAAGTTATGTTAGTTACAACTCTCAAATTAGTTTTTTCTTACACCACTTCGTGTTAATAGCTGTCATGATCTAGCAAGTTATTTGTTTGAAGAACCATATCTAGTCGTCGGGTCTACCTCCCCGAGGTGACCGTGGATGGTAGTCCAGAGGTAGGCGAACAGGTGCAGGCGCGCCCACTGATGCCCACTCGCTGGATACCGCTACCACATTTATTAGGCCGGCGTTTTACCCCACAGAACCCACGCTACGCGACCAATCACTGCGAACAGTGCAAAATTGGCAAGCTTGACGAATTTATCATTCCTTCATTCATAACTTTGGATGCAGTGACGTCAAGTGCCACGTTCGCCAACACAATTAGTGCTCCCTGCACGATCGTGATGGACAGCGGCGTCACCTTGAGTGGACACGAAGAATGCGAATGTAGTAAGTGATACAGCGACTCGATGAAAGTATGTATACGTCGTGGTTTATGGATTTAATTCAAGGGAATTAAACTAAAGGTAATGTTTATATTACATTTGGAAAGTGTACTATGTTATCGAGTCGTTACACTGTGCTTGTAGGCCTATATCTTTTAAAGTATCCTATTAGTTTGTATTGTTTCCGTGAATATTACACATAACGCTACCACTCATCCATACACGTACCGTACACTAAGACAAATCCCACCCACCTATACATGTACAATGCTGTGGCCAAATAGGCCCATCCATATATGTGTGATTTGACAAATCCCGCCCATCGATATATGTACATAGCTATCACAATTCACACCCAACCGTTCACGTACAACACTATTACTTTGTGAACCAAAATGCTGGATCATGGTGGGGAGCCAACGTACGAGTCCTCCGTGCTACACCTTCGCCTCTAGTTTACTGCACTGTAGAATGTTGTGCTCACGTGTGACAGTACACATGTAAGAGAGAATGGTATACAACTAAACAGGGCGCTGAGGGCTTATCAGCTGGTTACTCATTGCAACCCCTCTACCATGGCTCCCAGTGTTGTCCAACATAACTCCTCCGGATATAACACGCAAAGAGCCAACTCAGATAGTTCAAAAAGATCATACCTAATTCAAATCTCCCCATTTTGGAAGGTATCCAACGACTTGATGGGCGACTTAACACTAAAAACCACTTCTTCCCTGTTAATTTCACACGATTTTCGTCAAAAACCAACTGGGCGTTAACTTGGGATATGTTTAACGATCGAAACAAGATTCTGGTATCAGACCTTATGACCGTCATTGGTGGAATGAACCTTCCACGTGAGGAATGGACTACTAAGTTAAGTCGTTTTCGCACTGGTGTGGGAATCTTCTGCAAATACTGAAAAAACAAGTGGGGAATGACAAATGATCCGTAATCTTACTACGGAGTCGAAACTCACACTATGGATCACATAGTTAATGGGCCACATAGCCCATTGCGTTCTTTCCCGGGGGATCAGATGGTCTTCATTCTATCTGAGAAGCAGGTGTTGAAATGTGAAGAAACATAGACTTTGTTCTTTTATAGGTGATCAATATTTAAACACAAGCACTTTGTATTTCAAGATTTTATTTAGATATTATTTATAGGTATGATTTTTAAATTTTCATTTTTATTCCTTCTCCTTTTAGTTTGGTGACTTGCTTTGAAAGCCATACGATATAGGTATAATAACGCTATAACAAATCCTACCTATCCATACAAGTACAATACTTTGACAAATCCCACCCATACACGTACGACGCTTTGACATTCTACCTATCCATACATGTACAATACTTTGACAAATCCCACCTTTACACGTACGACGCTTTGACACATTCTACCTATCCATACACGAACAACGCTTTGACAAATCCCACCAACCCATACACGTACGACGCTTTGACAGATTCTACCTATCCATACACGTACAACGCTTTGACAAATCCCACCCACCCATACACGTACGACGCTTTAACTCATTCTACCTATCCATACACGTACAACGCTTTGACAAATCCCACCAACCCATACACGTACGACGCTTTGACACATTCTACCTATCCATACACGTACAACGCTTTGACAAATCCCACCAACCCATACACGTACGACGCTTTGGCACATTCTACCTATCCATACACGTACAACGCTTTGACAAATCCCACCAACCCATACACGTACGACGCTTTGACACACTCTACCTATCCATACACGTACAACGCTTTGACAAATCCCACCAACCCATACACGTACGACGCTTTGGCACATTCTACCTATCCATACACGTACAACGCTTTGACAAATCCCACCCACCCATACACGTACGACGCTTTGACAAATCCCATCCGCCCATACACGTACGACGCTTTGACAAATCCCATCCACCCATACACGTACGACGCTTTGACACATTCTACCTATCCATACACGTACAACGCTTTGACAAATCCCACCAAGCCATACACGTACGACGGTAAGTGAAGTCCCAATATTACTGTGATACATAATACAGATATGTGTCTATATGAAACCGGTATCTGAATCGACCGTAAGTACTGGCACTACAACTTTCAATCATGAACCTACACTAACTTAGTGAGTGACACTTAGATCTTACCCAGGTGACCAGGTGCAGCCACGCCCTTGCACTGGGGAAGATCGATATGCAATCTTGTCTTCCATTTGGCACGATCCGGAAGTGTGCGCGGATGTGCGTGTGAAAGTGGGTCGCCCGCAGCTGTGCGGCCCTGACAAGGTCATCTCGCCAGAGATCTTCGCGCACTACCACAGGCTCACTCACAAACAACTATGTTACTTCTGCGGTCAGAAAATCGGTGTAGAACAAAACATGGAATTTAAGGCCAAAACAAGACATACAAAATTCAGTAATTAAATATAATATGGCGTTAACCGTAGATCTGCGCATTTAAGGTGCGCACTCCAGTTGCACGTTTATTGTGAAGTTAATGCACGGTTGCTTTAGATTAATTTTAACACGGAAATTAAGTAAATCTCACGAATTACTGATTTAGGACCAATATGAACCACCATCCATTAAAAAAATTGACTTTATAATGTACATAGTTCGTAAATAGTTGGCCATGCCTCCGCGTAAAGCATAAACTATTTTGCACGTGCTAATAGTAGGTCTGTGATGCACAAGTACCTGATTCAAACGTGAACCTAAATTCAATGCATATATAAATCAAATTCGTGTTTATGCGAATAAATACTTCCATCACGTAAATTGTGTTAAAGAAACTGTCGGCTTGCTTACATTACATGACGTAATAACTTTTCTAGGAACAATAGATAAGTTAGGTTACGTCGCTCTAGAGAACAAAGCAAACCTGCGAAATATTCGCACTACTAACATTTACAAATTTATAATAGAAGCTGGTTTGAACAAACTAAGAATAATTTACACTTGATGTGTTCCTTCAATATTTGATTTAAGTACACACATGCACGCTCTTATTAGACAGTCATTCGTTCATGCTTATGTTTCAATCTATAATTTTAGTCATTTGAGTTGCTAACAACGTCATAACAATTTTCATTAAGCTCGATTTACATGGGTACCTATTTAAACATAAATTATTCATGTGGGACATTCCACTAAGAGAGACTCCTGACAATTAATAGGCCTACTTCCTACGATCAGAGTTTAAACGCCAGTAATTAATACGATATCATTAAAATAAGTTTTAAGGATGTGTTGAAATAAATGGTAGCAGGTAACTGGCAAACACTTTCACCCTTTCACTTTGTTATGTCACATTGGTTTTAAGTTCCACTTACAGCCCCAACTTGTGGGGTGGTAACTAAAATATTTTTAATTGTAATTGTAATTTTAATTGTCTTTACTGAATATTTAATCGAAATCGTTAGAATAAAGCTTGAAAAAGTTGCATTTTTAAAATAGTTTTGTTCGTACTACAAAAAAATTTATAACACAAAAACTATTAAGGTTAGGGACATGCAGTTTATACTAAAATATTTTAAATTTTAATTTACACCTTTCCTGAAAATTTAATCAAAATCGTTTGAGAATTTTTGAGAAAAATCAGTTTTTGGACATAAATTAAAAAAAAAAACTAAAATTACAAATAAATCGAAAAAACTGCCTGAAGATATTGGCTAAATACACCTACATAACAAATTCCATTAAAAAATCTATCCATCCGTTTAGTTTCCAGGGAAGTACACATACGGACAGATACCATTTTAACCACTTTTTTGGGTTCAGGGGTCCTCAAACGGATTTTTAGACCAACTTGAAAAAAATTGTTGTTACGATCAAAATACTTTTTCTATGCTAACGTATATGAGAGAAAGTAAAAGTGTTGGTTGTAAAACTACCAAGAGTAGTATTATGGATTGGCGCTAAAACATAATTTTACTTTTTTTGCCACATTGCACGCAGGTCTTTCTTACATAAGTTTTGGAAAACTACATGAACCTTCGCTCATCAACACAAGTAAGAAAAGAAAGGACTGTAAGAAAAAAAGACAACGTACTGTATCTCAACATTAAATTTATTTTACTAATAGTTTTTACCCTTATTAGAGAATAATTGGGAAAATATAATAATTCAAAAACTTGTTTTAACGTTTTGTATACTTTTCCATTTGTATCAACAAGTGTTATACATTTTTGTACGATTTCTAAAATAATCAAATTATGCCGTAACAGGCAAAAATGCATTAAAAATACAATTTTAATTAGTTGTCCACCCATACACATTTTCACTGTACTTGTATGGGTGGGCAGGTGGGTAGTTTTCACTGTACGTGTATGGGTGGACAGGTGGGTCACTTCCACTGTATGTGTATGTGTGCGCAAGTGAGTGTCAATATCACTGTACGTGTATGGGTGGGCGGGTGGGTCAATACCACTGTACGTGTACAGGTGGGCGGGTGGGTCAATATCACTGTATTTGTATGGGTGCAGAAATTATGTGCACCCGAGTTTGAAGGCTGTTTACTAAAAAACTTATATATATATCTCAAAAATAGATCAAGTATATTCCATCTGCGCATACAAATGAATACAAATGAATACACATCTATAAGAAGCGAAAAGAGAGGGGGAAATAATCAGATTTCTTGTAGCATACGAAACGAGCTTAGCGCGGCTGCCGATACGCAGCGCTGGTTTCGATTTTTGGCGTATACCCCTCCTCTCCCACTCCAATATACCCCTTTCGGCCAATATTTTCCTTCCTATCTCGGTCTCATAGCAATCTGTAATCTTCTTTCTTTCTTCAGATGTGTATTGGTCTAAATATAGACACTAGTGCAATGTGTCCTAACAGGAAGTGATAGTTGAGTTATCGCGCACTATGACCCCGAGGGCCCATACAAAGAACTGATACATCTAAATAGCAAACAGCTTTTTGTTCATTCATCTCAAAATTACGGGTGATTCCAGTTAAAAACTCAAATTTATTAAATATATAGTATTTACAAGGGGATGCCGACAGAGGTGTTCAGATGGTTCACAGCTAGTTCACTAGTTATTGGCGATTGTTCAGTTTACAGCTTTTTTATATACCACAACACTTATTTATTTATTCTTAAGGCGCCGATCACCAAAATATATGCGATTTCGAATGAGTGTTGATTAGCAAATGTAGACATTGTTACAAAATATAAGGCCGACCAGACCTTTAAAAGTATCTTTAGTAAATTGCCCAATAACAAATTAACAGCCGGTGATTATCAGCTGATCCCTTTGACAATTTATTATGACTCTGTGATCGAAACTAAGAAACATCAAAAGCTGGGCTTTAACCAACTAAGCTACAACCAATTTACACTAAGATTGAACTAAATAAAATGTACGAATATTTGTTCACATTTAAAACGTGTTCCAAATGACGACAGTTCAGGAATGGAGTGGTCCAAATGATGACAGCTCAGGTATGGAGTGGTTTAAATGATGACAGGTCAGGAATAGAATGTTCCAAATAATGACAGGTCAGGAATGGAATGTTCCAAATGATGACAGGTCAGGAATGGAGTGGTCCAAATGATTACAGGTCAGGAATGGAGTGGTCCAAATGATTACAGGTCAGGAATGGAGTGTTCCAAAAGATAAAAGGTCAGGAAAGGAATGGTCCAAATGATGACAGGTCAGGAATGGAGTGGTTCAAATGATTACAGGTCAGGAATGGAGTGTTCCAAAAGATGACAGGTCAGGAATGGAATGGTCCAAATGATGACAGGTCAGGAATGGAATGGTCCAAATGATGACAGGTCAGGAATGTAGTGGTCCAAATGATTACAGTTCAGGAATAGAGTGGTCCAAATGATGACAGGTCAGTAATGGAGTGTTCTAAATGATGACAGCTCAGGAATGGAGTTGTCCAAAAGGAGCTCGCTAGTGGGGAGTGTACAATAACGAAATTCTAAAATAAAGTGCCAAAATGTCTCATTTAAAATTGTTTTGTCATTTAATAATGTACCAATAAATTAAGCAAGAGTGAACGATTGGTGATTAGTACTTTACAAATATACAGTGATAACTGTATGAAATGCTAATAATTACCTAACATACTCCTGAAGTATTGCCTGCTACAGTGCAACACATACACGACATCACACAATGGAAAATCGTTCATCATTGTTTTGACGACCTTTCGAGAACAATACACCCCCTGGCGTTAGTCCAATACCGTCGGGACTGTCGGAAGGGTTCGCTACTTAATTAATTAGCCAAGTTTACGAACACTTCCGGTCACAGACTAATCAAGTTCAGTTACCCAACAACAAACAACCGGATACTTACTGTTGTGTGAAACCGTTGATTTTATACACAGAGATACATAATCAAGCGTAAAACTAATTATCTGATGAAATAGTCTCAGGCACACACATAGATAAGAAAAATATTCCAGGGTCAAAACTGACTTGGGAATACACGTCACTATTTCCTATAATTCTGATTGAGCAACAGTTTTTGTAGACTCATGGTGAAATAATTTTCGAATTCGTCAAAGGGTTGTAGTTGAACTGAACGGTGGGAGGATGGACCGTCGAGGTTAGTTTTATAAGAACTTGTCCATAAAGAAGTACAAGCAGACGTACGTACGTACGAAGCAGTTGGCTTTTTTTTATAAATGACAAGCCTGATAATTCATTTTCCTGAACAACATTTTATATATCCTGACTACCAGCGAACACGGACTTACATGCACACACGACCCCAAACCTTTAGTACTCACTGCAAGCCCAGATCGCTTACCATCCCCACTGATACTTTGCTCCAAAATACTTGGTTACAGCACTGGTACCGTTCCAAAGTTAAAAATGATTACAATTTAGATAATGGAACAATTAAACATTTTAGGAATAAAACTGTTCAAACTGACATTAAACAAACTGTTAAAAAAGTGTCACATAAATTCAAAACACTTTCTCCAGTTTATAATTGACGATTATAAATATGAGTGGTTATATTCTTAGCCAAAAATTCGTAAATATAATTAATAATGGAGTTACCGGAGACTACACTACAAGCACTAAAAGCACAAAAGTAGTAGCTTGAAGGCACTGATGAGTCATGAAATTGGGCGAACAATGCATTGACGCTTTTGGCCGTCAACACAAGGACACAAGCAAGCCCTGCCAGATCAACATACATACCATTCATGAAAGAGTTATCTGATGCTGTCAATAAAAAATACTCTCGCACTTGTCTGCAATCGGCTGACAACGGTTGGCTAAAATATCCCTACATCAGGCCAACAGTGAACAACAAGATCACGTAGTGACGAAACTGCTATGTCTTTGGATTGAATTAATAATAACTGTATTTTAGTTACAAGTTAGGGGGCCTACATAACTGAATGGGTCGTTTATTCGTCATACACATTAAGTTACTGGTATAGCTTCCGGTCATTTATTAAATGCCACCACTAATAAACTATAAACTTGTAAAATCTATTTTACTAGCTAGCAATAAATATACTGTATAAATCATATGTGGTTACTCACCATCACAATCAGTAAGAGGGGAGATAGTGAGATTTGTATTTATAACGGACTGGGGGAGAACTAAATAAGGCGTGAAATTTCTGGAAATCCTAAAGCCGATATTTATGACGCCAGCGAAACTATAACAGCGGCATGCCGTATCTCTCAATCGCTTCATAGTGACTGTGGCAGCGGAAACGGAAGTGGGAAACGTCAAGTACGTGCGGAAGTGTTGGTAACCCGTGTATTTCTGAAAACCACGTACGTCATCAACATTTTTGAGGCATGAGTCACATACGATACAGTCCTTTGTTATCAACGCATGTTGTAATGATTGCACATTACCTGAACCAATAAAAACGTTCTCCATGACCGCCATAAAAGCCTAGATCACATTTGCTTGCCAACTAATGTTAGAGTTGTTTACTTCGTATAGCCAATGATTTTAGGTGTATATAATCAAGTGTATAGCCTAGTATAAGACATTATAATATCTGGTGTAGACTACTCCATATAATAATACTGTACTACGGGTTAAACCATGAAACCATAGAAACCTCACCAATCGAACAAAAAAGTTTTTGTTTTTGTCGAAACAATTTTTATTAAAACCCTCCGAGTGATGATCATTTCACTCTTCAGTGATAGGCCATTTTCTGATATCGCGCAGAACTTTTTTTTAAAATTCATAAAAAATATAAAATATACCTGTAATATGACATATTATATATCAAATTATTCACAATGAAATATAGCAAATGGTGATATAAAATAAAAACTTACCAAAATAACTTGAAAAATTAAGAACTACTGATGACCTTGATTTTTTTTTCAAAAATTGTTTTTGTTTTTGAGGGTATTTTACACTGTTTTTATGGCAACAAATTTCAAATTCATTATATAAAAAAGATGCAGAGTTTGGTTCTGAACACAAAATTAAGAAACACTAGTAGTTTTTCTTCAACAAAAATGTTTTGTTGGCAATGTTTTGTATCAACGTAAAAAAATCAAATATTTGAAAAAAATGTACTTTTTCAGCGTAAAGTTCCATAAATTATTTGTTTCTATGTTTGAAGAACATTATTTGAAAAATTAATACTTCTAACTAACTAAATAAACACTATTTACAAAAATTATAACTTTATATATGTATTTACATAAAACTGTACTCATAAAACATCACTTATTCAGAATCAGATCAGATCTGGTGGGTGCTTTTCTTTTCCTATTACATCATTTTGCTCTCCAGAAATGAGTCAATTCTTTATATAATTTTGATAATAAATAATAAAAATACGTACTAAATAAAATCAAACATCACACTAATAAATAACAATAACAACATAACCAACAACAATGACACACGATCTAAGATGTCTGATTGACTGGCACAACTACAGTTGTAAACAATCAGCTGTTCATGAGCGTCATCCTACTGTTTTATTTATGTGCGTGAAAAATGTTTACCGTAGAGTAACGAATAAAGGAACTCTTTCCAAACATATTAGTATAACAAATATCTGATTTCCGCCAGTAATTATTTCATTACGGCATTTTTCGCGATCGGCTCGGAGCGAGCCGTTGTCGATTCACACGCGGACCCTAACGGCTCGGACCGAGCCGTTATCACTACTGTCGATACTTTTTTTATGTTGTAATGTTCATGTCACAATGAATCTTGGAGGCAGACATCTGAATACGTTAATTTTTCAACTACTTTCAAGAAAGACTTGCAGAAATAAAAGAAACATTGTTGCCTTAATAGGGTACAGAGTATGTTGTTTTTACAAATTATTTTATTTTAAACGTTTTAAGCCAATATTTTTATGTAACTAAAAAATCCCGATAATAAGACTAAGTTGACACCTTGGACATATTCGTGATCGTCTTATCTAGATATCATTTACAATTGCAAATTTTTGGAACACCCAAAATCAAAATCAAGGAACGATTAATTTTTATTTTGTACAAAATGACACATACTGCCTTTGTTCGTTCCTCAGACAAGCTTGGGAATGTGAGATTCAGGTCGCCACTTGAGCCGCTCGTGCATGTCACGATGTCAGCCACAAACCGCCACTTGAGGTGGGGTAGGTAGACCTCATGAAGCCCTTCAGTGTGCAAGTACGCAGTCTACACGGTCAAATGTGGGGTGAAGCACTCAAATTATCATCACATTAGAGCCACGCGCTCGCAAGGTGGGGGGTATCCCAGCATCGAGGGGGTCCTCTATCCGGGATGCAACAATATCATTTATTGTGATAACACCAACAAAAAGCCAGATCACAATACAATTTTTTGCGGTTGGTTATTCAATGAGTCTCGCCTAACGAGCCCCTTCACCCCGCATAAATAAACTGGGGTCGAGTACTCAACCTTGTGGAACGCCGAAGTGTTTTCTTCCCTCGTGCCAAATTAGTGATTTTTACTGCACAAAAGAATAAATACTGAATTGAAGACAGCAGATGATTCAGTTCTATTGTGTGTTTTTGAATAGACTAGCAGACCGCAAACCGTCTAAAATGATATTTATTGTCATTGATACCTTCTGAATAGAAAATAAATAAAAGTTTCACAGGGAAACACTCGTTTCCCGTGTCCTATTGTATTAATAGACGAATATCGTAAGTTTTATTTAATTTTAAAATATTTTTCATAAATCAAAATTTATAACAACTGTTATAATATAATTAACTTTTCGAAATTATAATCCACATATCAATTTACATAAGACTGCACACCAATGCAACACAGCGCTGTAAAACTAAACATTGTTCATTTATTAATTCATTGTGAACAACAGTTCGTGTATTGTTTTTTTGTACCCATCACATGTAAATGTTGATAAGTTTGTTGCATATTACAATCATTGGTCTTTAAATTAAATATATAATTAATTGTGTAACGAGTAATTATTTTTAATTTATCAGATATCAATAGTTTCTGTTATGAAATAAAACAACAAATTAATAAGGGGGTGGTGTACTGAAATGATAAAAAAAATCATAGAAGACATATGATAAATTCTCAAACCAAGCAAACACTGATATGACAAGCATAACAGTATCATTGATGCTCCGTTGAAACGTTTGTTCCTTGGCCGTTATTAACGATTTAATTTCGAAAAATTTTTTAATAATCTTAATTTTTAATCGTTATTGGTTTTTTTAATTGTTTCTTTTTTCATTTCAATTCATTTTTAAAATTTATAATAAATGAATTTTAAAATGTTAAGTAGGCTAATTGTTTCATAACCATTAGAATCTGCTAAGCTGTCAACAGACTCCTTTAAACGTACGTCGTACGTCGACGTAACTTTGTATGGGATGAGGAAAATGGAAACAAAGCAAGGAACCCCAGCAATATCGGCACAGACTTCGTGATAACACGCTTATTCAGCCTGAGCACCCAGCTGCAGCACGTGCTGACGGATGTCACGTCTTGCTGAGTCGGCCCGGACAAAGACCACACTGCTGAGTGCATCCGAACGTTGATCTGGTTTATTATGTACGTTAAATCTACATTAGAAACCAATTTTGTTTCCATACATTGTTCTTTTACATAAAAAATGTATGCCACAACATTAACTGAAAAATCACCATTTCATAGTCGTGGGAAATTAGTAAACTACAATATTATTTCAAAAAAATATTATACAAATAAAGAATAAAAAATTACTATTATTGGGCCGGACAGTAAGCGACCTGCGTGTTATATTTAGCGCATGCCGGGGTTCCAGCGGCAGAGGGGAATCTTTCCACCGCTGAGCTGCCTTACTTCACGGGCGTGACCAACTTCTGCCGTCAAGTGTTCAAGTTCCGCGACAGTATTTAGTTGAAAGAAAAGAAATAACTGCAATGAACTGTACACGTTTGTTTAATTGCTATTTATTATTTAAATTATTATTAATTGTGTTATTGCTATTATTAATTGTTATTTGAATACTAAATAATGATTTTATTTAATCTTTTAAAACTTGATTCGTTGTTCTAGCAACAATTAAAATACATTTTAAATTAACAATATTTAATACATATAATAATCTGGCTGGCCAATTTACCTCTCCAGATTTATAAGGGTCAGTTGATTCCTTGGATTTTAAGATGTTAAGCATAAATGGCTCAGAAAATTGTTCTCACACTTTATTCCTCATTCAAACAATAATACGTAATTAAGTCTGCTGAGGCTGTCGGTCATGTTGGTTTTAAACATATAAGAACAATGTTATTTGCGAATCCATATTTTTTCGTTATTTATTGACCAACAGTTGTGTATGAGGTGTCATTTTAAACCTTATAATATTGCGCATTAGGTTTGCTTTTGATACTTTGAATATAAACGCATAGTTTCGAAAAATAGGTAAAAATAAGAACTTATAACTATCATTTTTCTTGTGGGATTAAAACCAACATGTCCGACAGCCTCTACAGACACTTATCGTAGAGAAATAAAACTTAAGCCAACATTTTCAGTTTTTATAGTTGTTACCTTAACATTACTAAGTATGTTGTTTATCTTCCAGTTACTCTGACTAAGCAAGAAATCATAAGAAATTCAAATAAATAAATAAACTTAATAGGAACTTTGCACCTTAAACTGGTCAAATTCCTAGGGGCTACTGTAGTGTATCGGAATTTAAAAGGCCCGTTTCGCAGCACGAAAAACACCAAGGGTTTTTCCATTATCAATCATTCGGTCATCGTATCGTAACACTTAGAGTGTCATTTGATGTGTTCGTATAAAAACCACAAGTTGGTTTTAAAAAGTAGTTTAAAATTTGTCTACAGTTTAACTATAAATGAAGATTTTATATTAAAAAACTCATTATATCAACTTATGGTCCACTAGATTAGACCTTTAATAAACATACAGTGTTCACTATAACTCATTATAATAATAAACAAGAACCGTTTCTATAAACAGTTGAAATAGGATAGTATGTTTTGGCCCGCTTACGGTTAAATTGCATGTGTAGGTACTAAGGGATCGACTTCCCAGCGGTGACTTACTTTTAAAAATATAATAAGGCATTTCTCACTACTTCCAATTTGTGTGTTATGTAACTTAAAATGTTTATGATTCGATTGTTCAACTTACTTACAGCGTTAATTTCAACGTGGCACAGTTCAGACTTGCATACAAAAATATATAAACAATTTATTAAATTTGTCCGTATACTTCTTTTTTACTGAGAAAAACGATTTATAGAACGGAACATTTTTAAGATATTTGCGAAAATAAAATCAATAAAAACACTAATGTACTGGATGAAATTGATAATATATTAAAGTATTTAAAATGTTCTCTTCTAGACGGAGTTAACCCACCCGGCAAATGATAAGGTTTTCGATTGTTCTTGATTGATTTGATTGATTCAAATATACCTTTGTAACTCCTGTTTCGTCATTATGCGTTATAGAAACAATTAATTATTAAGAATTGTAAAATGCCACACAATGTGTTAATTACAACTGTTACTTTGTACGTAAATTTAAAACAATAACTCAATTCTATAAAGATACTAAACTGAATTCCAAAGCAGATACTAGACCAGTTAACGTACAGGATCTCGTTAAAACAATAACTCAACTCTATAAAGATACTAAACTGAATTCCAAAGCAGATACTAGACCAGTTAACGAACAGGATCTCGTTAAAACAATAACTCAAGTCTATAAAGATACTAAACTGAATTCCAAAGCAGATACTAGACCAGTTAACGAACAGGATCTCGTTAAAACAATAGCTCAAGTCTATAAAGATACCAAACTGAATTCCAAAGCAGATACTATACCATTTAACGAACAGGATCTCGTTAAAACAATAGCTCAACTCAATAACGATACTAAACTGAATTCCAAAGCAGATATTAGACCAGTTAACGAACAGTCTATCCTGTCTATATGTTCTATATCCTGTTCGTTAAAACAATAGCTCAACTCTATAAAGATACCAAACTGAATTCCAAAGCAGATACTATACCAGTTAACGAACAGGATCTCATTAAAACAATAGCTCAACTCTATAAAGATACCAAACTGAATTCCAAAGCAGATACTAGACCAGTTAACGAACAGAATCTCGTTAAAATACAACATATTTTGCTAATTTTTACCTGAAAGTTATTTAGAACACTTTAATATTTTTTAAAAAGCATCAATTAATGTATGTGAATACATTTATTCCTGGAGCCCCAGGAGTGTGTGAGAGAGAACCAGGAATGGCAGGAATGTGTCCGCCGTTACTCGGCTGACGACTGGTTTGTGACGGCCCCGCTGCAGCAGATGTTCCCTGTAGAACGTCATCATATCCATGGTTGGCACGGTAACGATAGTTGTAAGACTTTTAAAGAGAGTAGTGTGAGCGTATGTGGGAGGAGCGCTATCGCTGTATATCTCTGTTCAACACCGCTACTACACCGGAACCATTTAGACTGGGAGGAGAAATTTTGATCCGTGGGGTAAGGTACAGAACGTCATAAATATTCCTACTAATCCCTTTGCCGCTCAGGCAGCGTTTTGATCCGCGAAAGTAAGAGCGAAAGTGGAAGGGGTGGCGACAGTGAGGGACAAAAGGAATTTTAGGGTGATTGGCACAAAATACAGTTGCATGTTACGTCGTAGACCAACGATCACTTTTGGAGCACAACTTGTTACAATGAACAGTTCAAGGTGCAGACTGAAGGCCCAGTTATCAAAGGAAAATCCTTGCTTGAGAGTCTGCAGAGGCTGGCATATGTACTGGATTTATTCCCATAGCAGCAATGTTAACATTGAAACCAAACAGTTTGATTGTTTATCATCATAAGACCATTCATATTCGCCTTAAAATACGCACAACGTTGTGTCGGCGTCTCATATGTAAGAATGTAAGAATGTAAGAATCCAAATTTTGTGAATGAGGTGTCATTTTAAACGTACCAAGAATTAAGTACCTACTGCTTTTAAAAGCTATATTTTTAATATACATCGTAGTTCGTCTGAAAAAGAGTGAAATTAGAATGTGTTACTTTGAACATTTGTATAAATATTACCACTTGTTTATTCAATTTTGTTTGGCTACATAACATACATATGAAAGTTTGTTTTTTTTTTTTGTAATTATTTACTTAGTTTTAAATATGGGTAGGCCTGTTTAACAATTAAACAACCATTAACTTTAGACATAAAACTGCGGGTAAAACTGCTGCTGCCCCACATCGAGGAAGTGACAAACATTTAGTAAGATTGTTATATTTATTTTAAAGTAAGAGAAACGCTACGCTATTACATTATAGTTTTAATATACATAATTATAGAAATTAACTTGCACTAATTTCCTCAAAACAAAAATATACAAATGCATGAAAAAATAAATTCGAATCAACTGAAAATTATACAATGTATATAGCCTACTCAACAACACAAAAAAAATCATGATTTATGGGTATTAAACTATATAATAAATTGCCTTATAATTTAAGAAATCTAGAAGTGAAAGAATTAAAAAAAATATATATATATATACTAGCTGTACCCGCCCGCTTCGCCGGTCATAATATTGAGTTTGATTTAGAACCTAATAGCTGAAAGAATTCTAGCATTTTTGCTTCTTCTACCAATATTAGATTTTTTAGGAGGCATGTCATAAAAAGTAAACTGCAAAACAAATAATTATTTATTTTTTATTTTCACGTTTCACCACATGTTTTAATTACTGAGGAAAAAAGGTTAACACCAAATACAGATCACCTGATCAAGTAAAAGTAGTGTGTGCTACACTCTCAAGGTGAAATGTAGAACTACAATAAATCAAAACATATACAGTACTGTTGTTGTGAGAACTTCAATCTGCTTATGGCATCTACATTAAACCACACAGTCATATGTTTTTTGTAAACAATTCAGATTCTCCATTTGAATAACATGGAATCTTTAGGAGCCCGTGGGGCGGGACCCTGTGGATGGATCTGCATCAAACTTCACAGAAACCATCTCGGGAGTATACAGGACAACATCCTAAAGTTTCATGGCGATCGGTTGGATGGTTTGGCAGCGCATGAACTTCAAACATATATATATATACAGGACAACATCCTAAAGTTTCATGGCGATCGGTTGGATGGTTTGGCAGCGCATGAACTTCAAACATATATATATATATATATATATATATATATATATATATATACAAACATCCTCTTTTATAAATATAGATATATATACAAACATCCTCTTTTATAAATATAGACTACTATTTATTAGAAGAATGTTTATACAAAATTGACGGCTTCTTTAAAATTCAACTGTAATTTATATGTACATTTTATTATATTATACTATATTATATATTGTAATACTTCATTTGAGGTTTGATACAATAAAGATTATTATTATTATTATATTAGACTTAACAGGAGTCAAATTATAAAATAAAAATGTAGCGTTTAAGCCATAGTTTAGGTATTAATGTAACTAGTATAATACAACGAATTTAATTCAATGAAGCTCAAAATATCATGAAGTAGTTTAGCAGAATTCACTTTTATTGAATGAAATTTAAATTGGTCCGTTTATTCTTTTAAACCTTTAATGTACTTATATAATTTTATTTATTATATAAAATACAGAAGGTAGGTGTCCGTTTTCCTAAACGTTACACCTATTTCGTCCCCGTTAATGGACGTTAATTTTAATGTTGATTTTTACATTTATATAATTGGGATTTTTAACTGACTTATATAGATTTATTAGAAAGCCCTATTTACTGTCATTGACCCACCCGCCCGCCCATACACGTACGGTGTCATTGATCCACCCGCCTGCCCATACACGTACACTTTCATTGGCTCACCCGCCCGCCCATACACGTACGGTGGCATTGACCCACCCGCCCGCCCATACACGTACGGTGTCATTGATCCACCCGCCTGTCCATACACGTACACTTTCATTGGCTCACCCGCCCGCCCATACACGTACGGTGGCATTGACCCACCCGCCCACCCATACACGTACAGTGTTATTGACCCACCCGCCCGAACATACACGTACGGTGGCATTAACCCACCCGCCCGCCCATACACGTACGGTGGCATTGAACCACCCGCCCACCCATACACGTACGGTGGCATTGACCCTTAACAGGGCTGTAATATTTTATTGTTCGTAGTAAGGAACAATAAAACAGTTATGATTTATTATATATAAAACAAAAAATAGATACCTACCAACAATTTGTGATCCTTTGTGGCCAGTTGACTTGTTTGTAGCCATGTGCTAATACATTTGGGGTATTCGCAGGACTGTAGTGCAAACGGAAAGGCCTCGTCACCCCCCACAACCTGGGGCGATATATCTGTTACGTTTTTTTGGGGGGTTGGTCATCACAATTGGAACACTCAGCAATTTGATCTGATTTTGGAACATTTGTCATCTGAGTCTGAGACGTAGCTGAGGCTACTGGAGTTGTGTCAGGGGGGGGGTGGCTGTCCCCCTCTCTCTCACTCTCACTCTCACTCTCGTTTAATATAACATAAGAGACTACGGTGCCCATGATGTCACTGGATTTGTGTAAGTGGTTTGCAACACGTCGACGGGTCAACCTTGAGGAATTGTTGGGGAAGATATTTTGTCTGAAAATAAAAGAAAATGTACTATAAACGGATACCAAAAAGTAATTAATTTTGGTTGGGTTAAAAAGAATTAGTATATTGGAGAGATAGGACATCAACAAACTTACTTTAGAAGATAAGTCTACTAACACCAGAATAGTAGTAAACAAATACAAAAGAAGTATTTAAGTAATCATACCCCCCCCCCCTTCCCACGTCTATTGTTCCTTACTACGAAGGATGGAATTAGCACACCAATGGATAACAAAATCCTGTGATCCACTTAATTTGAACATAAGACAGATCACTTCCCTTCAACACGTACGTGTATGTGTGGGCGGGTGGGTCAATACCTCCGTACGTGTATGTGTGGGAGGGGGGGTTAATACCACCGTACGTGTATGGGTGGGCGGGTGGGTCAATACCACCGTACGTGTATGGGTGGGAGGGTCAATACCACCGTACGTGTATGGATGGGCAGGGTGAGTCAATACCACCGTACGTGTATGGTGGGTCAATACGTGTAGGTGGGATGAACCTTCCTCGTAGGGAGTGGATACTTGAATCGGTTCCGAACTGGAGTGGGCTGATGTAACTACTGGAATGCCACTGTACGTGTATGGGTGGGTGGGTGGGGTACCAGGAACGTACGAAGGTTATAAACCCGGGTCAGACTCACACTTATAAGTTAGGAACGTGTGGCGTAAAGTCGTCAGGAGACCACCGGGACTGGGTAACTTGCTACTTATCAGCGAGGAGCCCGGCTCCACAGAACTCCTCCCCTGGCCAGATCTCGTTTACTTGCTACTTATAAGCAAGGAGCCCGGCGCCACAGAAACCCTCCCCTGGCCAGATCTCAAAAACTTGCTGACCATCAGCAAGTGACTGAACATTGGGGGTCACTATCAGCAAGGGCAGCCCCCTAAAATAAATAGGGCTTTCTAAAATAGAAAGTATTATATTTACTTTCTAAATTTAATTGCAATGCAACGGAGGTTGTTTAAAAAATAAAGGTTATGGGGATTATTAGTATTAAATAATGTAATTGTTAGATTAAAAATTTAAATTAAATCAAAGCGTGTCATAGCCATTGATCGATAAAGTTGTATTATAGTTAGCCAACAATGAAATTAGTAAATAAATCAATCTGGAAGTAATCAGGATATGTTTAAGAGATCTAGCAACTGTAATAAGAGTCAATAAGATTGCAGAGTCAGTATACCTAAAGCAAATATATCTGTCTTTGTTAGGTAAATTGTATATGCCCAGTGACCGGCATGTAACCACCCGGTTGTTCACCCCCAAATTCCCCATCTGCTTGCTGCCTCCCCTCCCTGTTCGGCAGTCTCACTTTCTCCTTACGGATCAAAACGCCCCCCATAGGAGCAACCAGGTAGGTTGACACTTTTATGACGGTCTGTGCCTAACCTCAGGGATCAAACCGCCCTCCCAGAGGAGCAACCAGGTAGGTTGATACTTTTATGACGGTCTGTGCCTAACCTCACGGATCAAAACGCCCCCCAGAGGAGCAACCAGGTAGGTTGACACTTTTATGACGGTCTGTGCCTGACCTCACGGATCGAAACTCCTACACCCGATAGACTAGCCACAACCTTACAAATTTTTCTAAGAAAAGTCAGTTGGTAATGGCTTCCGAAGACCTGGATCAGCAGTTCAAAGAATGTGCAAAATTTGCACTTTTGCACATGAACAAAAAAGTCAATGTACGGGTTATATTAGACTCACACTCAACTGTGCATACCATAAATGCAGCTTGCAGGAATCTCAGGTATACAGAATCTGCTAAGTTACAAATTGCTTCATACTGATCAAAAACATTGTAATAATCATTGAAGGCCTATATGAATTCTTTCATATACCATATAGTTGTTCAAGTTTGAAGTTAATAATACCAAACTATATAATTAACGCGATCTTATCAATACCGTACATGACATGGCAGCATTTGTACTCTGAATTCCTTACATTTTGAAAGAACAGGGTTTTTTATTTTCTTTCTTTTATCGAAAGAGTTGTGCTATTTTGAACAAGTTACTGCTAACAAATATTGATTTTAGTGTTCACTATCATGACACCAAACACGGAACAATCAGCTAAACACATCATTGTTAATAAACAAATGTTAAAAAACGTTTACGGGGTTTTACGTAAGATTTTATAAAACACAATTTGATAAGAAATCTCTTAAAATTAGACTATTATTGGTATATACGTCAAAGATCAAACTAGCATTTCTGCCGATTATGTTTGGTCAGCAAACACAGCGCCGCGTTGCGGCTGACGGAGAAAGTGTAAAATACACATCAATGTTGAATAGATGCTGAGGTTGCTCCAGATAAAGTACAGAGGCTGGGATAGCGGGTCAAGAGAGGGGGAAAGAGGGGAGGGTCAGTTCTAGGAAACAATAGCGAGGAATGTGGTACGGACGAGCCGACGGACTAGAGGAAACTGTACGGTAGCTAGCCTAACGTACTCTAGCAATACTAGGTGTACTACAGAAAATAATATTCATAGCTTTACTTACTGTAAAATGTATGAATGCTCATTATATAAAAGGTAATAGGTCTATAATAGAGTAATGGGGAGTCACATTAACCATCCACGTATAAAGAGAGTAGGCCAACAAAAATTTAAGAACGGCGCAGTCAGGGGACTGTTAGATCAAAGGCCCTTGAAGAGGAGTGTTGTTTAGAATTCTCTATAATGGGTTTCTAGGAAAGAGTCCAAGGGGACAAGGGACTCTGGGGCCAAGACGTGGGCATCTGGGCGGCGGCGCGCATAAAAGGAATGCCCGACCGTCCTTCCGGCCAGCATCGGCCTTGAAAATATAACCTTAGTTCACACTTTTCTTCTCCATTCATTTAAGTTCCAATAGACTTTTTAACGCCTTTTTTCTGACAAAGGTGTAAAAATCGACGTTTTTATCGTTAGTTTCTAATGAATGGAGGGTAATGGTCCGTTAATTTTTATTGCTTATTAATTAGAAAATTTGGTGAATACAAAAAAACAAAACCTATATACGTAAGGTAAGAAGTATATTCGCTATGTTCCGCATTCATTTTAGATATACATGTTCAGTACCTTCAAACCTTGTAGTAATGTATTACTAAAGTACTAAAGTAAACCTTGTAGTAATGTATTACTAAAGGACGATTGAACAAGGTAGAATCTGATACACGATTCGTAATTCAGCCCTCGCGTCATTATTCTTACAGGATTTCGTATTAGTCTTGTATATAACTTTACCTTAGCTAATAAAAACACAAGATAACTCACAACTCATTTACATTTCAGGCGATTAAAAAACTAGTATGACAAAAAGGAAATACGGTATTAAGATATTCACATTTGAGAACTGGAGTAATGATGGTGTACAGTGAGGAGAAGCGGGAGGATGTCACAGACACCCAAGACTCAGACAGTGACACCCAGTCTTTGTTAGATGACATGTACTTCCTTTATATCTCAGATTTCTTGCTCTGACAGCTGTTACTTCTCTTCTCCAAGAGAAGGGTCAAACTAGTTTCAAAATATGTTATACATAGTAACTGAAACAAGCCTACTAAAAACACAAGTAATTTTAGCCTACCTACCATATTAAAAAAACAGAAGTAAAAATCCAGAACTTCACTCTTTCTCACCTTCAATACTCATGCAGTTAATACATTCGCAGTCATGTCTAACTGAAATACGAAAAAAACCAGTTAAATACATAGTAATAATAATGTATTACTGAATATGCGTGCTGTTCTGTAACAAATTAACTCTGAAAATCCTAGCCACCGCTAGTAAGTCGATACACAATCCTAGCCACCGTTAGTAAGTCGACAAACAATCCTAGCCACCGCTAGTAAGTCGACACACAATCTTACAATCAGCGTACGATAACGGTCATGATGTTCTACTTCAACTATACAGTTCTTGTTTATTATTAAAATGAGTTATAGTGAACAGTGTATGACCATAAAAGGTCCAATCTAGTGTACCATAAGTTGATAGTTTGATTTTTTAAATTTGAAATCGTCAAGATAATATTTAAAATTTTACACATTTAGCTGTAAAAATTATTTAAGTAAAGCCGCGTTTACACTATGTTATATAACAATTGCTACATGTAGCATTTCTCGAGCTAACATAGCAATTTTGGCTAAAGTAGCAGAAATTCTGTTTCCCGGCCGGAGTCGGTAAGATCAAAGGGAAAGCAAGGTACATAGCTTTTGCATTGGTCGTCGTCCTCAACGTTCTTCTAACATTTGCTACATATAGCATTATCTGTTATCAGGTAAGTCGAGTGGCGTGTGCTTTGTGCGTTTTAAGCCTATTGTGTTATGTTTTAATCAGTTAATATAGAAATGAATTACTGTAATTGGTTAAATTAATAAAATTAGTTAAACAATATTTAAACTTTATGTATATGTTTTATATTATGGTTACTACTCAATTTTACACAATTACATTTGTAAATAAGCCTTACACTTTATTCAGATTGATCATTGTATTAGTTTGGCCGCTTAAAATAAATTGCATTAAATTCGTGAATGGCATTTTCAGTTCAAGTCTGATAGTAGATCACTCCTGCTATATCTTTGCCTTGCCACGAGGGGAATACCAGAACCTTCGTTCCCTTCTATGGGAAGATAAAATTACTGCAATAGCTGCCGATAGAGCTAAATTTCTGTTCCTTGACATTTTCATTGACGACTGATGAGGGATGTGCTACATATAACATTTGCTACATATAGCAGAATAGCGTTTTACATAACATCTAAAACTGAAAATTTTAGCATTTGCTACATCTAACAAATGTTATATGTAGCAAAAGTATATAGCATGTTTTGCTATAGCTTATAGTGTAAACGCGGCTTAAGCCTGGTACATTTTTTACAAAAATCAACTGATCCAATTAGGAACAGTTCTTCGCCTATCAAATTAAACATCTAAATGTTGTGATATGGACCGAATCCTTGAAGTAAACAACTATGGCAAAAGCAATTTCAGAATAGATGAATTAAATTGATAAGACTAAAATTCCAGCTAAACAAAAAGGTATGCAAAGACTTTTCAATAACTATGATAGATCATTGAACCAATGTGAAATCTGCCACTATAGTCCGATTCAATTAAACATTGGCTTCCTGTACTATCATATAGGCTACAGTATTGTATTGCCAATGTTTTATTCATATTATGCAAACTAGAAAATTCCGGTAATCGACTAAAAAAATTATAATAAAAACACAAACGTACTTTCATTTTACTTTACTAAATAAGGGTGATTTTTAAAGATTCTAAATGGTTAATTTGATTCAATAAACAAGATGTGCTTAGAGACCTGCAGGGCAACAATGACTACAAATGTGTTGCAACTTAGTAACAAAATAGTTAAAGTACGGTACGATTAAATGTAAAAAAAATATGTACCGGTGCAATATTCAAGCTTAGTACAATAATCATTAAATTGTTTTAACTCATATTTATTTATGAAATTAATGTAATGAAAATTAGCTAAAAAATAATCGATGTCTAATAAGGCATACAAGTTATGTTATCATAATAAACAAGCGGAACCTTAGTATAGTATGAAAAACACATTCTTACCTAAATCCTCAACAAGCCTAAGCATGACCCCTCCGATGTGGAGATCACCTTTAACGCGAAGACTCCTTTCCACCTGTAGATCTGTCACGTAGACTCGCAGATTCCACGACCCATCTCCGATAATATACCCATCGGCCATCATCTTGAAGATTAGTTATACAACACTTGCCACAGTAAAAAAAACAATACTAATAGTTATATTGGATACTTGATAGTCGCATTATTCCGTCACAAACATAACTGGATGAAAACACCTAACTTACTTCAGTCGCAAATACATCAAGTAACAGTTTGTCACTAAATGATAAGGCAGGTGATAAGATAAAACACTGTTATCACTTGAATGGCGGATGTTTTGTTCGCGAAGAATACGCTTTCAACAAGTTCGAAGACCGCTTATAATCTTCCAAAAAAACTTAAAAAGTAGTTAATTAAAACTGCAACACTCCACTGAAATACTCTCGCGATGGTGTAAATGTAACACATAAACCAAGTCGCACGTGGGGTTCGACTGACATTCGATAAACACTAACACATGGATACCGTCCTCTGACAGGATCAAGACCCAAAGTCCGAAGTTTGTCCGTGTGGTCTGCCAGCCCGTAAAAGGTAAGGAGGGCAACGTAACTTGCGAACGCTTCTACTATTGGTCGCGGCTGACCGCTGTATGGGATCGGGAACCGAGTCGACGAGCGTGTGGGTCTGCGCATGCGCGCTAGCATTCATCACACCTTACATGAGATACATGCATTGCCCTCATAATTATTTGTTTTGTATTATCCCAATGTATGGCAGACAATTGTATCCGTATTTCAATGCCAAACATGCATCTGTTGTCTGTCTTAATTTTTTTTCTTTTTATGTCTAAGTGTTTGACGTGCTACTGTATGTTAAAATTTAGTTTTGATGTCTATGTTATTAGACAAATTAATTTATTTATTATATGGTTTAAATATAAAATAGGCTATGTATTAATGTTATTATTTAACCATAGTTATTATTTAACCTTTGGTACTCTTAAATGTCAGTTAAGAGGAATTCACTCAGTCACCGGAAGTCAGATTAAAATGGCCGCTCCTATAGCAACTGGCTCTAGCAGTTCTATTTATCGCCACAGGATTGCGCTAGTGAGCGCAGGGAGGCCAACCGCGCGGAGATAAAGTTTGGATCTGAGTGTCTAGTGGTACGTGAATTTCTCCCTCTTCTCCCGCCCAGCAGTCAGCAGCTCAGATGAGTCAGATGCCAGTTGCCGCACCGCGACGCGACATGCAGCTTGTCATTCGTTATCCTATACCAATGCAACATCTTTCGTCGGTTCTCGATGATGTTGGTTGTAACCATTCATGAATAAACCAAAAGAATGCATCAAAAATAAAATAGCATTGATTTATATGCTATACTTAGTCGTCAAGATATTGTTCAACAAATGACCATATAGCCAAATAAGTTAAAAATTGTTGGTGAAAACATAACCGTAAGGCTAACCTTCTCTACTTATCTAAAGAATTAGCGTTCTAAATCAGTTATTAGTGTAGGTTGAAACATGACATTATTAGACGTTATACTGTGGTACCGGTAATCATACAAACAAATAATCAAGACGATTAAATATAACTGTCTTTACTTATTGAAGTAATATGTCACAATGTTACATTTTCACAAAGTTGCGCTTTTCAATGAAGGTTCTTTTGGGTTAACAAAAATCCAGTGTTGTTAATTTTACACAATTTATTACAGTATAATTCCAGATGTGTACATTTTTGTGAACCTTATGGATAGTGTTATGAGCACACATAAGGTTGATCATGGTTTAGTTTTAAATAATTAAAAAAGTATGTTTTACATAATACATAAAGATCAAACGCCAAAATACAACATACATTAAATTTGAAGTGCTATATCATTGATTTGCACTAGAAGCATCAAATCAACTGAACTGAAAGAAACAAAATAACACCACCAAAACAATTTACTATTTAAAGGCCTATACGTATATGTAGTACTATCTTGAAATTAAGACGTACAGTATTATTTATATATATATATATATATATATATATATATATATATATATATTCAGATTAAAATTTATGTACAACAAATTTGACTAAATAATTCTACTGTTTTAAATAATGATTAAGTTCAAGTAGTTTAAACAATAACTGCTGGAAGCATCGTTTAATTCACACATTCGCTATAATCTGCTGGTGTTACATCACAAAACAGCTGATTTGTAAATATTACATTACCAAAATCCAATTCAAGGTGGGGTTTCCTATAAGCGATTTCGCTCAACGACGGCGACTACAGCCCCCCACCTTCACTCCTCATAATTTTTCCATAAGAGAACGTGCTAAAAGATATTATCACATCAATAAATTATTAATCAAATAGCGAAACTTTGCTTCAGTAAATAATTAAAAGTAATGTTCATATAAACTGTAAATTTGCAAATACGTAAACTACAATTTTTATTCAAACACCCTAGGACCCAGTCCATTTTTATTCAAACACCGTAGTACCCAGTCCATTTTTATTCAAACACCCTAGGACCCAGTCCATTTTTATTCAAACACCCTAGGACCCAGTCCATTTTTATTCAAACACCCTAGGACCCAGTCCATTTTTATTCAAACACCCTAGGACACAGTCCATTTTTATTCAAACACCCTAGGACCCAGTCCATTTGCTTTTTTCAAACTATATAATCTGCACATAAAAAATTTTACATGAAATTCAAGATAAAGTTATATTGGTAAATTCAAATATCGTAAATAAATAGCTTGTACAGTAATCTAGTCTGCACAACGTCATATCTGTACGTCACTTGGTTGCCAGGGTTGGTAAGCTCTCTCTCACTCATGGAGAGCAGACTGCTGTCGGCCGGTCAAGGTCACAGCACATCCGCGCCTGGCCACCCCTTCCCCCCTTCGATGTTCAAAACACCTGCTGTATGATTGACCAAAACTTGGTTGCAGTATATGATTGCCATTTTGCCGCCAATTGGCTTTAAGTCTTTCATAAGAATTGTTCATCGTCTAAGTCTAACTACGTAATGTTTTTGGCCAATGTGAAAAATATGTACACAATTTTTTTTGTTACAAGAGCACAAAAGAGAGCTTCAAACGCAAAAATAAGCTACCAAACATTTAGTTTTGAAGCCTTGTATGGATATACTCTTTCCTACATAAACTAACCTAACACAAACTACAATTATATAGTACAACATTGTAAATTTATGAATAATACTGAAATGGTGTTAGAATAGATAGAACTTTGATCCGATGACTGGATAGAATTTACTCTATAAACTAGTCTACAATTATACAATATTCTAATATTTCACATACATGCAAACACATCAATGCCAATTTCTATAATAGGTCTAATGATGTAAATATTTCGAAAACCCCTTTAATAGTATTGAGAATTTGTTGAAACCTAAAATGAGAACATATCCATAATCGTACGTCTAAAATTGCTTCTATTTACCACCGATCAAAATTTTAATGTTCACAAATAATGTCATCAATACTTATTGTCAATATATTGATAGTGTAACATCACGGATAGACAACAATCTACGAAGCTGTTTGTACTCGTAAATCAGTAAATGCAACAGCTGACAGCTGTTCTCTGTAGGTAGGGTGAACAGTCAGCGAAACTACTACACTGTGTAGTGTGTAGGTTGCTCAAAGATAGTTGCTATGACAACCGCCACGATGCTGCCTGTGCTGAGACAGCCAGCTGGCGGGAAGTGGCCTTGGTCGCACTGCTCCACTATAAACTTCACCGAACTGAATTTTTACTGCTTCACACACACACCTACCAATATAACCACGACTGACGACACACACAGCTACGTCAGTGTTTTGCTGTAACTCAGCTACTTGGGGACAAAGTGTTTGGGAGATTGTAGGCGATAGGTTCCATGCTCGGTTCTCTTAATACCGAAACGGCGTCCGCTCAATGGTTGTCATCAATATAGACACTACTAGAGAAGTCTGGAGTGTCCGTGTTGAATGGTAGTCAAGGTTCGGGTGTTGTGTAGGGAAGAGAACTAAGTGTCAAACTTGTCAGTTAGCTGAAAAATCAAACCAACACTACGTGGTTCGGATTCCACGTAAAGCTGTAGGTCCCATAGTTGCCCTGGTTATTGGGCTATTAATAAATAGTCCTTTCTGACCTTAGTCGAACTCAGATAGTAACAATGACTACACTCGTTCATCATATACACTCATCACACTCATTCACGCATCATATTCGCCCATATCTCTACGATCGGCGTCTTAGAGATGAATAATGAATAATGCTGTTTAGCTACAATTTAGTGTATTTGTTTTGTTGTAAAAATGTGACTAATAACTTTCTATGAAACCTAACAAATACCGTAAATTAGGTAGGTACAGCTTATATAATTTTGTGCTTACTTATGTATTTTACACAATTAGCCTACTAAACAACTAGAACGGTACGGGTCTAAGCTCAAGAAAATACCTTTGCTATACTCTATTTTTACTTATACCAATGACAATTTGAACTACAGGTTGAACATTTTAAAAATAATCACTTACCTTGCTTCCTTTTGTTGTTGCCATTTTAATAAACCAGGATTTCGTCGTCTTTTTTTAACATACGAACTCAAACACCGTCTACGCTTAGGCATATTGAAACACGTGAACAATTACAGTAAGAAATATAAATCAGCCTGAAGACGCGTAAGCACACCACTGACTGACCTGTGAGTCATTCGCATCCGTTTCCGACAGTATATTCATAAATAGGTTGACCAACAACTCTTATTTTAAAATAAAATTCCTCTATTGCAGAAAAGACTGGTCTTGGAAAAGACCCTGACACAATCAGTGTACTAACATTCAATTTATTTAAATTTTTATTAGCACACCTCGTCGTTGAGTCACACACATGAAGCGTCGTCTCGTTGAGTTGAATACATATTATGTAGATTCATCTTTATATAATGCAGCCCATTAATTAACAAGATCACATAAAAAGATTCTGATATTATGCTATATTTTTATGTACAGTAAAATGTAAACATGTAGGCTTACTATGTATATTTTCGTCATATCAGGATTCCAGAGTATTTACTGGTTAGGAATTTAGGACTAGGTAGTAAACTTGATACATATAACACTATATAACCTATATTAAATAGATTTCTTTAAATATACACACACAAAACACTGTGGTGTATAATAATTTTCTTGTAAAACATTTTTTGACTTTAAGCAACATCATTGATGTAAAAGTTGTTTGCAATTTTGGATTACTGTTTGATATTTCATCGATAAACAGTAAACACTGCATAAAGCTCAACAAATAATAGAACATTTAGTATGCAGTAATTAATTATTAATCAAATTTATATTTTAAAATTATATAAATAATACAAAATTACATTTGATATTCAATTATTATACAAATGTGTCGAACACAGATCACACAAAGTCAAAGTCAAAATATCTTTATTACATCATCGCCAAGATGAGAATAGTGTCACAGAGTTTACAAAATAAGTTTAATTATTAAAAAATTCATTTAAAGTGTAGAATGGTCGGTATTGTAGCCACGTCTTTAGATGTTGTCCAAATAGCTGTTGTTTAATTTGCACACTCGTCATTCACATACAGTAGCGTACCGTATTATCGTGAAAGAAATTGCGATACCTGTGGCGATACATAAATTTACACTACCTGGTATATTTCGTTGCTAGCGAAAACAGTTGGCAACATGAGTTGCAGGGACGAGGTACTACGCTTCTCCGCCAGGCACCGCTACTCTACAGCTCCGTCCAGACAGCTCACATTCAAGAACATGCCTCTCTATTTTAAATGATTAAAATTCGGAATGTCGCCGTACAGTTATGGTAGACCTGTTCATATATTCTTAAGGAATCAAAGCTTGGACTGGCTGAAATTGGCAGTTGTTTAGAAACAATTTTACTTGCCGTAATTCAATCTGAAAAACTCGTATTTTACGTTTTTTAGTCGAAATTATCTCACATATTGGACGTAGTATTTTAATTTTAAAGTCAGCCAGTCCAAAAGGACACTATTTGTGAACATATTAACACTTATTTCAGCTCAATATGTGGATAAATAACGATAGGAGAGTTTAAAAAGAAGAGGCACGTTTCGCGCCGCCAAATCCACGGGTGAAACCCTCTTAAGACATCAGAACAACGTTATAACCTTTCTTGGTATCTACTATCACCTTATAAATCATTAGTTTTTCAAACAGTTTTAGGGAATGAATTTAAAACACTAACATACATTCATTATTTCATATTTTGATACCGAAAATTCAACAACCCACGCATTTTACAACGTCACCTTGTTAATATTATTCGTCTAACAGTGTTTGATTTTTAACCCTCAATTAGCTAATAAATACATTTTATAACTAAAATATTTTAGTTATAAATTTTATAATTTTAGTTATAAAATTTATAAGCTTATATTTTGGCTTACTGAAGTTTTAGTACAGGCCAATATGAAACACAATAAGATATTGCATTTAGTTAGAATTACTCCAGGACTAAATACTTTAGAATTCTAATTTGTACTCTAACCAGAATAGTTCTAGTTTGTTCAACGAAATATGCCCACTACATTGCACAAGTTTTAGACAGCAGTTTACTTACAAGCCTCACAGATCATTGTGTTTTAAACAGCAGTTTACATACAAGCCTCACAGATCATTGTGTTTTAAACTGCAGTTTACATACAAGCCTCACAGTTCATTGTGTTTTAAACTGCAGTTTACATAAAAGCCTCACAGATCATTGTGTTTTAAACTGCAGTTTACATACAAGCCTCACAGATCATTGTGTTTTAAACTGCAGTTTACATAAAAGCCTCACAGTTCATTGTGTTCTAAAAAGCATTTTACATTTAAGCCTCACAGATCATTGTGTTTTAAACTGCAGTTTACATAAAAGCCTCACAGTTCATTGTGTTTTAAACAGTAGTTTACGTACAAGCCTCACAGAGCATTGTGTTTTAAACAGCAGTTTACATACAAGCCTCACAGTTCATTGTGTTCTAAAAAGCATTTCACATTTAAGCCTCACAGTTCATTGAGTTTAAACAGCAGTTTACATACAAGCCTCACAGTTCATTGTGTTTTAAAAAGCATTTCACATTTAAGCCTCACAGTTCATTGAGTTTAAACAGCAGTTTACATACAAGCCTCACAGTTCATTGTGTTTTAAAAAGTATTTTACATTTAAACCTCAAAGTTCATTGTGTTTTAAACAGCAGTTTACTACATACAAGCCTCACAGATCATTGTGTTTTAAAAAGTATTTTACATTTAAACCTCAAAGTTCATTGTGTTTTAAACAGCAGTTTACTACATACAAGCCTCACAGATCATTGTGTTTTAAAAAGTATTTTACATTTAAACCTCAAAGTTCATTGTGTTTTAAACAGCAGTTTACTACATACAAGCCTCACAGATCATTGTGTTTTAAAAAGTATTTTACATTTAAACCTCAAAGTTCATTGTGTTTTAAACAGCAGTTTACTACATACAAGCCTCACAGATCATTGTGTTTTAAAAAGTATTTTACATTTAAACCTCACAGTTCATTGTGTTTTAAACAGCAGTTTACTACATACAAGCCTCACAGATCATTGTGTTTTAAAAAGTATTTTACATTTAAACCTCACAGTTCATTGAGTTTTAAACAGCAGTTTACTACATACAAGCCTCACAGATCATTGTTTTAAAAAGTATTTTACATTTAAACCTCACAGTTCATTGTGTTTTAAACAGCAGTTTACTACATACAAGCCTCACAGATCATTGTGTTTTAAAAAGTATTTTACATTTAAACCTCAAAGTTCATTGTGTTTTAAACAGCAGTTTACTACATACAAGCCTCACAGATCATTGTGTTTTAAAAAGTATTTTACATTTAAACCTCACAGTTCATTGTGTTTTAAACAGCAGTTTACTACATACAAGCCTCACAGTTCATTGTGTTTTAAACAGCAGTTTACATACAAGCCTCACAGTTCATTGTGTTTTAAACAGCAGTTTACATACAAGCCTCACAGTTCATTGTGTCTTAAAAAGTATTTTACATTTAAACCTCAAAGTTCATTGAGTTTTAAACAGCAGTTTACATACAAGCCTCACAGTTCATTGTGTTTTAAAAAGTATTTTACATTTAAGCCTCCAAAGTTCATTGAGTTTTAAACAGCAGTTTACATACAAGCCTCACAGTTCATTGTGTTTTAAACAGCAGTTTACATACAAGCCTCACAGATCATTGTGTTTTAAAAAGTATTTTACATTTAAACCTTACAGTTCATTGTGTTTTAAACAGCAGTTTACTACATACAAGCCTCACAGATCATTGTGTTTTAAAAAGTATTTTACATTTAAACCTCACAGTTCATTGTGTTTTAAACAGCAGTTTACTACATACAAGCCTCACAGATCATTGTGTTTTAAAAAGTATTTTACATTTAAACCTCAAAGTTCATTGAGTTTTAAACAGCAGTTTACATTTAAACCTCAATGTTCATTGAGTTTTAAACAGCCGTTTACACATAAGCCTCACAGATCATTGTGTTTAGGCTTAATTAACAGATAAACAATAATTTAAACTTTTAGCATAAGTACTAATAAATATGAAAAGTAGGCCCTTTTATACAAATAGGAAGTTTCGCCCTTTTATCAATTCAGAAAATACAATATGTACTGCAGTATTAATATCGTTACACAAATAATGTTTTCTTTAGACTGTTTATTAGTAATAAATTAACTCTATTATAAAGCCTACTCTGTAAGATATTTTATTAAGACACAATGATATTTTTCAAGTGATGATCAATTAAGTTAGGTTTTACGAATGGTAAATTTTCAGAGCATCTCAAGAGGTAGTTTTTATCTACAACAATCTAAATCGAAGTAATGAACCGTTTAACGCTTTACAAACCCAGTCTAATCGAACCAAACAGTTTGGTTGAGCACGAATCTTCAAAAAATTCTTGAATAAAAACTTAATTTTTATCGTTTCTTGGGTTTCTATTTTGATAATGTTTTCATTTCAACTAATTCATGATGGATACAATTTTAAGTATGTTGTCCAAAGGCTAAGCTCAAAATGTTCCAATACGATACCTACAAAATCAGTTATCGAGTATATAATATCAGAAAAAAAATACTCAAACAATCGTATTATCCACCCCAACAAGTGTGTCGTCCCAAAATGTCCGAGTCTCAAAATTTCCGTGAATGAAATAAGCAAGAAACCGTCTCAAAGTTTTCCGTGAGAAATACTTAGCCCCAATAATTTAGATAATCAAAATGTCCTAAGGTCTAGGGGTGGTTAGGGGGTTGGGTGGTTTGACATCAGTGGTCGCTAGCCGTTGAGGAAATACACTGTTTGAATAATATGCCTGACTATACATAGCTTATCATGTAAAATAAAAATAATAGCCTATAGGACGTCCGAGAATAATTGTATGTCCACGTTCCACATCTTGCAAGTATATATACTTATTATTGTTATTATTATGGCCACTTAATATTTAAGTACCCTTAATATTACTGCATTTACAAATAAAAAGAATTCGTGTAGAAAAAGCGTAAAAATTGTGCCGATGTAAGGCTATGAATCCAAGATCTTGAATTGTTACTTCTTTAAGAAACAAAGAAATCTTTATTTACAATTTTGGAGCTGACTCCTAGATCTTGGACTCCCCCCCCCCCCCCTGGAAACATTGAAACACTAGAAATGTAGTATGGGTTAGTATTGCTGTACTTTAATGGCATATTTACCAGTAAAATACGTTATAAACTGTGGAAAAAACTGAGGTGTGCGTGACTTAAAACTCGCTCTGTAAATTTAAGGAATGATTTTCAAAATAAATACCTTAGTTATTAAACGCATGCTTTCTACACAATACTTAGCCTCATTTTTAAAACAAATACAATTCCCAAACGTAGAGGATGGTTCCGATAAATAAAAAGATTTGTAGAGTGTATACTTTTAAAACCCGTTTGTAGCTAAAACCAAACAAAATCGCGTATGTATAAGTTTTGACCCAGTACATACCGTGGCTAGCTGTTAGTGAGCGCCTGCAGTTGGTTAAGTATGCAATACACATACTGAAATGAGCAGTAATCTGTTCTTGTAATCTGAAGGCACTCATCACTATAATTTTTAAATATAGGGTGTCTTAATCCCCCAACCTAACCAATTAATTCTTTTATATGTAGAGATGAAGTTTTTAACTTCGGGTAATGCTTGTATGACCAACTGAGGTGTTTTTTAAGTATGACCAATTTTAACTTCGCTCCGAAAATGGGGTAGTTTGGAGTTAAGTAGACATTTTTAAATGGAGAACTCTCGCAAGTGATGACTCATTTTAAATATATTAAAACAGAGGAAGAATGGCACAGACTAGAGGTCTCAAATGTTGTGGCTAGTTAAATTTGGACTTGTTTCCTAAAACCATTTATTTTAAGTTACATTATTAAAGTTATTTTATGACAGATGAAACATTCTCTCATCAGTTATTTTGAGAAGTTATGACATCAATTTGAGAACTGATAACAAATAATATGTAAAAAGCAGGTTACTTGACTTCCGTCAGATAAAAACACCTAATAAATGCTGTGTTATTCGTGACTGTGGTTGTTGACGTTTTGTATTCTTGTAACTTATTTTATATTAGATTTGGTGTTATGCTTTTCAAAATAACTGGTGAGTGAATGTTTTATCTGCCTTGAAATAGCTTGGGGTTTTAGGAAAGATTCCAACTTTAATTAGTTTTGTTTCCAATTAATGTTTTCAATTTTAATAGAATTACATTAAATAACTCTATGACATTTTTCTAATTGTTTTAAGAACTTAAAAATAAACTGTCACTTGCCAGGGGTTTCTATTAAAATTTAAAACCCCAGACTACCCCATAAAAAACTCCTCAATTGGCACATATTAACATTACCCGAAGTAAATCACTTTATCTCGATACATAAAAATATAAATAGAGAGGGGGCTTTTAAAGTGTACAGAATGATACCGAGGGACCGGTGTATGTACAAACTGATACCGAGGACCCGGTGTACGTACAAGATGATACCGAGGACCCGGTGTATGTACAAGATGATACCTGGAGCCCGGTGTAAGTACAAACTGATACCGAGGACCCGGTGTACGTACAAGATGATACCTGGAGCCCGGTGTAAGTACAAACTGATACGAGGACCCGGTGTATGTACAAGATGATACCTGGAGCCCGGTGTAAGTACAAAAAGATACCTGAAGCCCGGTGTAAGTACAAACTGATACGAGGACCCGGTGTATGTACAAGATGATACCTGGAGCCGGGTGTAAGTACAAACTGATACCTAGGATCCGGTGTATGTACAAAATGATATCGGGAGCCCGGTGTAAGTACATAGTGATACCGTGGACCCGGTGTATTTTTTTACTTCCTGCATACTTAATTATTAAAATTAACTTTAAAATGAAATTATTAATAGACATCATAAAGTTTGACTTTTCATTTTACCCATATTCTATGCGCAAGTTAATGGTGAGAGATTTATATGATTAACCTTTAAGTAATTTAATATGTTTACGAGTTTATGTAAACAAACTTGAGGGCTGAGCATGCAATTCATAAAAAGTCTTTAGATACTTGAAATATTTGTCATTTTACTTGATTGTTTTAGTTTATTCTGCATGAGAGGCAGCAGAACCCATATACGTCCAGCAGTATTGACCCACCCATCCACCCATATGTGCATTACTTGACTTCCGTAAGATAAAAACACCTAATAAATGCTGTGTTATTCGTGATTGTGGTTGTTGACGTTTTGTATTCTTGTAATTTGCTTTATATTAGATTTGGTGTTATACTTTTCAAAATAGGTAACTGGTGAGTGAATGTTTTATCTGCCTTGAAATAGCTTGGGGGTTTTAGGAAAGATTCCTAAAACATCATTTTGTACAGTTACACCGGTATTACAAAATGGTGCGGGGGTCCGGTGTACGTACAAAATGATATCGTAAACTCGGTGTATGTACAAAATGTTACCGGAGGTCCGGTGTATATACAAACTGATACCATGGACCCGGTGTATGAACAAAATGATACTGTGGACCCGGTGTATGTACAAAATGTTGCGGGGGTCCGGCATGTATACAAACTGATATCAGGGGTGTGGTGTATGCACAAAATGATACCGGTGACCCAGTGTAAGTACAAAATGATACCACGGACCCGGTGTATGTACAAAATTGTGCGGGGTTGCGGTGTATGCACAAAATGATACCGGGGCCTGGTGTATGTATAAAATGATACTGGAACTCGGTGTATATACAAAATGATACCGGGGCATGGTGTATGTACAAATAATGCACGCAACACTATGCAAGTTGCACAGTTAACAATAAGACGCACAATGCGTTAGATATGGAAGGAGAGACCCTCCATTGTCACAGAAACCAGTGGGGGATTTCTCAACTTTATTTGTATATATTTAAAAATCATCACATAACTATACTTTGATTAAGTATTTAATGTTGTGTTATATATGATTATCCGTGATAATATATGAGATAATACGTTAGCTGGATCATCTGGAAGCCCGTTTCTTCTCCAACTCCTCAGTTTTGTTTAAGAGCTCCTGCTGGTTCTTAATGTTTTCCACCTCACCTCGAACTGTGTGCTGCAGGTTGTCGTACCGCCCCACAAGGTCATTCACAGCCTGAGACCTATTTCCACTGCAAGGCCTCGGACAACTTGGTAAAATGTCTACTTGGGTTCGTGAACAGGCACCCCTTGCAGCATCTCTTCCAGTTGGTCTGTCGCAACTTCTAAGTTCAGGCTCTTGACCGGGACAGCTTGGAAACACGTCTACTTGGTCTCGTACCCAGTCTTCCCTAGCAGGATCGCCTCCAGGTGTTCTTGTTCTGCCACCTGGACAAAACTCTGCATCTTGGGGATAGTTATGGCGCTGTTCCTCTACTTCTTCGGTAATTGTAAATTCAGACTCTAATAGGCCACAACTTGGAGGAGTCCAGTAGATGTCAGCTAGAGATTCACCTTGTGCTTGGGAAGAGTAGAGGCGAGGTTTTGCGGAGTCGCATTGTCCAACCCTTCTTTGCAATTCTCTTTTTAAAATGTACATATTCTGTTCCACATTTTCCACTCTACAATAAATTCCCACATATTCCTCGTTGAAGAGTTTCTCTATCTTTCCAGAATTAAAGTCAGCCATCTTACGAAACTGTTGTATTTTTTGTCTAATCCTCTTACTCGCCTCGTCCATTTTATTTAGCTTCTGTACCGATAATCTAACTTCTTTTTCTATTGTACAGCATAACTTCACCATTTTCCTCAGTACTTCCTGGTAAGATTGCATATTCACTGTTGAATTAGGCTTAGGTGGTATAACAGGCGAGGGATTTACTGGGTCACAGGTCTGTTTCAATATTCCTATATAATAATTTCTTTTTTCTTCCCACTCACGTAGTCTTGAAGTACTATTCCAGTCTAGCGAAGCTCTTATGAACTTATCTAAAGTATCCAAAATGCTTTCAGCCACATCTATCATTGATTTATTACCATTTAGATTGTCCTTAAGATTCGATAATGTAATCATTCTGGGTTTCAAGAAACGGAATTTCGAAAATCTAGTGACGTCTTCAACATCGTTTAGAAGAATGCACAGTTTGTTCGAATCAGGATGAAAGTCTAACCTACTACTTTCGTCTTTACGCTCTGAGGAAATGTTGGGTTGGAACTCTGCGTAAGTAGGCGGTGGGTCAAAAACGGGACGAGGAGTGCTACTGCTTGCCTGTTGTACTTCTTCACATCTATTATAATAGGCCATTTTATATTTATAAAACAACAAATTTTAAAATTTACAGTGTGTATGTTGTGTTGTGTACAAATATTAAGGTAAAACAGGTGTTATTTTATACTATACTAATTATATTATAATTAAAAGCCATATGGTTGTCATTAGGAGACTGTCTCATATGACATCAAGCTATGCAACGACCACTTCGATAAACAATTACAACATATGTTACTCTTTTATAATAATATACATGTAATATTTTCCTCTTTATTCATCTATTCATTCAACGGATAACACCATTTTACAAAAAAATGTTTCACACAAAACGATCACAAGATGGTAGAACAACGTAAATTAAGATACACTAGGGCGGCGGAAACAAACAATGAACAATGGTAATGACTCTGACTTGTAGCGAAATAGCTATAAAAAGTATCAACAACAACAAATTCGTGATATAGAGAAACTCGAAACAATTTAAATAGGATTGTTTGTACTAAACAGATTACAAAAAGAATCTACACAAACTGCTTAAGTTTATTTTAAACAAGGCTTCATTTACATGAAATAAATCAATATTTGTACCACCTAAGCTTCCACACCTCAACAGACGGGAGACCACTTTGATAAGCATAGTTTTTAGTATGGTAGCGTATACGGAATATGTTTCTTGAACGGGTCCCTTGAGGGATGGGAAGATCATTAAGTAAAAAATGATGAAAAAGTAAAAGTATGTTACATTTCAATCTCTCATGAACAAGATCACCTTTCATCAACAGATTCTACAAATACACTTAGTACCTATACAAAAAACATCAAGTTAATGTGGCAGTTTAACAAAAAGATAGATTAAGAAATGAGGTTTTTTTACTTTGGATACGACTACTGACCAGTCTTGTTCAGAAGACGTATGGCCAGATTATTTGAATGAGTTTCTAATATATGCTGATTATGGTTAGTGCTGGTGTTCATTATGATTTTCTTCAACAATTAACGTTTGCAACAGGGAATGAAGACTTGTTTGTTGAATACATATAAATTAGCCGCAACAATTTGTCAAACCATTTAGACTAAAAACGTTGTATTACTTGAAAATTGATTCCCTTGCCGTTCTCACAATTGATTACATACTTTAATTTATCTTCTCGTTGGACAGTTTGGACACGTTGACCAATAATTAATTAATCATGAACATTGCATTCTTTTTATATCTGATTTTTTAAATCCCAAATGTGGTACTCTGGAATCATTGGAATCTCCATAGTGTAACGATAATAAATATGACATATTTTCAGTGATTTTTCTCTATATCTCCTACAATAACTTTTTCCAATATAAACAAGTCCATTCTCTCATAACATAAACTAGTAAATGTATATGATATGAGCAGAGTCTTATATGAAGGCCCGTCATGAGAGGGGATAACCATTACCCAAGGGTTCACTCTTGGTCATTTGCTATTTATTTAATCAACACAGTTACTAACGTCATTTTTCAAGATAAAGCTTCACTTGTCTCTGTTGATTCCCGAATTTAACATTATTTTACTATTACAGATGCAAATTCGTCTTATATTTTATGAACGGAAATATTTATTACTTTCCCAAATTAGTTTTCGTAATACTCAAAGAAGAGATCTACTTCGATCGATTCCACAAAAAAGAACTTCAAATTTTCAAGAAATAATTCGTAGTCTAACAATGTGTAAAATAAATCACTTCATACCGTTTAAAGAATCCCCTTCATGATTATATTAAAGCATTGAACGCAATATCTAATCCAGCCCATTTTGGGATGGAGGTCAGGGAGATGTTGTTAGTGGATTCAAGGAGTGGAGGATTGGTATCACTAGGTAGTGTGTATGTGGGTGAACTGTGTATGCACGATAGTTATAAATGTACTTGAGTACCCCAAGATTGATTAATTACCTATTAAACAGTAAAATTCCAGCAGGAGCTAGATTCGGCACCTGTGAATAGCAACTGCCTCTGCTTCGAGCGCAAGCAAGCCACAATGAACAAGCCTTCTAACTCTTTCAGGGTGACAGCTTCTAGGGCTCGGTCTCCCTCTGAGTAGGAGAAACCCTTTTGAGGGTTGTTCAGCAGCGTGTGATTCACGCGGGATTACTGCGTTCCATTTAAAATACCCGATTTAATATCTTGAATAATTTTGTTTTCTTCTACGCATTTTTATTTTGATAATGTCATAATATTTAAATGTATACGTATTTTTCTGTCTTTAGTGGTAGAGAGAAATAAATAAATAATCTTAATTTCATCACATGGACGAAATTAATAAAGGTTCTTTTCATTGAACAAAAGTAAACTTTACATTATTGCTATAGTGTGTTTGAATCGTAGTACAATTAAATCAGTGAAATGATAGTTTTATCACGTAGATAAATCATACAAACGAAAGTTACTATGTACTTTGTACTGTATATTTTATTCCACAGTAAAACGTGTTAAACATTTTGACCAAAATGTAAAATATGGCAATTAGACTCAATTTTAAACAAAATTAATATTCTATTTGTGCAAATAATTTTTAAAAACATAATGTAAATTGTAACTCACCATTTTACATTCAATATGATATACTGTATATTACAGGGGCCATTTAATATAATAATAGCATAGACTTTCTATAGGTATAATAATGATAATAGATAGTAATGATAATAGCATCTATTTTACTATCCAGAGTACTGTAATTATATATCTCTGTATAATAGTAAAATTAATGTTAGAAGGTCTATGATAATAGTTTAAAAAACAGAGTGGTGAGAGGAAAAATACTTTTATAAACAAATGTACAACAGCAAAGCATATCTAACTGCAATCCATGCCGTCAGCCTCAAAGTCAAGGTAAGGTTTCTGTTCTGACAAAAATAATTCCATACATAATATAACTTAAAACAGCACACCTTTTAACAGAATCGATAACGGTAATCATAATATATATTTTTTTCTTTCTACTGAATTTTGAGCTTTGATACATCCCACGTTTATAAGGCAAATTTTCTACGTTCTCTTACGAAATAATCACGCAACAACTGGTAATTAATTTGCTGTTATTTGTAATAAAATGTAATCAGAGAAAACTGAAATTTAATTTGGTTATTTTTTTGAGGTGAGTAGAATCTCATAATTACCTATAAGAATTGCCAAGCCCATCAATAAATTATATTGGTTTCCAACCATACCCTTATTTCAATTAAAACTTAAAAAGAAATACTGTAGTATTCCCCAGGCTATGCCTACCATCAAATGCATTTTTAACCCTACTTCTGGCTCAAATTCCTATAGTGGCAGGCCATTTCAAGACATTAATGCACTATATCATTTAAAACTCAGTGCTGTAATAACCATAATAATAAAGTATACACTATATATACTTTCTTGTTCAAAAAAGTATGCTGAACACAATAATACAGAAAAATTAATATTCTATGAAAACAAAAATTGTTCACTATATTTTTATATAGGCCTAAGTGCTTTCATTCTGTAAAATAGATTTTTCATAATCATGGCCTTGAGAAAAATAGAAAACTGCGTTTTAGAAAAATATCAAAATATACTAAATCTGGGCAAAATGGTTTTTTTACATAAAACAATAATTTGAAAATTATTCTGGGTAATTATGCACTTTCTTGCCACCTCTGAAAATACGATTTCATGTTAAAAAAGTGGTGAAAAATGAGTTTATATATCTTGAGGAGTTTCATTTCATCTGCGGAAAACTCGTTTTTTTACTGAAAAATCGAAAAACTAGTTTTTATCTAATAATGAAAAAACCAACTTTTTTAAAAATCGTTATTTTTCGACAAATCTTTTTCATTTCTCGTGTTTTTTATGCTGAACATAGATATATAACTGGTTTTGTTAGCAAAATTATTTTTTCAGCTCGAAAAATGCATCTTTTACTGACATAATCAAACATAACCTAACTTATCCTAACTGTCTATTTTCTCAACAAAATTTCGTAATTTGCGTTAAATTCGATGGTTAGGCCTCCGTGGCGGCCTGCCGGCCGTCACTCCGGCGGGAATATCGATGAATTCAGTTTTTGTGATTAATAGTTGTTGTATATAAGATCGCGTAATGGCCGCTAATCGCGATCCGCCGCGATAGTAGTTTTTCCGTTATTTATTTGTAATAGACCAAAATAGTTTTCAAATTTGCATTCAGCTAAAAAAAAACATCAAAATAAAAAAAGATGATTTAAATACCATTTAAACTAACGAAAATATGACAAAAATACTAAAAGTCGTGACATTGGTTTTTTCAAATTTTTGGTAAAATACGTTATTCAGCGGAATAATAAGCATATCTCGTGAAAATACAGCCAATTCTAGACCCATTTCATTCAAAATGTTCCAAATTTGTTTGGTGGCAAGAAACTGCATAAATACCTTATTCGGTTTCTAAAGTTTTCAAAAACAGTAAAACACTACAAAAATCTAAAAATTAAATAAGTGTACATATACTATATTGTTTACATAAGAAGTAAACTGCATGAAAATATAAATGTTGTACAACAATGGTTTATATTGATTAAAACCATTATAATATACCATTAAAACAATTATAAGAATATTTAATATTTATAAAATAAACAATGTGTATCTATTCTGAATTTTATTTTTAAAACATTGGAAAATTAGTACAAAGCGTAAAAACGCAATGTAATTGGATTGATATTTGATTATAGTGTAAACTAAGGCAAATACAATACAAATAAAGGAATAGGAAATATAGAATGAAACGTGACACACAACGCAAACGAAAGCAAAACACAAAATGGCTGGGTCAGTTGTCACTCACATTTGTATTTTCAATGTAGTAAAAGAAACCCATAAATCTCTTACAATAAATCGAAACTAACATAAATGCAAAGCTGCTTTTATGAACAATTGAATGATATATCGAACATGTAACTATATTTATTTTTAGAATAAACTATAGACAAGTAAGTTTTAATCCTTGTCAAATGGGTTACAAATAATAATAATAATAATAATAGTCGTTACAAAATGTTGATGTAAAATGGGTTTAATTTGGCCAGTATTAGAGAAAGTCCAGTGAACTGTATGGTACCTAATTATGGATTATCCTTGTGAATTGAATATTGTTTTTAAGGAATGGAATCTTTTTTTTTTAAATATGTATGTTCAAATGAAACATCATATTTTACTTAAATGATGCAATGTTTTGTGATCTTTTAGATTGTGTTGAATGATAGTTCTCCTCTCTACAATGATTCTTTGTTTTACAAAATCAAGCTTTGCCAGAATGACACACAAAATTCCTATCAATGTTTTGAACACGATTCAACAGAGATTGCTTAATATATCATGCCAAGTGGAACGACTAACTCATCGGAGTTTGGTCAGGGTAAGCGGAAGCGATGTGACATCCTTCTTACAAGGTATTGTGACTAACGATATGAAGCACTTTCAGAACAACTCTAAATGTTTATTTACAATGTTTCTTAACACAAAAGGGAGAGTTCTTTATGATTCAATTATTTACAAATCAACTGAACAAGACACATATTTTATTGAATGTGATCGCAATGGTTTGCAAGATCTTGTAAAACATTTAAAAATGTATCGGGTGAGGCGTAAAATCATTGTTGAATCTGTTGATGATGAGTGGAACTTGTGGGTTCTTTTTAATCCCAAGGAGGTGCAGACACCAGTTAATGATCTTAAAATAGTAAAACAAGAACAAGTAGTTCCTTGCACTTTTCCAAATTCAGAAAATGAGAACCATTCTACATTTTTGAACGAAATTATTCTCAGTGATAACACCTTAATCTATACTGACCCTCGTATTTCATGTTTGGGAAATCGAGTGTTAGCTCCCCCTGATGAGGATGTAGAAAAGTTGGTAC
Organism: Stictocephala bisonia; assembly: GCA_035578905.1. NCBI lineage: Eukaryota > Metazoa > Arthropoda > Insecta > Hemiptera > Membracidae > Stictocephala > Stictocephala bisonia. The sequence goes on along the minus strand of JAQJVL010000655.1, from coordinate 38,430 downwards.
AAAGAGCAGGTGTCAATATAGAAACATCTTCACCATGGTCATATCGCACTTTCCGTTACAGACTAGGAGTTGGAGAAGGTGTAGAAGAACTGCCTATTGGAAAATGTTTCCCTTTGGAAGCAAATTGTGATTACCTTCATGGAGTTAGTTTTCACAAAGGTTGTTATATCGGTCAAGAGTTAACTGCCCGAACCCATCATACAGGTGTGGTGAGAAAACGGTTAATGCCTTTGATGTTACGTTCAGAAGTATCTGACAAAGGTCTTCCGTTAGATACACCTATTGAAGCTATTAGAGGAGAGAAAAAAGCTACAATTGGTAAACTCAGGGGGTTAGAAAAAAATAATGCAATAGGTTTATTGAGAATTGCTGAAGCCTTGGAAGTAAATAAGTTTACTATTGGAAATATTGAAGGTGAAACATTAAAGCCGTTTTGGTGGCCTCAAGAATTACCTAAAGATAGGGTGGACAGCAAACGTAGTTAAGCAGTTCTTAGACTTTCAAGGTAACTTTTAATTGCAATAGTATTTAGTGATTTTCTACTCATAGTGTGCAAGGAAGGTATCTGTCTGTATAGTTTGTCTATGACTTGATTTTATCAATTAAATCTTACAATAATCACTTAATTTATAGAGCATTTAATTTAAATTTTCTTAAAATTGAGAGAAAGAATACACTTGCCAGTCAGTGAGAAAATTTTTCAGTAATACAAAAGATATTAGTTTTTTCCAATAATGTATGATTTTATTAAAGAATATAGAGTTTATATATTTTGATTTTCGCAGCAGACTATAAATTATCATTTACCATAGCTATATTGTTTTTAATTCTTGTGTTTTCAGTATCGTAAATGTTTGCATTACATACTGTTGTCTGTTATTAAGGAAAATAACTCTTTTGATTCAATCCACCTATTGACTAACATAGTGTGTATAGCATTTTTCTATACAATCAATATTGAATTAAAATTATTGCCCGATTCTGAGCCATTTAAGGCTATTCAAAAACTAAATGAAAAATGCTGTAAAAGAAAAAAAGAATATGCAAAAATTAATTACAGAATATCATTTATTTGTACAATAGCTTTGTCAGTCTCTGAGCCTGTAGTCCAGAATTTGTTATAAGCTTATCTATATTCCATGTAAATGAATTGTCTAAAGTACAACCGACAAACAAATGTTATTTCTTAACTTTTTTGTATAGATGACTTGTATATCTGTATATCAGGATTAAAACGCAGGTATTTTAGCTTAGATTTTACATGCTGATTCTAAGAGTTGAATCATGCTTATAGGCACAGTTTCTGTTTTAGGAATCCCTTTCTTTATAAATAAAACAGTTTTTACAAACTTGTGACTTCATTGTAATGTATAAGATGTACATTCCGTCTCCGAAAGATGGATTGAAAGAAAACCTCTGAAGAATTCAATGGATTTTGTAAGGTTTAACGTGGGCTTAAAGAGGGCATACATTGTTTGCTAAATTTGATCCCTGTAATGGCAAATGTTATTTTGATATTGTAGCCTATTTAATATAATGTGTATTATGCAACACAATTCTTTACAAATTAGTGTAACAAGTGTAAGATCAATACTGAAATATAGCTTTGTTTATTTATAAATATTAAATTATAATTATTATTTTTTTTAACAATCAATAATTTTGTGTCTAATGAAGTAAAAAAATAAGTCTAACAAGATTATTTAATTTTTAGATGGAGAGCCCTGCAGATACTGAAGAGATGGTTTTTAAATGCACGTCTTGTGAGTTGTCAGAAAACTATGACTACAAGGGTAAAAAGCCCCCATTCTCAAAACTGATCAACTTAACAAGTGAATCGTACGTTATGAAAGACCCTTTCTCGCCTCCAAACAAGGGGCAGATGTTAATACTTGGTAGTGATTGTTCAGAGTGCCATAAGCCATTCTGTCAATCACCATCATGTAGTCTCATTTATGGTAGATTTTACTGTATGTCTTGTGCACTAACCAATGTACACCAGTTTCCTCCTCAGATACAACAAAGATTAGTTAAACCTAAGAGATAAAATAAATCATTTGTTAATTCAGATGTATTTTTAACCTCTTTGTTTTATTTGTTGCAAGATGATAAACATACTAAATACAGTAGAGTCCTGGTGATCCGAATTAATTGGGACTAAACCCATTCTGGAGAACCTTATTTTTCAGATGAAACAGATTTTTCTAAAACACTCTTTTAATAAAAAATAACATATATAATATGCCTAACATTAAGTACCTTTCTTTGATTTTGAACGCAATAACAGCCTATTAAAAAAATAAGATAATAGACCCTTAATAAAAGAATACATTCATCTGAGACATACAATCAAATATCATTTTAAGATAAAAAGCAGGAGTCACTAGTGGAAATTGAACCTGAGTCAAGCACGTTTTGATGCCGTTGCATTTGTCACTAGGCCACGTAATCAGGTGGCGAAGTCATATGCATATTTGTGGCGTTCTCACATTACTCCAGATAGCACTGTTCCCAATTCTCACTGTCAGTTATGCATCAACAGTTAAACTCGTGTGTTGATATAGTTTTGTTGTAACCCACAGACACAGCGGCTGCGTTTGACCTTGTACTATGCTATGTAGAGCATCATCCCAATCCGACCCCAGTGAATACCATGTTTTTGATAGGCTGGTGTAATTTAGTTTCAAGGGAGAGGAAATCTTCCTTAACCCTAGAGAACTCGCATTGATATTGAAACATGGATACTCGCACACAGAGGTTTCCTTCAAGTTTTAAACTAAGTAATAAAATACACACAAAATAGTTTTTTTTACATTAGTTTATTATGTCAAAGTTGTTTACATAATGTTTAAAGTTATATTATTGAAATATAAAATATATTTAATGACGTAAACAAATAAAAAAAGTGTAAAAATTACAATTGTTTTAAAAAGTGTATTATTATTTGAAATCGAGCCTATCTTATTACCTACATGGAAAACTGGTTTCAGTGGTAGTATTCGTAGTTGTTTCTTACTCACTAACGTCCATTTCTTCTTCTTCCTCCTGGACGCAGTTCACACACTGAGCTGGAGCTGCATGCTCCCTGCAAATAAAGTTGCATTTGGTTTTTGAAGGCCGGTTTTTTCTCCAGTCGCAACAGTAGCAACGTCCTGAAGTAACTTCATCTGGTGGAGGGCGACGAACTTGCTGGTCTTCTAGTCCTAAAACCTGGGAAATCCGTTTCTTAGTCATCGACGGTGTGCTCCTCAGATTCACTCTGGTCATCATGTGCTCCTTGCACATCTCTTTTCCCAATACTTTGAGGAAGTATCCTTCTGATCATGCCTTGATTGTCCACATTAGCTTTTAGCACAATAAAGCTATTTAGTGCGGCAATATCTAGAATTGAATAAAACACCCGCATTGACCATCTGTTTGTGATTCTGGCAAAAGTGTAAGCTTCTTTGTATTTATCCACGTTGTCCACTCCTCCTTTGCTTGAATTATAAAAGAGGATGATTTCGGGTTTTTTTTTTTTCGGGTTGCACTAATACCACTGTACGCGTATGGGTGGGTGGGTGGGCTAATGTTATCAATTTAATCGATTGTTTTATAGATTCGATTAATCGTTGTCATTCTTATTCAGTATGTCAACTCGGTGTCGGTGACACGGGAAGTAAATATCTGTACATAAACGGCGATTTGCTACTTGTGGAGCATAGGTTGTAATAAAAAACAACATTTAAGGTTGTGTGAATTGTCTACATCTTTTAAATAGTCATAATTGACTATTTTTATGAGTCATAGAGGATCATTATCGGTGGTATCATCATCATGCATTGATGATAACAACGAACATTTTTATTTTCCTTTGTCTGGTATGAAACTAGTGTGCAGCCCTGCTTGAATCCAAAGATTGAACTCCCGATTGGTCTTTGGTTTTTTTCCACAAACATTAGAGGGATTTCCTACTTGTTTCTCCTTAATGTCCCAACTAATGTTAGTCTGTGGTTTTCTAGCAAATCAGCGCATAACGGAATAGACGTGAACCAATTATCTGTAGTAACATTACGACCAGTATCAGAAATCGGTTCAACTAGCTGTTCAACTACTGCCTTGGATGAGTTGTCAATTTCAAATGGTCCATCAGGCTGTTTCCCAACGTACACTTCCATGTTACACGTGTAGAATGTCCGTGCACACGTCATAGCAAAGATTTTGATGCCATACTTGGCCGGTTTTGTCTTCATAAAGACTCGAAAATTACACCGACCCCGAAATGATTCCAGCATTTATGAAAATCAATGGTCACGAACTCAGACACCACATAGTTCTTTTGGCAATTTTCAACAAACTGTTCAAACAAATCTCTTATTGCCACCAGTTTATCAAGTTCTTTACGTTCATTTCTTGTGTCAAGGTCGTCAAACCTTAAACCTCGAAGCAGGAATTGAAATCTGTTCCTTGACATCACTAATGAGAAAATTCAATTCCTAATCCATCCTTGGCATAAATGTCTTTCAGGTTAGCGTGTGATGATTTCATTACTCCTGCTAAGTATAACAACCCAATAACAGCTTTGATTTCGGCAGTTGTCGGATTATTGCAATCTCTTTCTCTAGAAAAATGTTGCCGATTTTTACCAATCCAAATATTTGTGTTCGTTGTTATGGCCTCAATCATTTCATCCGTTACAAAAAGTTTCCAAGAGTCAAGGGGTGTTCTAGCTGCTTCAGCATCTCGAGAAACCCTTCCCATTCGCATTCTCAAAATATTTCTTCTTCTAGTCCTTGCCTGAGCTGTCAGATGAACATCCCACAATAGCTTTTTATCTTTACTAATGTAAGCCATGGTTCCATCCGGTCTACTCACAATATCATCATGTAGCCTCTTTTCCAATGGCAAATTTGAAATGTCATCAGTATCATCAAATAAAAACTGTAATTGTTGATTATCTTCTCTATCTGTAACATTCACGTTACCTTCAAGTCCGTGGTCTATTTGAACGACATCTTCATCACTCTCAGAATCATCTCGTGCACCATCTTCTTCCTCTTCTTGAACTTCTTCGACGAATAACTGTCTCCGAAAGGTTCCCCCAAGGTCTTTCAATCGCTTCCAAATCCTGCTCTCTTTTAACACTGGCTAAAAGTCTAGCTATACGATCCTCGTCCCTTACATCCATTTTAGAATTTGATTCACAATACTATTGAAACTACTGGACAAGTATAAAAGTTACTATTTACAATATTTACAAGGTATTCTTCTTGTGTACACAATATATAAATTCACTTATTATAGTCACAATTCAAATCGACTCAAAAAACTGGTCCAATAAACAAGAACTCGCACCCGGAGTTTCGCTCCGCACATCAAACTACACCGGCACTCGCACACGGAGAAATCGTCCAGCCCGACACGGAAGACTGACTCACTCTGACGATCGATATTTTGCAAAGTGGAGGTGGTAGCCGATTCATACAAAGACATCCTACGCACATCTTGCGCGCAGGCGCATAAAATCAACAACAAATGAGTCAATACCGCTGTACGTGTATAGGTGGGTGGGTGGGTCAATACCACTGTACGTGTATGGGTGGGCGGGTGGGTTAATGCAAAAAATTTAACTGATTTTTTTCAAACCAAAGTACATTTCAATAGTTTATTAAAAGTTAATTACTTAAAATAATATTATCTTTTTATTTTAAGATAGGCTATATAAAGTAGTTCTTACAGTAACTGTATTTTATTTTTCCAAAATCTACCAATTTTTCTGTTTTGGATTAAGAAGATTTTTGGATTACCGAAGTTCGGAATAGCGGGACTCTACTATATGAAGGAGTGGTAACAAATATCAGAATTACAGATAGCTTCTTCAACCTAGTATCAGACTTTTTAGTAGTACATTTTTATATCCCACATATCTGACCCGACATCACATATTCATTAAAAAACGTTAATAGTACAAAGTCTTAGTTGACAATATATTGGTCATAAATAATTAATTTATAATACTAGCTTGTTTTCATATCCAATGGAGTTTCAAGTTCAGTACATCTTTACTAAACAATATACAACAAGCTCATTGCATCAAGTTGACACAAAACATCACACTTTATGGAAAAAAGTACTATCACTGTCTAACAGGAATAAGTCATAGCATATCTAACTGTGCACTAAACATATGTTGTTAGTGCACATACAGTAATCCATCCATATCTGCGGGTGTTACGTTCTAAAGATTTGTTGCGGTACACGAAACAGTACCTTACTAAACGAAGATTGGGAGGTTAGATTCTAACTTATAATCTATAAATGATAATACTTTACAGTGTAGTTGTTTTAAATGTATATTTATTAATATATGAACATTTTACAGGCTGTGTAACCATTTTATGTCAATATTTATGATTAGGAATTAACTATGGGGGCCAAGGATATTTATTCCTTGGGAGGCCAAGGAATATATTTTACCCCAATGCAATTTACTATTGCAAGAAAAGGTTTTTGAGTTTTGTATGGTAAAATTTAAGTGTAATAGTTACTCCCTCATACTTGTAGGTTTTTATAGATCACCCAAAAAACGCTTTGAAAGATTATTTTTTGAAAAACTAGAAATATTATTAAGCTTGCTGTCAAAAACTCATAACAAATTGATAATAGTAGGAGATTTTAATATAAATGTACTAAATAAGGTATCATCTTCTTTTTTAAATTTTGTAAATGTTCTTACAGCTTTTGATGTAAAATACCTGGTGGACTTCCCTACAAGAATCACTGCGACCACAATTTCAGCAATAGACAACTGTCTAAGTAACATGAACAACTTGACAGTAATAGGTGTAATAACAGAACTATCAGATCATGACGCTCAATTAGTTGAAATAATCCACGAAACTTCAAAATCAAAAAATGTTCAAAAATGGAAACAAACAATTAGAAGATTTACCGAATCCAATAAACAAACTTTCCAGATACAAATAGCTAGTGAGTCTTGGATGGAGGTATACCAGGCTACAGTAGAAACTAAGTACGAGGGCCGTTCAGAAAGTAAAGAACGATTGCGCATCACGGACGGCGCAGTTCCCCCACCACCGCGGAAGTGGGCTTATTCTTTAGTCCAAACCTTCCGCTTCAGTTTGAGCTGTGTAGCGGTGCCGTGAGGTCATGTTTGCGTCTCTTGTGGAAGTTCAAAATGGCGGCGCCAATTGAAAATCCCGCCAAGTGTGAAGTCCGTAGTGTGATTCGGTTTCTGAATGCGCAGCATGTTCGACCCATAGAAATTTATAGGCAAATTAAGGCAGTGTTCGGTGACTATGCGATGAACGAGTCATCAGTGAGAAAATGGTGCATTCAATTTAATGAAGGCAGAACTATTGTGCACGACGACGAACGAAGTGGAAGGCCGTCACTCGTTACTGACGAGTTGACAGCGAAAGTTGACGAAAAAATTCAAGAAAACCGGCGTTTCACTTTGAGCGGTCTACTGGCATTTTTTGTTGAATTTTTTTAACTTTGAGAACTACCGCTCAAAGTGAAACACCGGTTTTCTTGAATTTTTTCGTCAACTTTCGCTGTCAACTCGTCAGTAACGAGTGACGGCCTTCCACTTCGTTCGTCGTCGTGCACAATAGTTCTGCCACCATTAAATTGAATGCACTATTTTCTCACCGATGACTCGTTCATCGCATTGTCACCGCACACTGCCTTAATTTGCCTATAAATTTCTATGGGTCGAACATGCTGCGCATTCAGAAACCAAATCACACTACGGACTTCATACTTGGCGGGATTTTCAATTGGCGCCGCCATTTTGAACTTCCACAAGAGACGCAAACATGACCTCACGGCACCGCTACACAGCTCAAACTGAAGCGGAAGGTTTGGACTAAAGAATAAGCCCACTCCCGCGGTGGTGGGGGAACTGCGCCGTCCGTGATGCGCAATCGTTCTTTACTTTCTGAACGGCCCTCGTACAATGTATTTTTAAATATTTTTCTTTACTATTTTAATTCTAATTTTCCAAAATTACTGTCAAAATTCAATAATAGCAATACAATTGAATGGATAAATCAGGAGATACTCGATAGCAGAGAGGAAATTGTACAGTTAAGTAGATTGTTTAGGGAGACCAAAAAAGAAAGTATTAAGACTATTCTAAAACAAAAGAAAAAGGAAATTAAAATAAAAACTAATGAAGCAAAAAAAACAATATTATGACTCAAAGATAGAAAAGTCTGAAAATTGTGTAAAAGCCACATGGGGAATAATTAACAAGGAAGTTGGGAGGCAGTCAAAGAGCATAACAAACTTTCAAATAATGCGCAACAGCAAAATAATAAGCAGCCCTGACGCTATTTCTGAGGTTTTCAATAGTTTTTTCTCTAATGTGGTAAACGATAGTGTAATTCCAAAATTATTAAACTCAGTATCAAATCGAGTCCCTGAAATTAAGGAAAACATTTGTAAAGAAGCCATATTTAAATTCACTCAAATAACTGATGAGATTGTTTTAAAAACTATCAACTCATTTAAAAATAAAAACTCAACCGGTTTCGATGAAATCCCGATTAGTCTGATTAAACGTGTAAAAGACTTTATGTTAAAACCACTTACTCATGTAATTAATTCCTCTTTAATAACCGGTAGCTTTCCCGAAAAGCTAAAAATAGCAAAAGTCGTGCCTATTTTCAAAAAAGGGAAGGCAGATGATGTATCAAGTTACAGGCCGGTATCAATACTGCCAGTTTTTTCAAAGATATTTGAAAGAATCGTCTATAATCAATTGGTACACTATCTTGAAGAAAATCAATTATTAGATGAACAACAACACGGATTCAGAATCGGCCGATCAACAGTTACAGCTGGGGTTAAATTTATCCAAAAAATAATTGACGCAATAGATAATAAAGAGAGTGCTATAGGGGTTTTCCTAGACATCTCAAAAGCATTTGACAGTGTCTCACATGAACGTTTGCTTGATATTTTATACAGACTCGGTATTAAAGGTAAAGAACTGCATTGGTTTAAATCATACTTGACAGATCGTCATCAGTTTGTCGAGATAAAACACCATAACAATAATTATATCCAAATCCATAGATCAAGCCTTAGCAAAATTGATTATGGAGTTCCACAGGGATCCATCTTAGGACCACTGCTATTTGTTTGCTATTTGACTGGATTGCCTAACCTAAATGGGGAAAATACAATTGACATGGTGCTTTATGCGGATGATGCAAACATAGTTTTCACAGGAAAAAATCAATTGGAAATTGAGACTAAAGCCTCAGTTGAGTTAGCACACATTAAACAATTTTTGAATAACAGTAACTTATTGCTTAATACTGAGAAAACAAACTTTATCTCATTTCAGACTATACAAAACAGAAACCCACTAAATCCTCACATATTAATAGATGATTATACTATTGATCAATTAACGGATACTAAATTTTTAGGCTTGGTGATTGATAAAAATTTGTCTTGGAATGATCATGTGAAATTTGTTGTAAAAAAGCTATCATCTGGCCTTTACGCACTGAGAAGAATGAAAAATTACTGCAATCTAAAAACACTGAGGACAATTTATTTTTCATTGTTTCAATCCCACATTTCTTACGGCATAAGTATATATGGTGGGACGTCAAAAAAGAACTTAGACGAAATTTTAGTAATGCAAAAGAAAGCTATAAGGATCATGCTTGGTCTTTATTTTAATGATTCAGTAAAAAACTGTTTTAAAGAATTAGGAATATTGACAGTATACGATTTGTACATTCTGGAAACCCTGAAATATTGTAAACAAAACAATATTCTTACAGAAAATACGAAAAATCACAAATATAACACTAGAAAGCATACAACCAATGAAAGACATAATTTGGAATTTTACAAGAAAAAAACCTCATACTCAGGATTACAATTTTTTCGGTTTATTCCTTTAAATATCGCTAGGGAGAATAGTAATGATAAGTTCATATCAAAACTAAAATCACATTTGCTACAAATATCTTGCTACTCAACTGAGGAATTTTTTGAATTTAAAGATGTTTATGACAAGAAATAGTTTTATGTATGTATGATGTATGTATATATGTGTATATATATGTATATATGTTATATGTATGTTTATTAATTAGAACCACCATGTCAACTGTGTATTGCTAGCTGACTTTAAGAAGTAATCACTTTAAAGTTTGAGTTTGACTTGAAGTAGACTAATGAGTTTTATTGTACTTTTTTGTTCTAATACTTGACACAATTCATTACAATAATTGTAATTGTAAACAATGAATAAAGAATGTTTGACTTTGACTATCTACAGTACAGTACCCGAATGAAAAATTTAGGAAGCCTTAACCCCTTGCACTCTCATATCTAGTATACCGGGATATGGTGTTTTCCTGTACCACTCTGGTTAAAAGTGTCGGCTGCCTGTTCATCAGCTCTCATATCCAGCATTACTAGCTAACACAAGTTTCCTCAAATGCCAGTAATGCTCACTTGACCAGCACATTGCATTCTGGTGTTTGATAACTATTCTCACTGACCAAACATAATACAGACATGTTACCTTACAAAGTTTTTGGAATGGAGATGTGCTGCTGAGCCATCCTGTGGTTAACGTAGGAACTACAGTACTCTAAATATTCGTCAGTATTGTTCTGCTGCAATCCTGGGGCCTAACACTGAAAGTAATTTTTTGTTGAGCTAAGCTCACTCGACTAAACAGTCTTATCTGTGTGTGACGCTCTGCTCTGCACATGTCACTTCATTCCAGCCAACTCACAACAGTTGGATATTATCCCAGCATCGCTCTATGTATATGACTCAAATATAATTAATTATTGGTTTTAAATTTATAATAAATATTCTTTTCATAAAATCAATTGGTTTAAATATTCTGTGCATCAACCTAATTTATTAACCCCCCTCTCCGTGTTCCTGGACGGCTGTTTCGTGCATGCCGTGAGCCTTTTTTGTAAAATCGCTAAAAATAGTTAATGAAGCCGTATACAATAAAACTGCATGTCATTTTTCTTCTCATGAAACATACTTTAATATAAAATTATTATAGTTGGGGTTAAAACACTGTAAAGAACTGATATTGCGAGTAGCGGAAAAATTTGTCAATTGATGCCCATCATATTTTTGTAACTTGCAACCCTTATAGCTGGTATACAACATTTTAAGGAAAAATTCCAAAATAGCCAAAATTTACCTATTTAGTTGCCAAATACTAATAACTAATTAGAGTTTCAATAGAAGTATAAAATAATTTGTTGGGAATAGTTTTATTAGAAAAAATAAAGCTGAGAATTTTGTAGTACCGGTACTAAAATGTTATGTATTTGATACACACAAGTGAAAGCAATAAAATTATTAATAAATGTTTGTTTGTAGGGAATATATGTTTTTCTTTGCATGAAAAACTTTTTTAAATTCTTTAAATTATATCTAAATATTGTATTAGATTACTTTGAACTGTATATATTCTTGAAGTAAATTTTATTCTGAACAAGAATCATATTTCAAATAGAAAGAAAAATTAAAATTGTTTTTTTTTAGAAATTTATAAGCGGAATATGTATTTTGAACGAATGTTTCAAAGAAAAAGAACTAAGTTCAAACTCATATAAAAACATTTTTGGGATTTTTCTATATATTTTATTGTACAACACATTCTACCGAGTAAGTAATATATAATTTGTTAGGGTTTATTTCAAAATAAATTTAATAATTGAAAAAATAAAATTAGGCTTCAGCCTAAATCAAATTGTGAACTAATTATACTAAATATGTACATTTTGTAGTTTTAAATAACCGAATCAAAAAGTAAATAATTAATAAATTTATATGCGTTTATAATTTAATTAAATTGAATGAATAATGAACAATATTAAATTACTTTATTAATGATTGTGAAGAACAAGTGTTAAAACAAAATGTAAATTATTGTGTTTCAACTTCTTTTTTCCGTTTACTTTAAACATTCCATGTATAACAGTCCTTCCTTCCCATTTAATGAACATAAGTTAAATTTCTTGTGTGTTTTGGTATTTTCTGGTATTATTACAACAACTGAAATAAGTTGTTATGCCTGTAATAACCTCATCAGCTACTGTAAAGTCAAGCCACCACAATGAGGTGGAAAAATGTCTACGTAATATAAACCCCTTCCATTAAGTTTAAGTTAAAACTTTCGAAGGTCGGTTGACTCGGTTACCACTTTTAAGACGGGAAATTTCAATCTCAATCAGTTAATTGTGCTTAGTCCCTGCATTTGGTCTTTAGATTGGTTGTAACTTATAGTTCAAATATAGTACCAGCAGAATGGCCACGTGCCACTGGTCTGAAATGACAAAACTCTTCGAGTTTTAATTTGCTATCAAACTTAAAATAAGTAAGCAATTTTCAAACTAATTCTATAGTGCCTACCATGTTATATTCCTTAAGAAAAAATTATGCTGGAGATTTTGCTTAAACTAATTTGCTGTAATATAAAGAACAGTTTCTGAGAAGAAACCCAGTATTTTTTATTTCGGTTTTATTATGGTCGGATGACATGGGCTTAAGTTTATGAAAATGACGACAACAAAGATGTTGATGTCTTTATCCCTCTAATCCAGCGGTTCCCAAACTGAGGATTGCAACCCCCAGGGGGTCGGGGGCCATTCGGAAGGGTGTCGCGAGATGTATATAAATAATGGTGAATTATGTACTTAAATTTAGACAGCCATCAGGAGTTTTAAATTAAATAACTTAGTACATTTACAAAATGTATCAATATATTTGACAGATTTTGTCAAAACAAAACAGAATTATTTAATAATTTTGATATCCAATTTTTGATACATTTTTAAGGAAAAAAAGACTTCTTTACTGAGAAACATGGGCCTGTTTTTGTCAATAAGTTTTTTACAATTTGTCATAGTTTTAGATACATATAAAATAAGGTCGTCTTCTATGTCCGGTAGATTAGTGTTGACCAATATAGATAATCCGAGTTTGCTGAGGTAGGATGTTGCAAAGAGAGCATGATGATTCTCAGAACCGCTGATGTTAAGCTTCGATACTCAGCTCTTCTTGGTAGCCAGAACCTGTCAATATCTTGGGTGCTGAAGAACAGTTGCAAAGTCTTGTCACAATTTTAGGTTAGGTTAAAGGGCACTAGGGCCAGGAATTAGTATATTAGAGAGATAGGACATCAGCAAACGTACCTTAAAAGACAAGTTCACTAACACCAGAGTAGTAGTCACAAACACAAAATAGACATAATCTCACAAATTTTCAACAACACAGGCATTTTCTTCAGGTGAGTAGTACTAAAGTTTTGTCACAGACAGCTTGATGAGTTTGTCATGAATCAGTTGACTCTCGGGATGCAGCTAAGGATCTGCTCTGCAACCTGTGTGCAATTTTGCAAATGAGTAAGTAACCAGTTTGGACACATTGTCAATGTCGGGATAATCTTCTATGCTACGATCAAGGGATATGATGAGCTCATTTGTGAGTTCAAATATATTCTTCTCAACCCTGGTTGACCAAAAGTGACTAATTTTCTTAGAAGTGAATTGACTTTGTCTTGTGCAAAATGTATAGTTTTTTGTCATCCGTGCAAGGAAATGTTGAGATCGTTCAGATGATGAAATATGTCCGCTAAATAAGCAATTTTTAACAGCCATTCATTGTCACTAAAAAAATCGGCTAGGTCTTTGTTGGCAACTTGAAAAAATGTCTTAAGCTCAAAGCGAACACTCCAGAAAAGACCGTCGTCGTGACATCCACCTTGCCTCTGTGTGAAGAAAGAGGTATTTATACTGTGCCTCCATTTCTTCACATAACTGTGATAACAGTTGACACTGTAATGGCCACTTTAATAACCAACTTAAAAGTTTCGTTCAACACTGTTTTTAGCTCAGTGGGCATGACCTTGTCAGCCAATGCCTGGCGATGCAGAAAACAATGAACCCAAGTGGCATTAGGCATGACATTTTTCATCCGTCTCTAAGCCCCTCACCGCAAGTTATTTTTTAGGGGATTGTTGCTAAAACGTATTGACTAAGATGGGTCGCAGAATGAGAAAATTTGGGAACCGCTGCTCTAATCTATGTAAATAATTGTAGATTACATTATATTTTTTCATCCATATACTGTATTGATGTATACAAATATTTTCTATTTATAAAAAATACATTCCTAATAATATTTCTTTTAATAGAAAAATATGTTTTGTTATAGCAGGGTTTCCAAACCTTTTTATACCAGGCCCCCTTTGTTGAAATGAAAGCTACTCGCCCCCCCCCGTTATAATAAATTTCCAAAGCTTCTTCTTGAAGTGATTCAGGCAGGAGTCTATGTAGACGTGGAATGGGTCGGTTGACAATCTGTAAATACTATCATCACAAGTGTTTGGGAAGTATTTCTTGAACTCCTCAGTGAGGCTCTCCAAATGGTTTAATATTTGGCTTTTCAAATTTGATCCTTCATAAATGTCCTTGAAGCGTGTTTCTTCTGAGATTGACTTTACTTTAGGGAAATTTGAGCAACTGCAGGGATTTGCTGATATTTTACGCCTCCAAGGCTGCAATTTCTCAATATACATGTTGATCGCATCATGATGAGTAACTATGTTTGAGTCAACACCCTGCATTTTTAAATTAAGGCTGATCAACGATTCAAAAATGTCTGACAAATAAGCCAACATTACTTGAGCACACGGTTTTTGAAGGCATTGCTTAGCTCATTTTGCTTCTGATATTCCAAGAAGGTGATTACTTCTTCTCGAAGCTCAAATAATCTTGCCAACATGTTTCCTTTCGAGAGCCATCGTACTTCTGAATAAAATAATAGTGTTTTGTGATCACTTCCAAAATCTTCACAAAGAATTTTAAACATTTATGTAATTTACTACTTTAATACACAACTTTAAGACATCATTGAGTACATTTGGAAGGGTTTTGGCTGTCAAGGCTTGACGATGTATAAAACAATGTATCCCAGTCACATCAGCATTTTTCTCTCTTACTAATTTCACAAAGCCTGAACGAGAACGAAGCATTGAAGGCGTACATACACCCATCAGTTTTTGCCATGAGAGTTCATATTTGGCAAAAAAGTTTGACACTGCTTTCATAACATCAACAGCTTTTGTCGTGGTCACCAAATCTGTAGAAAAAAGTAGCTTGTCTTTCATGCTTTCATTTTCAATATACCGAGCATAAACAATTAACTGAGAACATTGTGCTACGTCTGTACTCTCGTCTAACTGAATAGCAAAAAATGGTGATTGTTTTATTGCATCAAGCCGAGCGGCGAACCAAGCGTAGCCTCGTAACATTTTGGCCGATCCTCAATTCTGGTTAAAGTCATCGACTACAGATCACATGCTTTAATTCAATTTCAAGTGCTCTGTTGTTGTATAGTATTTTGTATAGATGTTCTATAGTTTCAAAATTTATACATAGCTAGCTCATATACAATAGCAGAGCGGCTGCATTCATTTATCTTTGTTTAGCAACAATTATGAAAATGAAAGGAATGAGAGATGTTGGAAAGATAATTTTCTGCAAAGAAGAAATGGTGGTAGAGTATTACGCTGACTCTGAAGTTTCAGCATGTAAGTAGTATATACAATAATTTTATCCGTATGTTACTAACAGAGATCTAAATCCCACAAGAGGATGGCTTTTGTAACCCTCTATAAATACTATGTGTCTTCTTCACTCCACTCCATCGCTTATTACAATTACTTTAATACATAACAAATTGATAATCTTTATTGATAGCAATAACCTAATAAGCGGTTCGGAAACAGCATGGTTTCCGAAAAGGTAGGTCTGTTATCACTGCAGCAACAGAATTCACAGAGTCCATTATTCAATGTATAGATGATAAAAAAAAGTAGCAGGCGTATTTTCAGACATTAGTAAAGCGTTTTATTCTATATCCCATAAAAAATTACTATCAAAATTAAATAGACTTGGTATAGAAAAAACAGCTTATCAGTTGCTAGAGTCATACTTGTCAGAAAGGAAACAGTTTGTGGAAATCCTTAATTATAATCATAAAAATATCCTTTCTTATTGTAAATCCTCACTAACAGTAATAAAACATGGAGTCCCCAAGATTTAATACTTGGGCCTCTATTATTCACTTGATACCTTGTAGATGTCCCTTTATTAAATAATTCAAATAAATTACTACTTTATGCCGATGACGCAAACTTGCTAATTACTGGAAAATCCAATGAGGATATTGAAGCAGAGGCCAGCACAAATTTAAACAAATTAGCTAATTTCTTTAACCAAAATTATTTACTTCTTAACCCCAATAAAACAAACTTCATGGTTTTTAATACATGCCAAAACTTAAATACCAAATACAACCTAATTTTAAAATAGAAAATAAAAGAGTTCTTCAAAAATCAGAAGCAAAATTTCTTGGTCTCCACATTGACAATAATCTTACTTAGAATTTGCATATTGAAAAAATTACATCAAAATTATCTTACGAACTTTATGCATTAAATAAAATGAATTGCAAAAGTTGTTGGTGAATTAGGGGTTTTACCAAAAACGTTTTTTTGTATACCCTTTTTTGCGTGTTTCAAATTCTACGTAGAACAGACTTTCTCCATAAAAAAAAAAAAAAAAAAAAAACTAGTAGTTTATATAAAATGTAACAACATATTATTATAGTGCACAAAATAATAAACAATTTGGCTGTCTTGGAATTATTTACAAACATTTTTTTAGTGCTCCTAAGGAGGGGTATAAGTTATAATTAACGTACAAAATCTAAAATTTTTTTCAATCATGTAAGTTTTGATGGTAGTATGTGAAAGTACAGTTCATGAGAAAAAAACGAAATGATAAAATACGTTTGGAACATATTTAGTATTTTTTAAATCATTTTTACAAAAAAAGCTTGCGAAGCGCTGAAAAGAAGTATTTTGCAGCAGTTGGGAGTTCATAATGGGTCACCTAGTATTCACCATCTAGGGTTAAGCAACCAGTCGCAACACGAAACTCCCTCTCCTCAGTCCCTGAGTGAACATCTAAGTAACATGACTGATTCAGTTTACTTCCCAAACTGTGATCATCAATAAATAATAAAACCAAAAATGTGTTTTCTCTGCTTTAGGTGAATTCCAACACAGTTATCTCAATATTGTAAATTTCCTAAATAGTTTTACACATGATTGTATAGAGAACAAATATACAGAAAAATTGTAATTAATTTTAAGCTGTAATTATTGCATCAATATGATAAAATGTCTAACATACAATACAAACATGTTTATTTATTTACAAAACACCGGTTATTATTATTAATTTACTAAAATCAACCCTATGTTATTCTTTTGGAACAGCTTTTTAGGGGTGGTTTCTATCCCTTAGGAGTATTTTATCAAGATGAAAATACTTTAGTTTTCCTATTTAGCCTACATCAAAACATTTGTAGCAAATTTCAGCTCTGTAGGATGACGGGAAGTTTGGGAATTAGTGATGAATGAGTGAAGGCTTTCTCTTTTATATATAGAGATTATTCGTTTATTCCTTCGGATATCATCGTCTTAGTATATCTGTCCCTCATGATAGTATCTTGCTATTTATTTCCCTTCGGATGCTGTCCGACGGGAAATAAAACACCTATTTCTGTCACTTCTTGTTATTCTCCAAAGACGTGTATAAAATCAATTAAATGAAAAGCATGCAAGCACGCTCTGTCTGAGTACCTGAGGCTGTTGGAACGTTGTATTATTGCTGTTTTGTACTCTATATCTTCACCAGTGAAATACTGATTGATTTGGATTAGGAGTTCCAGACGTGTGGAACTACTTACACTTTCCACTTGATCCAAATTCCAGGTGGAATAATTTGTTCTATGGTTTTAACTGGGTGCACTCTAAATCTTGAAGCTCATTCATCTATGGCGATTGTCGTGCATATACTAGTTTCTTTTTATACTCACCACACTGTAGATTAGTGGATTTAAAACTATGAAACGTAAACAGTGCAGTCTTTTGCTGTTTCGTATGGGAGTGCTAATGATGTCATGTTGTCATAGGTTTAGATTTCAATTTGTATTGCACATACAATTTCTTAGGTTGTGCCGTTGGAACATACATACATGGATCCACATTCCTAGTAAAAATTGAAAAATACAAAGCTATCTTGTTTTAAGAAAAAAAATTATGCTGATGGAAAATACTAACCTATGTTCTTTGTAGGTTATGCCGTTGGAACATAATCATGGATCCACAATCCCTGTTAAAAATGAAAACACAAAGCTCTCTTGTTTTGAGAAAAAAATTATACTAATGGAAAATACTTATCTACATGTTCAAAGTAGGTTATGTTGGTGTATGTAGCTTATTGTTATTATTATTATTAAACGTTAGCCAGATGTATAATTATGGCTGAGATTTCCGACAAGAGCCGATCTCATCCAAATGTTGAACAAAAAAAAAAAAAAAAAACCGATGTAGAAAAATTTAATGGAGAAGACGAAGACTAGACAATGAAAACTCGTATTGTAAAATAATAGATCATGATATCTCATTAACAAATGAACCGATTTAGTTCATCGACCTGTCATTCGATTCTTTATAGGCGTATTGTGCAGTAAACGTGGTCCTGAATTGTCGTAATATTTGATACATTTCAAGATACTGAAGAAATAAGTTTTGGATGACGTCATAATCACTGGGTTTTCTGTAAATGATACGAGATATCGCCTTTTTAATATACTTAACTAAACAGTTGTTTTTGAAGATTTGGCCTAATTTTTTTAATGTACTTGGCGTGAGACTCTATCAAGAGACAAGGTCTCTTGATAGAAAGTATGTAAATAAAATAAAATCTTAAATTAAAATTTAAACTGTTACAAGAAATCCTTCAATAGCTTGTAAAAAAGTCTTAAGTTACACAAAAAATGTACCTTGGCAATTAAGTAAAAAATAAATTTGGATAAAAAATGTTAAATGAAATACTTAAATTACATATATAGTCTGGTAACCCTGCGTACAGTGCATCAGCATGGTTTTCAATTTTTATCACTTTGCTGAGACTTGAATGTCGGAATAGCTTACCACACAACTCAGGACAGCATTTGTCTTTCAGTTTTAGCTAGTTGGAAGAAAAAATAAGGCTATAAGTATTAGTAAATTATTTTTATTTATTACAATGTCATACATCAAGAATTTTTAGCTAGTAAAGCTATTTTTATTTACCAATGTAACATCATTTTATTATTAAAAAAGTATTTGTTTTGATTCTTATAGTAGTTCTGAGGAACAAACACATGTCACACCGCATACTAGTTACAGTAGAAATTAACAAGAAATTAAATAAACCTTGTATAACAATATCTAGTGATACTGGATACAAGAGGGTTAAAGGAAAATGTCATGTAGCCAGCTATACTGGATATGAGAGTTGACGAGCATGACTGTGCAATTTCGTACAAGAGCTGTAAAGGAAATTACAGATAACACAGAAAATACAGTATTACTGGATATAAGAGCTAATGGACATAACGAACAAATTTTCCAAGAGTACAAGGGATTAAAATACTTTGTTATATATGTTTGTTTCTTTTTTTCGAAATGGGCTTTTTCATATGGAGGCACCAACTCCTGGAGTCCTCTTTTGAACCGATGGGCCCTTTCCACGAGATGATCTGTCTCCAACACGTGATCCGCGAGCTGCGTTGCTATCAGAGGATATCGTCAATGTATTTTGAGGAAAATCTTGGTTTCGTTTCAGATTTTCATCTTCTGATGAAATGTGGTATTGGTGTGCAGGAATATGATTTGGATGTTCAATTAGAGGGTGTCCAGGGGTGTTGTCAAGCACCAGTAAGGCTTTAAAAGGCCATTTTTTGGATTTAAGGTAGGCGTTCATCTTCGGAACAGTTGATGAACTAATCGCAAAACAAATCTGCAGTGACCCAAGCTTTATTGTTAGACCTCCAAAAAACTGGTTGGTGATTCATATCTTTTCTTTTTAGAGCTCTTGGATTCTATAACTTATAAATGAGCATAGTCTTAATCATGAATCCACTAGCATTGGCACAGAATAACAAGATTAGTCGATCCTTAGCAGCCTTGAAGCCCGGTGCTGTATTTTCCGACCGTGACAGAAATATCCTCGAACGCATCCTTTTCCAAAAGAGATCACTTTCATCGGCATTGAATACTTGTTCAGCACAGAACTCTCCCTCTTCTAAGACTGCTTTGAACTTCACTGGAAATTCCTCTGCAGCTTTGTGGTCTGCAGACGCTGCCTCCCCAGCGAGCTTCACATTATGAAGGTTGAAACAAAGCTTAAACCTTTCAAACCATCCCTAACTAGCTAGGAATTGTGGCGGATGTGGAATCTCGCTACCCCCCCTAACGACTCTGAAAAATGATTGAGTATTTGTTTAGTTTTTTCTCTGATGATATGAAAGCTTAGGGGAACTCTTTTCCTAGTCTGATCTTCTATCCATATGCTCAAGGCCTTTTCAGTTTTTTAACTCTCAGGTCTCGAGAAGCAGATGCAGTTTTGGCTCAGAGAAGTCCACTTTCTTTCATGCTACCTCTGATTTTTTCCTCATTTTTCCGAATCTCACAAACACTTGACTCATTCAATTAAAACTTTCTAGCGACCAAAGCAACCTTATCAACTTTCAGCACGTAAAGAATTTTTAATTACTGATTTCTTATGATGAAGAATCCAGTAATATGAATGTATATTTGCAAATCTAATGCCTATTCATATGTTATTTCAATGTATTCCATTTAGTGATTTGTGAGATTAATTATGACTATGGCTATACCCAAAAATTCATGGGGCAATCCAAGAAAGTGCAGGTCTTGTGTTATTTCTTTGCTACAGCCTGTGCTATACTACTTTCTCCAACCCTGTTGCAGACGACTGTCCCAAATGGCTGTTAAGGTCTTTTAGTGATGACAATGTACGCATTTTTAAGAGCTTACTAAGAAACGAACAATGGAATGAAATCTTCTTTGCCGGTGATGTCAATGACAAGTTTGATTCTTTTTTTTCTATCCTAAGTCACCATTTTTAAATAGCTTTTCCACATAGGAAAACCAAAGTGCACAGATAGAAATACTTCACGAGAATAGCACTCAATCCTTCGTTGATTAGCTCCGAAACAACCTAGTTGATTTGTATTTCAGAACGAAAGATCTTCCTTCCTCTCATCCTTTGAAGCTGAGTTACTTGGATAAAAAACGACAGTTCAGAAAAGAAATTAGATCAGCTAAGTCTAAGAAAGTTCTGTCTCATCTTAACACTGCAGATGTAAAATCTAAGGCTATTTGGAATATTATTAATGAAAATATTCCAAACAAGTTTTTGAAGCCGTTCAACAAGATTCAGGTTCTGGATGAGGATGGTGTCATTTTCAATAATGCTAGTGATGTAGCTAGCTTGTTCAATTCTCACTTTGCTGACATAGCCAACAAGTCCTGTGCCAATGATCCTCATGCCCTTAACCACACAATCAAGTTAAAAACAGTGACATCTTCACTTTTCTTGCACCCAACTAGTGAGACAGAGATCATTAATATTATCAGCTCGTTAAAAAGTGGTAGTTCTGCTGGACCTGACGAGATTTCATCGAATCTACTTAAAGAAATCAGTCATATTGTAGCTTGTCCTTTGACATATCTAGCAAATGTATCTTTAGAGCAGGGTGTGTTTCCTAAACAGCTCAAGTCAGCCATTGTGAAACCAATGTTAAAAAGGGGAAACAAAGATATCAGAGATAATTACCGACCTATTTCCATCATCTCAACGTTCTCCAAGGTCTTAGAAAAACTGTTTCTTAACTGTTTCCATCCGTTCTTAATCCAAAAAAATGTTCTTTTTGACAAGCAGTTTGGTTTTCGAAACAACACCTCAACGATCGATGCTATGTTCAGCTTTACTTCAACCATATCAAAGGCTTTAGATGAGCACCTACATCTCTCCGCAATTTTCTTTGATCTCAGTAAAGCCTTTGATATGGTTAACCACAACCTACTACTAAACAAATTAGAACATCTTGGTGTTAGAGGGAATGCTTATCAATGGCTATCTTCTTTCCTTTTTGACAGGAAACAATGCGTCCAGATCCCTACCATCAAGGATAATGGCTGTTTGTCACACCATAAGTCTGAAGAAATTGTTATGCACTCTGGAGTCCCCCAAGGATCGGTGCTTGGGCCTATACTTTTTCTATTGTTTATCAATGATATATGTTAGTGTTTCTCGTGCTGACCTGTGCATGTTTGCAGACGACACCTCCCTAGTGCTTAGTAATGAAACACGAGAAAATCTAGAGATTGATTCTTTTATTCAGGGCAACTCCTTGCTCCAGTGGCTGGGTGATAACAATTTGGTCTTGAATACAGACAAAACCGTTCTTGTTGACTTAAGACTGAGAGGATCTGTAAACTCTTCCAGTATTACCCTTGATGAGACCACTATAGACTCAAGCCAGTACACTAACTTTTTGGGTCTTATTGTTGACTCCCTGCTTGACTTCTCTTTGCATGTTGATAAGGTGGTAAGCAAATTAAAAAGTAGTATTTTCCTTCTTAGAAGTTTGACTCAGTTTTCAAACTCGGACGTTCTGCTTATACAGCATACTTTGGCTGCTTTTATCCCCACGTCATACGGTATAGTAATCTGGGGTGGGCAGAGCGATAAGATTTTCCAATTGCAAAAAAAAAAAAAAGCTTTGAGACTTACGTTTGGTATGAATAGGTCTCAGTCATGCAGAGGAGTCTTTACAAGAAACAAAATGTTAACTTTTTAACAGTTTACAGTTTGTACATACTGGAGTGTCTTTCGTTTCTCAAGAAAAATATGCACCTCCTGAAATCACGTTCCACTGCTGATTACAGCCTTGGCTGCCCTAGCTTGTTAAGTGTCCCTAAACACAATACCACATTTTTTGAAAAATAGACTTTATACTCCGCCATTAAATTATTTAATAAACTTCCAACCGCTTTACAATCAGAGACAGACGTTAGGAAATTTAGGAATAAAGTCAAGTCATTTTTGGTTTCTAAGGAATATTACAGTGTCCAAGAGTATTTAGCAGATAAGGGTACATTTTAGTTGTACTAAAATAAGGAGACTGCGTACTCTACTTTTTTTTTATTTCTACTGTGTTTGTTTTGTACGTATCATGACGCATATCAATGCTATTGTAAATAGTCAAATGATAATAAAGAATATTGATATTGATTGATTGACTGACTTTACCTTAAATTTTCTAAAAAAAAAATAATTTTTATACAACAACTTTACGTATTGCATTACTTTTACTTACTCCCATGGCCATTTATACCCAAGAAAGGATTTGCCTCAGCAACGGGCCCTCTCCAGTATTCTTGGTTCTATGCTTCTTCTAGACTTGCATTAATTGTGGCAATATCATTTTGGACTTGATCCACCATCATAGTATTTGGTCTTCCCCTTGGTCTTCTTCAAGCTGGCTTCCATATTCCAATTTTTCTCAGTATAATCTCAGGCTCTTTTCTTTGAATAGGTCCTGCCCACCGTATTCACTTTTTATTATTGCGATGACCACTCTCTTCGTATAGAACTCAAATCTCTCTGTTGTGTTAGGTTGGTCCATGGATTTTCCGAAGGATTTTGTTTTCAAAAGTTTTGAGAGTTTCCTTTCCATCATCTTACTAATAAACTATATGTGGGCACTATATTACCTATTTTATTATGTACATATATTAAATATGAGTGCGAGTAGAATAACAATTTAAAAACGGGTTTGAATGAGTGATCTTTTAAATGTTAAATGAAATAATATTTATTATCCATATTGTACATATATAGAGGAGACTGTTTACATTACCACAGTAGAAAAATTAATTTGACTGATTCCATGCTTAGTTCAATTCTTTACTGATTTCTTCAAAGCTTTTGGGATCTTCATAATCTATAAAATATAAATAATTATAAGTTTTTGGACAGCAACAATCTATATTAAAAAGCTCCAATATCGAATTTAAACTACTTAAAACAATATACACAGCAAAATTTATATGTTGTTTGTATTTTATTTAGCATTTCATAACGAAATAAAAAGTTTAGAGCACAAGATAAAAATTCAATTTAATACAATATCGGCTAATATACATGGAGAATTTCACTAAATAAAAGAATTATTGTTTAATATAAAGGTGATGATGTCTGTTTAATGAAATGGTTATGATAAGTGAACTATGCTTGGTCAATGTAGCAAGGTACATTGTTCCATGCCATTAGACGGAAACTTCATTGAAGAATTCAGCAGTGTGTTAATCTTGGGCACTTCAACAATGGCTACAATCTGCAACATTGGATATTTCGACAGCAGCGAAGAAACGTGGGCTACGTACATAGAACGATTCGGACTTTCCTGTGAATGTAATGGCATTGAAGACAGCAAAAAAGTAAGTAAGTTTTTAACATTAGTAGGGGAAATAACATACAACTTATTAACTCGGGAAAAACCAGCAAATAAATCGTACAAAGTAATTGTGGAAACAATTGAAAAACATCTTCACCCTAAACCATAATTCATAACAGTACGTTATAAATTTAGTAGACGTGATCAACAAGAGTACGAATCAATTTCTGAATATATTGTGCAGCTTAAGCAACTTTCTAAATATTGCCAGTTTGGTGACAAGTTGCCCGACTATCTTATAGACCAGCTCGTCAGCTGTATAACAGACAGTGCGATCAAGAAACGACTTCTAGGGGAGGAAGAGCTTACATTCGACAAGGCGGTCCAAGTTGGCTACATCAATGGAAGTAGCAGAGAGAGAAGTCGCATCCCTAACATCTCGACCTGATACAGTAGTAGCATTCACGCATTGCAGAGGCCTTCAACTAGACACCGGCAATCTCAGAGTAACAAAGGTGTCAGTGCAGTATCAAGTGGCAAGCTGGCATTCTCAAATATGAGTTCTGTGCAGTTTTTTGCTGTGGTTAAAGTGGTCAGTATACTAATGTGTAGATCTTGATTATAAGTACAATTATTGTAAAAAGAATGACCACCTTGAAAAGGCATGTAAGTTAAAGAATAGGGTAAGTACACTACAAATCATTCTAATGTTAAACATTTTGGTGGAAAACAAAAACAGACTGGCAAAAATTAAATTCAAACAACATTTTATACATACTTCTCTTAATATTTTCATATGTGACAGAAATATTAATAATGTTGAGTCTGTATTTGTACAAAATTGAGCCAATTACTGTAAAATTGCAACTAAAAGGGAAAATTGTACATTTTGAAGTTGACAGTAGTGCTTGTGCCTCTGTTATATCTGAAAACTTTTATAGAGAAAATTTAAACCAAGTTAAATTACAGCAAACTAATTTAGTGCTAAATTCTTATACTCATGAAAAAATTAAACCAGTAAGATTAGACGTAAAAGTTAATTACCAGAATGAAACTAAATAATTAGATTTGTATGTTATTAGTAATGGTTCAAATCCTTTATTAAGTAGAGATTGGATTAAAGAGTTACAAATTGTTGTTACTATTCCAAATACAAACTGTGTCAGTCAGATTAATAAGACAGGAAAAGAAATTGCAGAAACAAATCCAAATGTAAATTGTCTGTTTTCTGAATTTGCTGATGTATTCACTGATAAATTAGTTTGTTTCAAAGAAGAACCAATTCAGTTTAAGCTTAAAGAAAATGCCAAGCCTAAATATCACAAACCAAGAGCTACACCATTAGCACTAAGAGATAAAGTAGAAAAAGAAAAGTTTTAGAAGATGAGGGAATTATTTCTAGTGTAAAATCAAGCGAATGGGGCACTCCCATTGTTCCTGTGTTAAAACAAAATGGTTAAATTTATATTTGTGGGGATTTTAAAGTTACCTTAAATCCGCATCTTGAAGTAGACAGACACCCTATCCCTAGGATCAAAGAATTGTTTACAACTTTATAAAAAGGAGAAAAGTTTTCTAAAATCGATCTGTCACAGGCGTATCAACAGCTGATGCTAGCAGACGAAAGTAAACAGTATTGTACCATAAGTACACACAAGGGTCTGTTTGTGTAGAACTGGTTATGATACGGCATTGCATCCGGAATATTTCAGAGAACTATCGAGCAGACGCTACAAGGGATACCAGGAGTGGCTTCATTCCTTGATGATGATAATAAGTGGTAGGGATATTAAATAACATATGTCTAGGATACGTCAGGTTTGTCGGAGGTTAGGTGATAAGGGTTACCAGAGTTAGTACAAATAAATAGGTGATAAGGGTTACCAGAGTTAGTACAAATAAATATGAATTTTTCAAAGACAAACTAGAATATTTAGGTTTTGTTATCACTAAAGAAGGGTTAAGCACGTCCCCAGATAAAATTAAAGCAATTGTTGATGCACCGATACCCAGAGATATTACTCAGTTGAAAGGGTTCCTTGGTCTTGTAGTAAATTACTATAGCAAATTTGTACCCTCCGTAGCTACTATATTAACTCCACTGTACAGTTTATTAAAGAACAATTTAGAATTGAAGTGGGATAAAAATTGTATATCCTTTCAATCAATTAAAAATAAGCTTGTATCCGCCGAGATACTAGCACACTCTGATCCTAAATTACCTATTAAGCTAGCTTGTGATGCTTCAGCTTATGGAATAGCAGCAGTCTTCAGAAGTTCAAACAGATGGTAGTGAGAAACCTATTAGTTTTGGTAGTAGAGTCTTAAACTCAGCAGAAAGTGATTATTTACAAATCAACAAAGAAGCGCTAAGTATAGTCTGTGGTGTAAAATGATTAACTAATACTTTTATGGTAGACCATTCATATTTTGTACCAACCATAAACTGTAATTGTCTATTTTTGGAGAGAAGGGGTTTGCCTACTTTTGCAAAATTATTTCTGATAGGGTATAAGTATAACATTTGTTATATTAAATCACATTGTCATGGTAACGTAGAATTTGATTTACCTGTAGAATTTATTAACACTTTGAAGCCTAAGCCCGAAGATAGATCGGGCGACGCAAACTGGCGTACTCGCCGACGCCCGAGAATAGCTCGGGCGCCCATATTTAATTCATTATATCTTTATTATCGGCATATAATCGGGTTTAGGTCATCTGAATATGTCTTTTAGTTATCTGTTATTATATTTTATCGGTCTATTAATTTTTTTTATCTACATCTGGTCTTGGATAAATAATTATCGTAACAGCTGACAAACAGCTGAGCGGTATTGTTTATGTCAGCATTGTTTATATTGTTATATTTTGCTATTATATTTATTATATGTTATTATATTTAGCTTATATTATTATATTATTTATATTTAGCTTATATTATATTTAGCTTATATGTTATTATATTTTATATTATTATATGTTATTATATTTAGCTATTTTTTGTTTTACATATTTTTGTACTCATTTGTAGCTTCTGTAAAAAATAAAAAAATGTACAACACCTAAAGTTTTGCCCATCATTGAAAAGAGAATTTTCTCCCCTTTACAAAGATATATAATATAACCTTTTTATGAAATTTATAAGGCGTTTACAATTTTTTTAATGTGAACATAAAACCCCCAGGATTCCATGCCAAACGGAGTATTAAGGGCCCAGGCTTCAAAGTGTTAATGATAATGATTTACATATTAACTATGTAGTTACATATTTAAAATGTATTCAAGATAATGACGTTCCAATTGATTTCAATCTTGTAAAGGCTGAAACACAAAAAGGCCCAGAGTTAAGTTTTCGGATATATATTGTATGGGTGGCTTAATGAAGTAGACTCACAATTAACTGCTTGTAATCAAAGACAAAGTAAGCTTGCCATTGAGCAGGGTATAATTATGTGGGGTTATCGTGTAGTTGTGCCACAGTCATTAAGAAAACCTTTGTCAAAAGAATTACATGTGGGCATTTTGGAACAGTGAAAATGAAGTCATTGGTAAGATCCTATTTATGGTAGCCTTCGATTTATAAAGATGTTGAATCCACAGCTCAAGGTTGTTTAGCTTGTCTTGCAAATAGAGATACTTCAAATAAGAGTCAGTTACATGTCTGGGATGTCTCGAATCTGGCAGAGAATACATATTGATTTTCTTGATCCATTTAAAGGAAGTTTATATTTAATTGTATTAGACGTTTACAGCTAATGGCTGGAGGTTGAAGTTGTAAGTTCTCAACGTCAGCTAAGCAAACAATTGACAAATTAAGAGTAATGTTTTCCAGATTCGATTTACCTGAATTAATTGTAATTTATAACAGATCTCCATTTAGTTCTCAGGAGTTTCCTAATTTTTTAAAATGTAATGGTGTAAGACAACGTTTAATTGCTCCATATCATCCAAGTACTAATGGTCAGGCCGAAAACTCAGTCAAGTTAGTAAAGAAACGTCTAAAGTGTGCTTTATTTGAAAATGAAGATGTAAATTTAGCTTTAAACAGGTTTTTGTTAATGTATAGCGACTCTACATAGTAATACACAAGAAAGCCCAGCTAAATTAATGTCTAACTGTTCTCTGAACTAGATTAGATTTAATTAGACCTAATCTAGTTCTGATTAGATTAGTACTGTACTGAGTAGATCAAAATACTGTACATGATAATCAAAGTAAGCAAGTAAGATATACTGGTGGTTGTAAAACTGGAATTCTGTGTGAAGGACAACCAGTCCTAGTGAGGGATTTCAGAGGGAGAAGTTTTAATGTATTTTAATTTGCTTCTTATATGTTTACTAATAAAACTATTTCATTACCAAATGCTTCTATAATTGTTATGTGTTTTATATATCCCCCATCACATAGCCAAATATCTCCCCTGAATTGTTTTCCTACATGTGCCCCCCTGCAGAAAACAGCCAACCCACTTTACCAGAAAAATGTGTGAGTCTTGGAATAGTATATTACAATGGGCAAGATCATTTATAAACCTACTTTCATACAGTTCACTACTTGGGTTCTGCAATATTAGTTCTGAAATTTATTATATAAGTTTCTTAGAGCCTCAAAATTGTACAGCCGAATCACTGGCTTTGGGATCATGACGCACACAGTCTTTTTCTCTACAAATAGCGCTGTTCAAAGAAGCAATTTTCAGAAGGGATGGAATACTTAACATTTGCAATTATCATATGAAAACTGCTCAAACTGATAATGAATGAAATGTAGCAAGAAACCACAAGAAATTTGCAAAAATAGTTTAACTCTCCCATATACTTAGTATTTCTTAGGGGCATTCTTTCTGATATGCTATATAATGTTCTTCTGGTTGTCCAAAATAACATATAATTTCAATATAACAGCTGATTTCAATATAACATATAATTTCTGGTTGCCAGCTCATTATGGTAAAATGATCAACGATTGCTTACATTATGTTTATGGACATATATGGATTGGATGTGATGGATCTGTAATGTCACTGGACCTAAACATTGAAGGTTTTTTTCTTTGTGGTACCAAAAAATAACTTGCTTAAAGAACGCCAAAAGAATGTGAGTAGATAGATTTGCCTACAAACTCCGAGTTTGTAGGCAAGGTTTTTGAGGGGTGGGGGGCGGTCGGAGGACTCAGCTGGTATACGGCGGGCGTGCGGACATCGGTTACGTAAGTGGTTTGAGTGGTCTGGCTTGGTGTTGCCAACAATCTGCTGCCTACTAAGTCCAAGTTTGTAGGCAAGGTTTTTGAGGGGTGGGGGGCGGTCGGAGGACTCGGTCAGTACACCTATATGGGTCCTGTGTTCGGCTGCCTCGGCGGTGGTGGCCTTGCCGGCCGTCGACTTTCAGACAGCTG
Organism: Stictocephala bisonia; assembly: GCA_035578905.1. NCBI lineage: Eukaryota > Metazoa > Arthropoda > Insecta > Hemiptera > Membracidae > Stictocephala > Stictocephala bisonia. Next base: position 8,634 of record JAQJVL010000655.1, on the reverse strand, counting down.
CACATTTCCTTGCGCGGCATTGTCAGTCATTTGGCCGTGTGCCAGCTGTTGCGTGTGTTCATTGACTGCGTCCAGCAAGTAGGCCCTGGTCTGTGTGGAAGACAGCGTGGACTAGACGTGTAAAGTCCGTGCTGCCGCTGCTGCTGCTGTATAAAACAAGATAAAGGAGGAAAACAAAAAAAAGATTTCCATAGTATTATACATTTATTTTCGAAAAGCTACAGGAGCTGTGATCAGATTTTGTACATTTTGCTATATGTGATAATTTACGTCCGATGACTGCTGATAGGAGTGACGTCAGTTTTGCAATGTGAGCTTCAAACCTGGTTCGGTCGGCAGCAACAAAAATCCATGGGGAAGTTCTGTCTTCTTCTTCGTATATAGTATGTACTGCGGTGACTGGAGGATTGGAAAATGTCAAGCACTGCATAATTTGACAAGTTCAATATCGCAGACCTGTTTGGGCTGCTTCAAAAAGGTTTCCTCCGCTTCCTTTTCCGACTTTTGCCGCCTGTACTGAATGTACTTACAGAACGGTGAGTTGAACTCATGATCATGAGCTATGTCATCATAAGGTTCCCACCTAAATAAAATGACTCCACAGTAAACACACTTTGTGCTGTCCACAGTGTCGGCAATCCTTACAAACCCATGTTCGGCCAACTGTCGAGGAGTGGGTGTTGTATGTTTCCAATCAGTGAACGTCTTTTCACGCACCGACGCCTCAGTCATGTCGATCTTGGACAAGTTTTGCATACACCAAGACGCCATTTTGCTAACATTGGTCTGTGTGCAGTTAAATCCAGAAGCGTAGACGCTATGCCAAAGACACGGAGGGTCTTCTTCTTCTTCTTCGCTGTTCTCAGTCGGGATCAGTTTCTCTGGCAAACGTGGACATCCCAATTCTTCCAAACTGAACACAACACGCCGGTTGTCAAACAGTCGCCCCAGTACCTTTGCTTTTTCCAGAGTCGACGTGCAGAGTAGTTCTATGTCAGCACAAGTGCTTTGCAGTGCTTCATCCAGCATCTTGTAGTCAGTGAATCCAGCATCAAAATCCAGCCCGTGATAATGCTTACTGAGCCATCGGTTACGGCGCACAGTGTCATTCCAGCCTGAAGGTGTGTTTTCTTTTGGCGGCTTAAAGATCCAGTGTTGAACACACATTGTGTCAACGTCCACAATGGAAAGCTCCTTGATTATAGACGTACCGTCCTGGGCGGCAAATGCGCTAAAGTCGATGACTGCCTTCCTGACCATGATGCTGCTGCACTGACTGTAGCGCAACCTCAGCCCACCAATTTATAGCACTAAGCCACGCCCCCCTAAACAAGTTTGCGAACAAGATTTGTAGAGGGATCGTAGGTAAATGATTTATCATGAATAATTAGACAGTAAGCGCAGGTGTTTTGAGAAAATGGTTCGCTGCCTCAAAATCAATGCGTATATCAACAGGTGCGGATCTCAAGGTCTCGTTTTGCTTAGAGCAATCGATCACTACAATAGGCGCGATTCTTTTAAACATCTCTTTGCTCAACAGTGGGCGCGTAATCGTTCCATAATAACTCTCTTGGAAACGAGAGTTATTATGGAGTTTGTATACATGTCGTACAAAACTGCCTAATGATTGTTTCCAAAATCTAGTTTTAAATCATCATACGGATACGAGATTGAGTTAAGATGTAATTTTAAATTGGTCAAATCACAATGATCAAAGTGAGCAGCATTCTTTTCCATTTCGTTTCTTCGGCCAGTTTGAAAAGCCACGATCACATACCTTGGTTTTTCCAGTTGAGAAGCAGTCTTTACAGCCCACGTTTGCCGTGAAGTATTTGGCAGCGCCGGATACTCATACAATTCCCATGACCTGTACTCCACAGGTATGCTAGTACCTCGACTCAAATACTTTAGCAGCTGTACACGCTGCTTATCGCTTAAAGTTACGTAAGGCATTCGCCAGTTTAACTTATCCAACTTAACTTTAATGGATTCCACAGTGGCAGTTGGTGAGTCCTTATCCCACATAACAGCATTCTTGTCACCAGAAGACCTAATTAATACCAGCTCATGGCGTGCATTTACCATAATCTTCTTGTAATCTTCGGCAAAACCAAAAAGTCGGTTAAGAGGTATACAAAAGCTAAAGTTCCCCTTCTTGTCAACATTATCTTCATCAAGTCTGTACAACAGATTAGCAGACGTAGAGGCCCAACATCCGGTACTCTTCAGTTCCAATTCACTCAGCGACGCACACCCTTTTAGTGTAGTAGTAATACCAGGATTCTTCACCCTGTCAATCTCTACACCGTTCAATTCATACCGCATCTCGTCAAAGAGAAAAGCTATTGCGTTATTGACAAACTTTGTTGCGGCAGTAGCGTTGCCATCGCTTAAAAGTAGCTTACCCTCAACATATAGATAAGAAAGAGATGGTATTACACACAAATCCTGTTGCTGTATTGGTATACGTATTTCATCATTATTGTTCAAAGTCATTGAAGCGTAGGGAAGATGAGTATGCCACTCCATATGTGTGACCGTATCATCAAACGGCACACTCTGCATAATGTCCAACATATCGTTCATTATGTAATGATATTATATCCTAGGGATTGCAAGAATCTCCGATTCGTACGTGTTAATCGTTTGACAGATCGACTGTCACTAGTAAACTTATATCTGCGCGCCGCCATTAAATAGGTTGGCTTCCTACTCCAATAAACGAAACCCATTACTGCTTCCTTAAATGCAGCCGTATCGTAATATGTTCTCCACGAAAATTCACCAATTTACCGTCTTGATCGGTAATCCGTAGGGTGACGTTGTCAATATTATGCACGGTGACAGGTACATAAATGACTGGACTCGGGGTTTCTACCAATTTATAGCCGGCCGGCACGGTGGGAAAGAATTGATAAATATCATGGGCCGGCATTCCATTAACATAAGAACCGGTGGCAATATTACATTCAACACGAATCGTGTTGATCCGAAAGATGTCCACCATTCCACTTGTAGCTACCTGACCGGGTTTAATAACCTCTTTCTCAAACCCCAGCAACCCACCAATTGAGTTCTCCTTTGTAAAGTCCACTAAAACTTGATGCTCGTTTGGAGAGTACTGTTGCTCACGGTTATTCGTACGACAGGTCTGTTGGGTAACTTACTCAGTTCAGCCTGTATATAGGCTGAAATCTGATCAACACTATACGTACCCTCTGGTATAGAAAGCACCCCACCATCGGCACCATAGTGAAGTAGATTGTTTGTACTGTCCACATTAGGTATTGAGTTGTAAGTCTCAAGACTAAGTAGACCCACTTCCCAAACGTCGTCATCACCAGTCAATTGTATGGGTGGAAAAAATTCCGACCCAAGCTCCGATTTTGTTCCGCTGAAGGTAAGCGTCAGAGACATGACTGAGTAAAACACTCGCAAACATAGGTTAATAAGCAATTTATTAGGTCAGTAAAAATGCTAAACATAGGTGTCCACAAATCGTGCTCTCTGTGTGTACAGACTGGTAGCCAGTACGATTGTAGGATATAAAGTTGCCCTTTAGGTAGCGTTGCACTTCTACTGGAGGCTGCAGATCTCCGTAACTATCAAAGTAATCCACCCGATTGCCCTTTTTCTTGAAACAGACCCAGTGGGTGCCAGCACCACTGCTGCTGTCGAGATTCACAATGGTAGACTCATTTCTCCAAGGTCGCAATGGCAAAGCATCCCGCATAAAAACTCCTCTAAAATTAGGAATTGCAAAGAGCTGAGCGTAGAACGTCAAATCCTTGTCGTACAACGCACGGTTGGGCAACAACTTTAATAGTTTTTTCGCACCGCCGAGTAGGGTGTCATGTAGAGACCAAGACCCTTTCGGTATGGTTGTAAGTAGAGTCCTCTACCTCGTCGTAAAGCAATCGCTTCCATAGTCTCGTTGTGACGTTGATGCTCTGCCAGCCTTTTTGAAGCATCTTTAATTTCAGCAATGGTCTTGGCCACTCCGGCTGCACCTCCTGCCAAACTGCCAATAGCACTAAGGCCAGCAAATATCGGCAGTAACGGTAGAACCCCTCCACTTTTCGGCAACGCCAAGACACGTTCTTTTTTCATTCTCCTAAAGTTGTTGTTGTTGCCACCACCATGTTTCTTCTTTAGCCGCGCAATAGCGTTCAAGGCTATCTGCGCTGTACGTTTTAACGTCCTGCTGCTGTTGTCCTTTCTACCAATTCCAGAACCACGTATGGCCGCCCTGGCGTGGCTGACTATCTTTCCAAAAGTCAAGGCCTTCTTCTTCTGTTTCCTTCTCCTTATACCACTACCCATCGCTGTTTTTGCCTTCATAGCGTTTGTCACAAACCAAGCTGCTGCCTTTTCCCCAAACGGTACGTCTTCCGTCTTGTAACGGCTCCAAGCCTTATCTGCCAATACGCAATCCGCCTTGTGTCGTGACTCCAAGTCCTTGTGTCGACTGTAAGCGATGTCGTGTTCTTTGCACGCCTCGTCTAGCGGGTTAATACCACGGTCACCTTTTGCTAAACGCTCCTGGAGCCTTGTCCCTGGACCACAAAAGTTATAACCGCCCAAAAAATGCAGTTCAAAAGGAAGCCTGTTGATTATGCTATTAAGCAGCCCTCTGCCTCCGTAGCGCGGTCTTCTCATAATGAAACAATTTCCACAAGACTAGCTCAATATAGGAGTTGCATCAATCTTTGCAAATCAGTGTAACGATGAAATTCAAAGAGCAAAGTACAGTACTACATTCGCCATAAACACCGATGTGCTGGACGCTTTACTAGAAAAGAAGCAGTCCACCTTGTCCTCCAAACATGGGCCACTGTTGCCAGCAAGCATTCGTTGCGTCATATGTGGTCCATCTAATTGTGGCAAGACTAATTTAATGTACAGACTAATTGTTGACCCTTTGGGCCTTAAGTTTGCAAACCTGTATGTGTATAGTAAATCATTACAACAGCCGAAATATCAACTGTTGGCACAAATGTTCAAACTAATCCCGGAAATTGGTTACTTTACATACAGCGACAGTAAAGATGTGCTTGACACTTCGCGCCCAAATTCTGTAATAATATTTGATGATGTAGCTAGCGATGGAAGTCAAGAGCAAATGAAACGTTTCTTTAGCATGGGTCGACATATGAACACGGATTCTTTTTACCTTACTCAAACGTACGCACGCCTACCCAAACACTTATTGCGAGACAATGCAAACCTTATTATGCTGTTCAAACAGGACGAACTGAACTTGAAACACGTGTACAGCGACCATGTAAATGGTGACATGACCTTTGATCAGTTTAAAGAACTATGCAAAGAGTGCTGGGAACGCAAATCACCCTACGGATTTGTCACCATCAACAAGGACTGTGAAAAGAATAATGGTCGCTACAGGTGCGGTTTAGACACGTTCATTAGTGATATATAAAGGACCTAAGAGCGCGTGCTTGGCTCATTTTAGCACAATGAACAGATGTGTCGAAGAACTTAATCGAGAGCGAAAAGTAAAGGAGGAACTTATCAAAATGACTAGTGCGGTACGAAAGAAATATAAAGATCTGATGCGCAGTACTGACGATATGACACGGTATTTTGAAGAAAAGGCCAAGCCGATTGTACTGCCGCTACAGAAAACTGTACAGGAAGCATTACAAAACGTCCCACCACCACCACCGCCACCGTTTAGTGTAAAAAAGGAGATAAAAAAGGAAGCAAAGATTGGTAAAGAAGAGGAGGAAGAAGAAGAAGACGAAGAAGATGGGGAAGATTTAAACAAAACTATGGATACATCGACGCAGACGGATGTGGATGTAATACCTATTGTACGGGCATACTTGAAAAAACTATCTGATCCAAAAGAACGTACCCAGCTCGATAGTACGTATGGTGTAAGAGCAGATGGTAGGGGAGGAACTGTAATTGGCAATTCCAAGATTGCTTTTGAAAAGTTACAAGTCATTGTGCGAAACCGCAAGTACAAAGCTACAATCGGCTTGTTGGAACTGTTGTTTAAACAAAAGCCAAACAAGGATCTACTTGACGTAGACGATTTGAATGCATACAGAGAAATCCTAAAGCTAACAAACGCGCATCGGCAAATGTATTCTGCCGAAAAGCCAGTAAACCGCAATAAAGGTAAAAAGTACCTGTCTGTAATCTCTGTCCTATTTCCTACGCGTCAAAAGACAGAGGAAAAAGTACAGGAGGAGGAGGAGGGGGAAGCAAAAGGTTCACTTGGTAAAGGTATTGCACAGTTTAATGTTAACAAACTAGTAAACAGACTTAGACTATTCATAATGTCACAAAAAGCCGGCCACACCGCTCATAATGAGGAAATTGAACATATAGTAAACTCGTTGCGTTTAAATAGAATAATCGAATAACTTAAAGTGTCAGAAAATGGAAGTTGCTCGAAGAGGCATTATCAACGAGTTGCACAAGCCGGCCAGAAAACATTTTACCAGACGTAAAGTTTACGTCAAGGGTATTGATGATTTGTGGCAGGCGGACTTGTGTCAAATGGATCTTTATGCACGCTTTAACAAAGGTAACAAGTACATATTGACTGTGATTGATGTATTGTCTAAGTACGCTTGGGCAGTACCGGTCCGTGATAAAAAAGACAGCAGCGTAACAGCCGCCATGCGTACAGTTTTGAAACAAAGTCATCCTCGTGTGCCGACCAATTTACAATGTGACAATGGTACAGAGTTTTACAACAAAGAGTTTCGCAACTTGATGAACGATCATAGTATAAACCTATATAGCACGTTTACACACTTGAAGGCGTCTGTAGTGGAACGTTTTAACAGAACCTTAAAGTCATGGCTTTGGAAGGAGTTTAGCTTACAGGGAAATTACAAGTGGCTAGCACTACTGCCACAACTCTTGGAACTATACAACGCGAGAGTCCACAGGTCTACTGGAATGCGACCTAAAGACGTGACAGCAAAACATGAAAAACACTTGAAAGATAAACTAAACCCTCGATCTGCTCCCCAACTAAATAAAATGAAGTTTAAAATCAATGATACTGTAAGAGTGTCAAAGTACAAGACCCTGTTTAATAAGGGATACACGCCATCTTGGAGTACAGAACTCTTTACCATTTATCGAGTGAAACTTTCTAATCCTCCAGTCTACTATTTGCGCGACATAAAAGGTGATGATATTAAAGGAGCTTTTTACGAGCCAGAGTTGCAGAAAACAAACTATCCAGACACGTATTTAGTGGAAAGGATTCTCAAAAGAAAAGGAAAAAAAATGTACGTTAAGTGGCTTGGTATGAACAGACGCAGTTGGATATAATACAACGTAGGCTAGTAATATGTTCAGTCTATATTCTACAATGAAACAGCATTATCTGATCGACAAGTTTGGACGTTCAATGTCCATTATTTACGAGGAGGAGGAGGGGAAGGAGGAGGTGGAGCCAAGTGGAGTACGTACAGTCAGTACCCAGACTGTGGACAGAGGTTACTTGGAAAAACTGTACGTAAGTCGTAGCGAACTATCGGATAAACTTGTGCAGTTAGAACAGCGTTTACGTACACTTGTCAAGACTATTACAGACGCGATTGGAAACGAGAATTTAAAATTGAATTTAAGAAGAGTGCTTGAAGAAGAGATTCTCAAACAAGATCAAACTATAAAATAACCGTCTCTCACTGACCATTGTCACTTTCATGCGAGCATTAATAGACAAATTTGGCCACCCGCTTAAGCGGCCAAAGGAGGAGGAGGAGTTACGGGCCGAAGATGGTGATACATTACTAAATACAGGTTATGTAGAACAATTTTATGTTAACAAAACAGATTTGGCTGATCAGTTACTTTGGTTAGAAGTACGTTTACGTGAGCTTGTAAGACGTTTAGCGCAAGAAATAGATTTAGAGGAATATCTGCAGCAGCTCATACCAAGGCTGTCTGGTGAGGTCAGTAGCGTAGCCAGGAATTTCGTTCGGGGGGGGTCCAAAACCAGGGGGATCCTGGGGTTTGTGTTGTGTGTTATTTGCCAATGAGTTCACTGGTAAAGGCAAATACCAAAAATTGGGAGCTTTAGTAACTATACCATATAGAAACGGGAAAGACGCAATAGAAAAGCTCACCTCTCACAGCAACTCTGGGTACCACAAATTTTCATGTATGGCTACTGAAAACATTATGAAGGTCGATTCTCTGGCCGAGTAGAAGGCATCAACGTGAAGTTGGATTCACAGGAGAAGAAAGAAAAAGAACAAAACAGAATTTCAGTTAAGCCTATAATTGACACAATCATATTCTGTGGAGGAAATGAAATACCTCTTTGGGGACATCGGGGCAGTGGGCCACTGACAGCCGAAAAACCTTTAGAAAAGGAGGGTAAATTTCGAGCGTTACTCAGGTACAGAGCAGTCACCGATGAAAGATTTTATTCATATTTAGCATCACTCTTCCTCTTTCAAAGTACCTCCAAGAACGTGAAAGTGACATAGACTATTATCTGCACTTGAATTTGCTGATCTCACGGTTGAACGACTGAGGGTACCCCATTCGGTAAAATTTTTGAAAAACAGAAGACTAAATATAGGGTTTTTAATTAATTTTAACACTTTTCGTAATCGAAAAAAAACTTCATCTTTC